>CAKNXH010062420.1:151784-188422 GCA_932178445.1 Andricus quercusramuli
ATATGGCAGAAGAAGCGATTAATAAAACGATGGCGTACGGCATCGATATATACTATTCACAAAAAAGGGGATGAGAATTTGACAGGTAACTACAGAGGAATTTCACTGTTGGATATAGGTTATAAAATATTGGCGTCGATAATGGCAGGAAGGTTAAGCGAAAAGCTGGAGAGAGAAAAGAAATTAACGGAAGCTCAAGCAGGGTTTAGAAAAGGAAGAAGCACCATAGAGCAGATCTTTGTCTTGAATACAATAATAGGAAACAGACTGAGAAGAAAGAGAGGCAAGTTGTATGCAGTATTTGTTGATTTAAAAAAGGCGTTTGATATGGTGGATAGGAAAAGGCTGTGGACGAAAATGGAAAGGATGGGGATAAATGGAAGGTTCCTAGAAATGACCAAAGAAATTTACAAAGAGACGTGGAATGAAGTAATAGTAGGAGAGGAAAAGACTGCAAAATTCACAACAAAAAAGGGTATGAGACAGGGGTGTCCGCTCAGCCCCATCTTATTCAATATCTATATTAACGTCTTAGAAACAGAACTAAGAGGAAAAGGAGATGGAGGCACGGTTCTTAGTCCAGGTTCAAATATAAAAATCTATGCATTGCTTTATGCAGATGATGCGGTGATAGTAGCGGAAAGTAAGATGGAACTAGATAAAATGATTGAGAATGTAGAAAGATGGACGGAGAAGAACGGGATGGAGGTAAATGTAGAGAAAACAAAAGTTATGGTGTTTAGGAATGGAGAGATAAAGAAAAAGGAAAGCTGGAAATATAAAAACAGTGAGTTAGAAATAGTAAGGGAGTTTAATTATCTTGAATTTTGGTTTACAACTACCAATCAATACAATACACATGTTAAGAAGGCATCAGGAAAAACGCAGCGATTAATTAATAAGGTATGGAGCGAAACAAATAGAGCTGCGCTAACAAACTTAAAGAGAAAATTATTTTTTATGGACTCAACGGTGAAAACGGCGGCATTGTACGGGGTAGAAATTTGGGGATGGAAAAGAAAAGAAGCGATAGAGAAGGTACAGAGCAGATATGTGAAATCGAGCATGGGACAAGGAAAGAACACACCTGATTACATATGGAAGATGGAAGCAGGGCGAAGGAGTGTGGAAATAGAGGCAAGAAGAAGGGCTGGCGCTTTTATAATAAAGGTACTCTCTATGGAGGAGGGTAGATGGTCAAGAAAGTGTATAAAGGAGGAAATAAGGAATATTAGGAATGGCAATCCAACTAGCTAGGGGAGGTCGTTGGAGGAAGCAATGAAAAATATGGGAGACGGACAAATAATTAAAGTGATAGGAGAAGGAAAACCAGCAGAAAAAATTGCGGAAAGACTAGTTGAGCTGGAAATGATAGCAGAAGCCCAAGACATACAGAAAGATTGGGAAAAAATAGAACAATCCAGTTTCTGCAGCTATTATAAAGAGATTAAGAAGAATACAGAGATGGAGACATATTGGGGAAGGGAAAAACTAAAGGTGAGACAGAAGGAAGTATGGGCTCGATGGAGGTGTGGAAATGCCGTAAAGGAAGGAAAGAAAGGCTTTAAAGACAACAATTGCAGGGCTTGCAAGGTCGAAGAGCAAACATTACATCATGTAATCGAGTGTGAAGAAGTAATGAAAAAGTTAAAAACACCGGGAAAATAATGGTGGAGAAGTTGGAGAGAAAAGAATAGACAGAAAGACTGGAGGAAGGAGTTACTGGCAGATTTACAGAAGGAAGTGGACGAAGACTTGTGTTTAAATTTGGGCAAGATAGAGGATATATTAAATGTTAAAAATTAGTGATACAAGCTAAATGCGATTTAGCTTAAGTCATTATGTAAATAGTTGTAATTAAACTCGTTTGTCAGTGTTCATATTGTTAATGAAGGAAAAAGGGCGAGTGAAGGTGTAAAACTGAAATGTAGCACCAAAGAAAGAATAAATACTTAAATACTTAAATAATACATAAATAATCATTAATCAGTATTTTATGAGTAGCCTGTCATTCGTTAACTAATATTTAATTGTTTAGAAAATGTTTATTTATTAGAATTTTTTTTCAGTTAACTCGCGAAATGAACGTATTTTCTAGGCTATGAGTTATTTAATCAATGATAACAATAAAATAATTTGTTTAAATAATTTCACAGTTATTTCATTTTTGCTATTTTCCGAAAGATTGAAATATTTGTATGTTCTACTTAGCTTTTTAAGAATACCCTTCAACATTTCAACAAATTAAATTTGTTTAAACAATTAAATATTAGTTAACAAATGACTGGGTATTTTTAAAAGTACCGATTAATGATTATTTATTTTTTTTTAACTTTGAAAAAGCGTCAATAAACCGCAATATTACGTGAAATTCAAATTTGTCACTTATGGGATTTTCTTTGGGGACCCATAAGAGTGGCTTAAAATTATTCAACCTCAAACTTAATAATTGATTCTTATTCTCTGACAAATTGTGAACAATATACTGAAACACAAAATTAGTTGTAACATATTATCGCGTTTAAATATGAGATTGACAAAAAGCTGACTTTTTCCCATGTTAAATCAATGTGAAACTTCATGTTCTTTGCGGCACCCCTGAATATTAACCGATTTTGCTCAAATTTGGAGATTTATTTTTTTGGACATTCGAACAAAACTGGGGGGGGGGGGGGGATAGAAAATCGAAGAAAAAAGATCCACCAAGTATAAATAAGAACCAACCTACTGTATATATACACAAGGTGACCCTGAACTCATCATATTCCTTGTACAAAACTGAACAAAAAACTACGATGACAAAATGTTGTACGATCAATAGTGACATGTGGTGAGAGGATTTTACGGAATTTGTGTGGAAGGTGTGAGTGGAGTGTGAGGGTGGAAGCCCAGGAGGTGAGTAGAGTTGTGTGGGGTGAATTGGGGAGATAAAAAGTGTTTTTTTGCGTGGGAGTGAGGTGAGATTTAGGTAGATAGAGAAAGTGAGGTTAGGGTGGCAAGGAGTCAGAGGAGTTTGTGGTCGGGAGTCTTGGGCCTTTGAGGGGCCAAGGGTGGTTCTAATAGAGTTAGGGGATGTTAAGGCAGATAAAGGGGTGTCTGTAGGGCCTGTGAGGAATAGAAAAGAAAAAAAAAAGAAGGGAAATAAAGGGAAAATTTGACGGCGAGGCTTCAGAGACATCTGTCGGCTGCGGTGAGTACTGCATGGAGAGGACACAGTTACAGGCTGCAGAGCGGGAGGGAAGCAATGAGAGTGCTGTCAGTGCTGCGAGTGAAATAGACGGGGAGGGAATTTTCCACTTGCCACGACGGACAACAGCGCGTGGTTCAGTGTCGAGTAGCGCGTCTGGGAGAGGGAGAAGGCGGAACGGTGGGAACGAAGGAAGCGAGAAGGTAAGGGAGAGAGTCGAGCACAAGTGACGGGGAGAATCTCTTGAAGAGGAAGAGAGACAGCCGAGAGAGTCCGGACAAAATCGAATTGGAGAGTCCTTTTAGAAAAAGCGTGAGAACACCTAGTTCACCCCCCCCCCCCCCCAATGGAGGGAAAGGCAGAGAAGGAGGCTTTCGGGATGTTTTTAGGCGAGATAAGGGGGCTGAGGGAGGACGTGAGGGGGACTAAGGAGCAGATGGAAGGCATGAGGGAGGACATGAAAATCAGAGATGAGAGATGGGAAAAGGAGGTGAAGGAGCTGAGGGAGAGAGAAGAAGGGTTAGAGAAGGAAAGAAAAGAGGAGGAAGTTGAAATAAAACAGGCGGAAGAGGAGATCAGCTTGTGGAAGGGAAGGACGGAAAAGAGACTTAAGAAGGTGGAGGGCAGGACGGAAATGGAAGTAGGAGACGGGAGTGGGGGGAGTGAGATTAAAGATATTTGGGAGAGGGTAGAGAATATGATAAAAGATAAAGTAGGAGAGCGTAGGAATGAAAAGGAGGAGAGGGCGGATAGGGAAAGGATAAGGGCAGTAGAGTTGAGAATGGAGAGAAAAGAAAAGGCAGACAGGAGAAATAATATCGTGATAAGAGAGTTGAAGCTAAAGAGTGGAGAAGAAAGGGAGGGCGTGGAAGTGCTGCTACAGAGCATATGGTGGGTTAAAGGCAGGGTAGGGAAAATTAAGTTGGAGGGGAGGAAGGAGAAGGAAGTGGCGGTTGTGGAGTTGGAGAGCTGGGAAGAAAAGTTGGGGGCAATGCGAAATAAGAACAGGGTACAGGATGAGGGAGTTTTCATCGATCACGATTTGACGAGAAAGGAAAGGGATGTGCAGAGAATGCTGTATGGCAGGGCTAGGAGGGAGAGGAGAGAAGGGAGATCGGCGAAGGTAGGATATCGAAAAATAAGAGTAGACGGGAAGATGTGGGTGTGGGACGAGGAGAAAGAGGTGTTGGAGGAAGTGCAGGGGGATGTTTCGTAAGAAGTAGGGGGGTGGGGGTAATGCAGGGTAGAGGAGTAGTGAAGGAGCTGTACTGGAACGTCGCAGGGGTAAAGAAGAAGGACGAGGAGTTCTGGCGGTATATCCAGGAATTTGATTTTGTGGGACTGGTAGACACATGGGTAGAAAGAAAGGAATTGGATAGAATAGAACCAAAGCTGCCAAGGGGGTATAGGTGGAGACTCCAGGAGGCGGTCAGAGTGAAGAAGAAAGGAAGGGCCAGTGGGGGAATTATAACCGGGGTTAGAGATGGATTAGAGGAAAAAGTTCATAGAGAGGAAGGGGAGGAGAGAGTGCAAATGAGGGAAATAAAAATAGGAGGGATAACGTGTAAGTTTGTGACAGTGTACAATAAGGATGGGATGGAAAGAATTAAAGAAAGGGTGGAAGACCTGCTGCGCGAAAGAGAGGAGGGTATGGAGGTACTGGGTGGGGACTTTAATGCGAGGATGGGGAACGAAGGGGGACCTTACAGGGAAGGGGAGAGCTTCGAAAGGAAATCGAAGGATAAGATAATAAATAAGGAGGGGGAGATTCTAAGGGACGGGATGGAGGATAGAGGCTGGGCGTTGGCGAATGGTATGGCAGCTGGGGACGAAGAGGGAGAATACACATATGTAAGTAAGGTGGGGGTATCGGTGATAAACTATGTGGTTATGAATATGCAAGGATGGGAGGAGACGGAAAAATTCGCAGTAGAGAGGAGGGTGGAATCAGACCATCAGCCATTAAGTCTGTGGATAAGAGGAGAGGGTGGCGGAAGACAAAGGAGGGGAAGAAGTGTCGATAGGGGAGAGGGTGACCTGGACGAGGGAGGCGATAGAGAAGTATCAGGAGCAGCTAGGAAAGGTACGCTTTGGAATGGACTCGGTGGAAGAGATATGGCAGGATCTGAAAGAGAAGGTGAAAGGGTGTTTGCAAAAGAAGGTATTCAGAAAGAAGGAAAAAGGAATGGTGAAGCCGTGGTGACATAGGGAATGTAAAAAGATGAAAAGGAAGGTAAAGAGGAAGTACAAGAAGTGGAAAGAAGGTAATGCGAGAAGGGAGGAGTACGTAGAAATGAGGAAGGGGTTTAGATTGATGTGTGAGAAGAAAGAACAGGAAAAGGAGAAAGATCTGGAAGAGGAGTTAGCAAATGTTAAGACAGAGGGGGACGTCTGGAAGAGAATAAATAGGTTTAGGAAGCGTAGGGTGGGGGTCAGCGAGAAGATAGAGAGTGAGGAGTGGAGGGAATTTTTTAAAGAATCGTTTCAGGGCTCAGATTCAAGGAAGACGGATGGGGGAAGTAGAAGAAAATGTGAGGCAGAGATGGAGGAGTTGAATGACGAGGAGATAGAGGAGCAGATGAGGAAGTTGAAAAGGTCAAAAGCAGCAGGACTGGTTGGGGTAGAGAACGAAGCATGGCTGTTAAGTACACAAGAAGTTAGGGAGAGGCTGAAGGAGGTAGTGAAGAAAGTATGGAGGAGCGAGGGAGTCCCAGGAGGGTGGACACGGTGGGCAGGAAGCAACTTTAAATCACATGAAAATGACGACAAAAACGGAAAGCGGGAATGTGTTTGTACTTGATAATAGATGAAAAATCTGTTTGAATTGAAATCCTAGCTGCTTCTATTTGTAAGATATTCAAATTTTTCGTTTTTCGTATAGGATGAATTTGTGAAACATATAATAGCTAAGAATCGCGAGAGTTAAAAAATTTTCTTATGCTAAATTTTTAATAAATAACGTCTAAATTATGAAAGAATTTTCTTTGGCATATGAATATGTGTGTGTGTGTGTGTGTGTGTGTGTGTGCGTGTGCGTGTGCGCGCGCGTGTGTGTGTGTGTGTGTGTGTGTGTGTGTGTGTGTGTGTGTGTGTGTGTGTGTGTGTGTGTGTGTGTGTGTGTGTGTGTGTGTGTGTGTGTGTGTGTGTGTGTATATGGCTCTGTGCGTGTGTGTTTATGTATGAATATGTTTACAAGTCTTTAGCCGATTTTATACGTTACCAAGGTGCACCGCGTGTAGGTAACTTACAATGCACCTCTTTCTTTTTTTCTGCTTTTATTTGTTTTTTTGTTTTGTTTTTTTGTTTGTTTTTCTTTTTTTCTTTTTTTTATTCTCATCCTTTTTTAATATTTGAAGTTTTAGAATGCTGAAAGAAAAAAAATGTTTGTGATTAATTAGTGTTAAATCAATTCAATTAATCAGTATCCAATCTCAAATGATGTGACATATTTCATTATAAAACTGAAATTTTGTATGAATAAATTATAAAATGAATACAAATAACAATGAATGAATTTAATTATGAATTATTACATGTAATTTTACATGTGCTGGAATGAAAAAGCAGCTAACGCTTTTTTTAATAGAGAAATGTATTCCTCCAGAACTTCACCTTCGTCAAGGATTTTTTAATCATCTATTTTGGAATGGAATCACCAAAATAGTTATAGGCAGCGAAAAAGCTTTGCTGTGACCAAAAAAGCTGAGTATAGTTCATAAAGCTATCAAAGCGATGTCTTTGAAGGCAATCAATGTTGGAGACTTTTAAGAGAAGGGGATAAATTACAGGATCTCGAAATTTATGAAACTGTTGGACCATACCGAGTGCAGCCTTACATTGCTTCATTTAAAGCAATGAACAGAATTGTAGAATCATGCTTCTCTACAAACTGAGTGGATCTCGGTGAGTTTGACACAAACATCAGTAAACTCTGCAATGCTCTAAAAAGCACAGATGTTTCTCAAACCTCAAAACCCATTTTATTCTAGACCATTTGAAACAAGCCGTATTGCTCTTAAATAACGATGGCTTAGGAGTATAGCTGGGTAATCGATTCACAGAGAATTCCTCAAATTTTGGGAAAGATTTAAAATGAATATGATCGAAGATAAATCTTTCCCAAAACGATTAAAAAAGCGGTAGCTGCTTTTTCATTCCGGCACATGTAAAATTATATGCATTAATTCATAATAAATTCATTAATTATTATTCGTATAATTATGTATTCATTTTATGATTTATTCATACAAAATTTGAGTTTTATAATTAAATATATCACATAATTGGAGATTGATTACTGATTAATTGAATTGATTAAACACTTATTAATTACAAAAACATTTCTTTTTTTCTTCAGTATTCTAAAACTTCAAATATTAAGAAATGATAAAAATTAAAGAAAAAACAAACAAAAACAAAAAGAAACAAAAAAAAACGAAGAAAAGCAGAAAAAAAAGAAAGAGGTGCAATGAAAGTTACCTCTCCCTATTGTATGTTTCACAAATTCTTCCGATAAGAAAAACGAAAAACTTGAATATCTTACAAACAGAAGCAGCTAGGATTTCAATTCAGACAGATTTTTCATCTATAATCAAGTACAAACACATTCCCGCTTTCCGTTTTTGTCGTCATTTTCATGTGATTCCAAGTTGCTTCCTGCCCACCGTGTGAAGAAAAGGATTAATAGTGCCACTGTAATAGAGATAGGCAGGAAAATTATAGAGGGATTACGCTAATGAATAGGGAAAAGGAATATTGCCGGAGACGCAGGCGGGATTTAGGGCAGGTAGGAGTACTATCGACAATATTACAATATCTACGTTCTGCAGCACATGATGGATAGTGAATTAGCGAAGAAGGGGAGAGAGTGCACGCGTTTTTTGTTGATCTCAAAAGCGCGTTTCCGTCGGTAGATAGGGTGAGTTTATTGGAGGCGATGGAGGATAGGGGCGTAGAGAGAGGCCTAATTGAGAGGGTAAGGGAGATATATGAAGAGACCAAAGACAAGGTAAGAGGAGGGGAGGGGATTTCGGAGGGATTCTGAATGGATAGGAGGTTAAGGCAACGGTGTCCACTTAGCCCAACGCTTTTTGTGATTTTAATTGCGGATATGGAAAGCAAGCTGGAGGACGGGGTGGCAGGAGGAGTCAGGATAGGAGGGGTTAGAATTTGGTCGCTAGCGTATGCAGATGACATAGTGCTGCTGGCAAATAGCGAGGAGGCCTTAAAGGAGATGATGAAGAGGTTGAGAAGATACCTGGATAAGAAGGGGTTAAAGCTGAATGCGGAAGAGTCCAAGGTTATGGTGTTCAGAAAAGGAGGGGGAAGGGATAAGGGAGGAGAGTGGAAGTGGGAGGGAAAGGAGGTGCAGGAGGTGAAAGAGTTTGTGTACTTGGGCTTCGTGTTTCGGAGGAATGGGGGAGTAGATTGTCACATAAAAGAGAGAGTGAGGAGGGCAAATGTGGTAAGAATTAATAATAATAATAATAATTAAATAAAATGTGGACAGAAGGGGAAGAGAGAATAAGAGAGTCAAGGTATAACGGGAACTATGTGTGGATCATGCCAAGGGCAAGAGCGCAATATTTATGTGAGAAAGGAGAGAAAGGAAGTCAGGATCTTATAGCGAGGTTTAGGTGTGGGTGTATGGAGGGTTTCAATAGGTTCTGGCTCTCTCGAGAGAAAAGGATGTGTAAGATGGAGATGAAGAGAAGGAAGAAGAGGAATGAAGACGGTAAGATTGTAAATAGAAGAGAAATTAGATATAAGGAAGATGTAAATATTGTAAATAGTAGATAAGCAGTAGGTATTAGAGCGAAAACAGAGGTTGGCAAGCGAGGCAATGCGAAAAAGTAGGGACATGCGAGCGAGGCGAGGCGAAGCGAGGAAGGCAAGGTGATAAGAGCGTGCGGCGTAGAGATGAGGAATGGATGGATCTTAGTTTTTAAGGGTTAGTTTTAAGAAAATTCTGTAAAAATGGAAGTGTAAGCAAGTCAATTTTTTAAGGCTAGCAGGCTGAAAAATAAACGTTTATCTAACTACTGAGTGTTGTAAAGAACCAATGGGAGCTCGCCATTCCAGCGCGTACATAAGCATCTTGCGTGAACTCTAGAACGCGATGCACTTCAAGTCAGTATAATTGTAATATTTACCAGAGACAAACAATAATTTCAAAGCAACGTGAAGTTCTCAAAACATATTACCCTCACTTGTTCAGTGATTCCCTCGATTTAAATTCTACAGTTTGCGCAAGATGCTTAGGCACGCGCCGAAATAGCGAGCTCCCATTGGTTCTTTACAACCCTCAATAGTTTAAACACTATTGATTGTACAATATTTTGTCACGGTAGTTTTTCGTTTAGTTTTATACATGGAATGTGCACGTACAAGGAATGTGATGAGTTCAGGATCATCCTGTATGTATATATATATATATATATATATATATATATATATATATATATATACAGGGTGTTTTTTTTTAACTTGAGGAATCAAAATATCCTTGCACGCGGGGCTCTACAAGAATGGACGAACCCTTTCCCTAACTGTTCGTGGGAACAACAATGAAGCCACCAAAACACCAAAATGTTGTAGATGCTGTTCAAAACGATCGAAATCGCAGAGCACCCGACAATGGGTCGGCAAACAATGCCGATCATCCTAGAGTTCGGGATGCATTATCCCTGTTCGCGGAGGCTTTATGGCGCGTATGCATACTCTGTGGTGCCAGAAACACCCAGAGCTTCAGCACGTTTCGCATCAGTCTTTGCGAAATCAAGCCGACTACCTCCGGAAAAATGGATATGTACGCGGAGCGCTTCCCCAACCGCTGCTTGATCAAGCTGCAGACGAAGATGAAGCGACATTAAGACCAACCGCAGAAAGCAGGCACCTTCTGAATGATGATCGCAATTTCAGTACAGGGAGGAACATCAACATGCAAGTTCCTCTTAAGCCCCAAGATCTGGCTGAAATGGATGCCTCCCTTCGTGGAGATATCTCGCAAGAGTCCGACCTCTGGACCATCAATTGCTCAGTTTATGGTGCTGCGAGAGCTTTGGCTGATTCAAATCGAAGGCTATAACCGACGATGGATCAAAAGACCAAAAGACGCTTGCATCAACTGAACAAGAAAATTGGATGGGCAAGACAGAGATGCTCTGCTAAAGATGGTCAGGAACCACGAGATGATTGGCGAAGGGGCTTTCCTTTACAAAGCCGCGGAGCAAGCGGCCGAAACCCTTGGCATGAATTTTAACATCAGAAGTGAGGAAAGTGCATTACTCCATCTAGATGCTTTACTTCTGGAAGCCGAAGTAAAGAAAGCAGAGGTTGGAAAATTTCACCAACAGCTACTCGACAAGCATATGCACGGAAACTTTCACAGAAATGTAGAAAAACAGTCCTTGTCGAAGGAGCAAACTTTTGCTTTCCTCAAATCATTAGGGCTTTATTCAGGTAAAGAGGGTTTTATTTTCGCATGCCAGGACCGTATCATTTCCACCTTAGCATACCGTGACCGCATTTTATGAAAAGAAGTTCCCAGTGATAGGTGCAGAGCGTGTCAAGCACACGCTGAGTACCTAGAACACATACTATCGGGGTGTCCGATCTACGCAGGAACGACGTATATCTATAGACATAATGCGGCCCAAAGAGTACTCGAGGCCTGACATTGTTCTCCAAGACTTCGAGAAACGAACTCTATTCGCGATTGAATTCTCGGCTCCGTCCGAATACAACATTACTGTCGTTGTAATTTTGACGTGCCCTGTGACCACCCATCTCACGGCTGTGGGACGTGTCCATGGGTGTGATTTGCCGCTGTGCTACTGGGGGCTATTGACATTTTTTAGATGGCAACTGCTCTCAGTGGGACCCTGCGGTGGTTGTTCAACTCTTTTTTTAAATTATATATATGAAACTTTGCCATAAGGACAACCGCGGGATTTCGCCGAGAGCGGGTGCTAATCTGAAATACTGCATCCACTTCCAGCGAAATCGCGGTAAAATTCCAGCCGCAACCACGTCTCACGACCGTGAGACAGGTGGTTACAGTCTGCGAGGAACTCAATACGATGATCAGGCAAAAGTCTCTTGCACCCTGAAGACACGGAGCGACCCGAGGACAACCGCCATCTGCAGCTTCCCCGCAAGCGTTTTAGCATTTCACTGACACGCAGAAATGCTTTTCAAGCTATTAAGCAGTGAAAGCTTGGCACCTCCAAGGACGCCGAGGATCAGGATGATTAGCTTAACGGAATATTCCGGGTATAACCGTAGCAACTCCCTTAAGATGTCTTTATACCTCTCTTTCTTTTAACTCTCCTTGGCTATAATGTTTTTTGTCAGCTGGTGCCGAAAATTCGGTAACGTACATGTTTCGCTTCCCAAAGTCAAGCAGAGTGACAGAGATGGTAATAAAGCACTCTTAGTGCCGCATTGTGCCTTTGGATGTAGGTCGTTCCCGCATGAGTTGGACAACTAGATAGTATGTGTCCTAGATGCTCGGAGTATGCATGACACGTTCTGCAGCTATCATCGGGAGTATCTTGGCTCAAAATGTGGCGACGGTATGCTAGAGTGGAAATGACACCGTCTTGACATGCCAAAATGGAACCCTCCGTGCCCGACTTCAATCCGGATGATTTAAGGAAAGCATACGTTAGCTCATACGACATCGACTGATCCTCCACATTTCTGTGGAAGATGCCGTGCATCCTCTTGTCGAGGAGCTCTTCGCGGAAGTTTTTCTCCTGTGCTTTCTTAATCCGGGCCTTCGAGAGTGAGTATTCAAGATGGATAAGATTTGATGCCTTTTGCTAACCCTTATATTGAAGTCAAGGCTGAGTGTTTCAGCAGCCTCCTCCGCTACTGTGTGCAGAAACGCTCCTTTGCAAATTTTTTCGTATTCCCTGACCATTTTAAGTAGAGGGTCCCGTCCGTTTGCGACTATATGACTATGTCACAAAACAGAAGACTTAAGGTCCATGCTTTTGTTCACGTGCAAAGCCTTTCGCGTCATGAAATCCAGGCATCTGAGCTCGTCGTTCGTCTGTGGAACCACTCCAAATGAATAGAGTACTACAGGGACGACACGCATGTTCGTTGCAGATACTTTGTTCCTCGCAGACAGTTCACAAGACCAAATCCATGTGATGAGACGTTTGTATCTGCTACGGAGAGTATCCTTTATAGATGTCACGTCCTGAATGCGGCTCTATGGCACGCCCAGGTACATATAGGTCTCTCGGGAAAGGTACAACTGTACACGGAGCAAGTGTGCTCGAGCCCGTCTGTGCACGTATGTGGCAACTGGTACAACTGTGCACGTTGTTGGCCACAGGAACAAATGTACACTGGCCATATGTGCACGTCTACATTTTTACGTGCACAGATGGTACCCTCCTAACTGTGCACGTCTCAAATAATACGATCAGATTTCAAAGTTCCAAGTCCACGTGCACAGATGGGATACTCCCAACTGTGCACGTGCACAGATGGTAGACTCCCAAGTGTGCACGTCGAAATTTTCGAGAGGTACATCTGTGCACGGAGCAACCGCGCACTTGCCCAACTGTGCACGTCGAGGGCCGGTGCTACAACTCTGCATGTTGTTGGCCACTGGCACAACTGTGCACTTGCACAGATGGGACACTCCCAACTGTGCACGTTCAAATGAATACTATGAGATTTTCAACTGAGAAGTCCACGTGCCGTGACATGACATAACATAACATGTCGTTATCTCATTCATCATGTTTCATGTGAGGTCATGTCAGAGAAAAACTGTTCATTTTCTCTTAACCACCTTGCACCCCGCTCTAGACTTCTCCTAGCATCAGATAGTATCCGTATTCTATCAAAAATATGCTGCTTGATGGTCAGCAGCTTTTACTTGTTGAGTGTGTGGTGACAGATCCGCAGTTCGCGCGCGAACCGTCGAACCTTAGCAGTGAAATTCCTGCCAGATGTTATATAGTAATCACACACTGAATGCGGGACGCGTACTGCCTTGCTCAGCCTATCTTTGTGCTGAGTTGACGCATTCGCCTTTTGGTTTTATGATCAACCGTTGGTTTTGTTTCACGGTTTGCATCTGCCAAAGCTCTTGCTGCATTATACACGCTACAATTGATGGTCCAGGGGACGGAATCTTCGGAAAAATCTCCACGAATCTCGTCATCCAGTTCAGTGAGATCTTTAGACCTAAGAAAAACCTAAATGTTGATGTTTCTCCGGGTCCTGAAGCATCGCTGTTCCTTTATTGGATGCCTGCCTCTTTGCTTAATTGGTAGAATGTTGCGGTTTTTTCTGAAATTTTCAACTGTTTGCCTATTTTTCATTAGGCGTGACTTAATAATTAATGAGATTTAGAAAAAATATTTTTTTAAACAAATTGTTATTTTTTATTAATATCTTCATCTATATCAGTGCCTGATATTGCAGTTTTTCGCCAATTTTTACCTTTCTGCCCTTTTTCAACTTAGTGAGGTAGTAATTAATTAAAGTTAACAAAAACGTTGTTTAAACAATTTAATATTGTCTATAACTATCTTTTCTTATATAAGTGCTAGGAAGTGGCGGTTTTTTCAAAAATCTTCAACTTTGCATCACCTTTTTATTTATGAACAAATAATAAGTCAACCACAGCAAAAATGATTTTTCGAATGGCATTGTTGTTTTAAGTGAATTATTTTTGCTCTTTTCCTAATGCTTAAAAAAATTAATTAAAGAAAAAAAGCTATTCTACATGAGAGGCAGAAATCAATATTAAATTGTTTTGACAACTTTTTGGTTAACTTTAATTATTACCTCACTAATTGAAAAAAGGACAGCAAGGTAAAAATTGCCGAAAAACAGCAACCATGAGGGATTGATATAGACGAAGATATTCATCAACAATAATAATTTGTTTGAACAATTATTTTGGCCAAATCTAATTAATTATTAAGTCACGCACAATGAAAAATAAACAAACAGTTGAAAATTTCCGAAAAAGCCGCAAAATTCTGCCAATTAATCAAAGAGAATATTATTAAAAATGATAATAAATTGTTTAAACGATTATTTTATTAACTTGAATTCATTATTACTTCACTCCAAATGAAAATTGGAGAAAAAGTCCGAAATTTAAAAAAAACGCATCTTTCTAGCATTAATCAAATATAATATTATTAAAAATTATAATAAATTGTTTAAACAATCACTTGTGTTAACACTGATGATTTATCACTGCCCTCTAAATGAAAATTGGACAAGAAATGGGAAATTTGTGGAAATACCGCGTCTTTCTATCTCCATTCTATGAGAAAATTGCTAAAAACAATAATAAATTGCTTAACAATTTATGTGAACATCTAATCATCAGTATGGAATGGTCTTCAATGTGCCAAAAATAATTTTCATGGAAAAAAACGCAAAAAAAAGTCATAATTACCGTGAAAAACTCGCAAAACCCATTTTTTCACTTATGGGGTTTCTTTGGGACCCTATAAAACAGACTTATGTTGTTGGTATTTGAAAAGTGGTATTTTATTCGTATTCTATGGCTAATTGTGAAGAGAAATGTTGAGTTTCAACTCGATTAAGATAATATTGAGGATACTGAATAAGATTTACCAAAAAGTATTTTTTTCTTATTGGAAATACATGTTAACCTTCATGGGGCTTGCGGCACCCCTAAACAGGGCCGTCTTTCGGGTTGCTGGGGCCCCGGGCCGGTTAAAATGTGGGGGCCCTTTAGTGGACTCAAGAAATGTTATTCCTTGCTGGCTTCTAAAAAAAAAAAGGTCAGCGAAGTAGGAGCCAATGCAGAAGTGTGTGCATTTTGTAGTGTTTATTGGGGGCCCCCCAAATGTGGGGACCCCGGGCCGCGGCCCCGACGGCCCTTATGTAAAGGCGGCCATGCCCCTAAATATCCTTTAAAAACAACAACAAAATGGATTTATGTTTGTGTGGATTCGAACAAATTTCTGGGTTGTCCCCATAAAAATTGGGGAAAAAATGTTTTAGAGCACCCTAATCTCCAAGCAAAAGAAGTTAATCTTTAACAGTGTCCTAACATTTTGAACAATATAGTTACATTTGCAACAAACATACATGACTTCTCAAGGAGAAGTGTATTAATGGAAATATTTAAACCAAAAATGTTTTAATTAGAAATCAAAAGCACTAAAATTCATCCAAGAACGACCAATTATCAACAAAATAGTTGGATCTTCAACAGAAACAGATTAATGTTTAGCCAAACAGTTCCATATTGAATTAAAAAGATACATCCCAAAAAACTAATTTTCAACCAAATAAATTACTTGTAAACCATACAGATGAATTTTTAAGATAGTTGTTAACATTTTAACCAATTGATTATATTTTCAACCCTAAAAGATGATTTCTCAACAAAAATGGTCGTAGTTGATATTTCAACTGATAAAGATTTAATCTTCCATCAAGCCAAGTTCAATTCAACCAAGAAACGCAAATTTTCAACAATATACAGAAATTTTATATTCCAAAAATCTATGCACATTTTCTCGGTGAGGAGCTGGTGAAGAGCTGAAAAAGCTGCTCCACTCACGGCAGGATTCGAATTGCGTCCACTTTTGCGGAGAGTTCTCCGGCATCCCG
Organism: Andricus quercusramuli; assembly: GCA_932178445.1. Lineage (NCBI taxonomy): Eukaryota > Metazoa > Arthropoda > Insecta > Hymenoptera > Cynipidae > Andricus > Andricus quercusramuli. The sequence goes on from CAKNXH010062420.1 coordinate 167,605, forward strand.
TGTAAACTCCTTTCCTTCGATATCACACACCACGCCTTGTGGCGTTTGACTTGAGAGAGTTGGGCATAACGCGAGATACATACATACACGAGATAAAACAAATTATAGGTATCAAGCCTTCTGACTAGGATAAATAGCAGTAAATTTTCCCGAGTGTGAAGGTTAGATAATTAACATTATTTTTTAGTGTTTAAAACTTTAGAACCATACTTGCTTTTTATAGAGATGAAAATCCAAACTTTCATACTTATTATTATAATAATTTTTATTCAAAAATATACATTTAAATTATTTATAAATCGATTATTCATCAAACTGTTTCATAATTGGGGCATGTTTCATGATAGGTACCTTACCTTATTGCATAGTCTCATACAAAGCGCTGTCAGACTAAAAATAAAAAAGAAACCACAAACAAATTTCTATTCTTTATAGAGATTAGTTACTTCTTGCTAAGAGTCGTAACCTAGTTTGCATGAGGTGATATTCCTTTTTAATCAGAGCGAGCCTCATGTTCTGACACCCTACTAAAACCGTTAGGCACTTTTCTAAAAAAAAAACCCTACAGAGGGTGTTTTTTCACTTATAGGGGTAGTATTCCGAATAAGATTAGGGTCAAACCATTTTCAATAATGTCTAACATCATTTTATTGTCATTTTTAGACATCAACAAAAATAAACACTTTTGAGTGTTTAAAGGCCTTGGACCACGAAATAAACATTTCTTTTTAATTATAAAAAATTAAAAATTAAGTTTTAGCCAAATGTAAGAAAATAGGGAAGTGAGACAAAAACAAAATCCTTTTTTGTTGCCAGCCTACTATACACAGGGTTCTAAAATTTCAGGAGGGGGTTTACCCCCCCCCCCCTCCCGCCCTCTGGATTAACCGCTGACTCAGCCTGAAATACCTAATTTTGAGAACCAAGCGCTTTGTAATAATTTAAACATTGTAATGAAACGCGGACAGATGTATTAAATTATCATGTGCGACTAATTGTAAGATTTACCTAATGCAACATTAAATTTAATATAGTTTCAGTTAGTTCTCACGCTAAATTCTGTTATACGCGAATCGCATAGGGCGAGATCCTTTTAATTTTAATTATAAAAACCCTCTCGCAATACGACGTTTATCCCTTCGGTAGGCAACCATTTTAGATATTAGGCCCTTTAGATTCAAAACAGTAAAAGAGACAGAGAGAAAAGAGAGAGAGAGACCGATACCCCGCGCGTACAGCGCCATAGAAATTCAAGCGCGCGCATCTCTCTCCACTTGATTCTTCCCACTCCGATCAACTCTCACGCGACAGCGCGAGTTTAAAAAGGCGCGCTCTTCCACGGAGACTCTCTGACACAAAGAATCGGTAACTCTCGTACGCAGACCGAAATAAAATTTTTAAACCTCATTCTAACCCTTTCTTAATTTTGTTTGTTTTTCTCTTCCCATTTTTTTTCTCCTTTCACGAGTCGGCTGGCATACCAGATAACTCGTCAACGCTGATACGGCTGGCATACCAGATGTATTCGGCTGGATTCCGAACTCCCATCATAATAGATAATTCTCTTTTTATTGTTTATTCTTTAAACTCCCTTTCACAAACTTCCTCAAATCCACCTCACTCGCCCCCCCCCCCCTCTCTTTCTATCTTGAGAGATGCATCTGCAGACCTCTATCCCCACATAAAGTAAGGAGCATATCAATGCAACTGACTACGTGCGATTGCAAGTGACTGCACGTGATTTTAGGGTGATTTCAAGAGATTGCAATAAAGTTTGTACACTGAGTGCAACAGTTATGTACCTCTAACACAAAACTTCAAATTTGTTCCAATATGCAAGGCTGCGTATGAATACCTTTAAGATTTATTTTATTTGAGGCATAAATGATTACCTCAATATATCGAAAGATCTATTTTTTGTTTAAATATTACTTGAAGGATATTTTAAAATTAGCAATTCTTCGAAGTGTGATTTTTTGCATTATTACTTTTTGTACTTGGAAAAAGTAATAATTTGAATAGATTGATTCAGAATCAAACACACAAAAATTGCACATATTAATATTTTTATTCAATTTAACTTTGTAATTTCAAATGGGAACCCCAATTTTTTATCACAGCTTCAGATTCTCCTTTATGGAATACGTAAAATTTATTCGAGAAATTGTTTTCGATTCGCGAAAAAACACACTCCTTGCCTCCTGGGGGGGGGGGGCCGGTAAAGTCGTTTTTCCCTCTCGAAAATTAAACGTTTTCATTGCGGATATTTTTTTAATGGGATAGTCTCGCGCACGCCTATTAATTTTTTATATGAAAAAGAATAAACCAAATACTTATTTTTTCTATGTTATTTATATCTAATTAATGATACAGAATATTTGTACAAAATAATTGGAAGGCACTACAGGATGATGCACGTAGCCTCCAATCAGGAGCTGCTTTTCATTTTTTCCCCCTGTTAAAGCTAAATGAGTAATGTATTTCTCATAATTTATTTGTAGGTAAATTCTGCCATCGTTATCATCTTGAAAAAATTGTGAATATAATTATAATTTAATTTATTTTAATTGGCTCTTAAATTTATTTAACACTTAACTTATTTGTAAATTATATTGCCATAATACATTTTTTATTTTATGAATTACAAGAAATGGTATTTCTAAAATAAATTGTGAATTATTTGTTTTAACATGTATATGAGCATATAAATTTCAGATTGATAAGTACTATACGAATAACATTAATTTTCATTATTATACCATATAAGTTTGACAAAGTTTAGAAAAATGAATGATACACAGAATAATGGCAGCAATTACCAATCTTTCAGTTTTTAAGAAATATGATAACAAATTTTTAAGTTGTCTATTTGCTCAGCAATTATTACCTTTTATACTCTATAGTAATCCATTCGCCACTAATATTTTATTATACATTGAGAGATGTAGTGCATTTTTTCATCAAAAATTATTTCTCTAATTTTTATCATAAATGATGGACGTTATTACGAAAAAGCAAAATGTATTTTAGTATAACTTTTTTATACGTGAACATTTTTATCATATCTGTTGTTTACGTGAAAATTATTACATTCTTCTATTATAAGAAGTAAATTATCCTGTCGATAAAACTTTCCAGGCCTTTATGAACGTTACAGTATCCTTCCTATTAAAAGCTAAATTAAACGAAAACTTTAAAAAAAAAAAAATTTTTTCCTTCTGCGAAAATCTGTTTTCAATTTTTTGAAGAATAATTTTTTTTTAACGATTCGCATAATTTACTTTAAAAAAAAATGTTTTCCCTGATATATTCTGCGACTGTGATTGTAGAACATGTCTAATTTTATATGAATTCTTTCTATTGACAAAAAGTATATGTAAAAATATTTTTCATAAAATGATTGATAGTATAAAGTATAAATTTTATTTTTTAAATTCACATATGTTAGGCGGAATGAAAGCTTCTAATGTGTCCCCTAAGGGTTTACATTTTTCTTGTATCTCTTCCCTATTCCTTTACACACAATCCCACGCACTTATTTGGTGGTGGGAGGGGGACCCACGACTCTCCGGAGATGAACAACTCCCTTGCTAGGCTAGTGTTCACCACATGGGCCACCGAGGCTCTTCCAGAGTGCGAGGCGGGAATCGAACCCGTAAGCCGACGGAGTGGGTCCAAAGCCTACGCGGTAACGCTTACGTCGCTGGACTTACGTCACTTTTTATATCTATTTTTATGACGCATTGCTTTCATCTGATAGTTTAATTTTTTATTAAATTCTTCCTCGTTATCATTGTTTAATTCTCGTTTCAAAATGTAGATAATATCTTCCATGCGTAAAAATATTAAAGTTTAGAATTTAACTGCTCCATTTGTGGTTAAAAATTGATCTTCTTGGTTTTAAATTCAACCAATTATGCATTAAAATATAAATTAAAAATTATTCAAATCGAATTTAAACTAACATCACATCCATTGTTCAATGTACTTAGATGGAAATTTATGTCATTTATCAAAAATTCGTCCTTTTTGATAGAAAATTAATCTTTTTAGTTGAAAATTCAAGTATTTGGTTTAAAATTTATGTACATATTTGATTCAAATTTCTTCTTTTCTGATAGAAAATTAATCTTCTTGTTTGAAAATTCGTCTTTTCGAGTAAAAATTTAAATATTTAGTTGAAAATTCAACGGTTTTGTTGAAGATTTATGTTTTTGGCTTCGAAATTCAAAATTTTTTATGACACTTTCGGACACCTTCATTCTTGTCACACAACCGTCATTCCTGTCACACTATTTAAAAAACTCCTGAATTATTCTTCAAATATAAATTTAAAATATATAACCTGTCACTTTTGTTCACAAAATAATGCTCTTATATGTTTTGCTAGTAGTTGTAATTTTTAATTCCCAAATTTCACTCTCAATTTAAAAAATGTAAGCTAAGATCGCACTTTTTAACAAAATCATGAAGAATTACAAAATAATGCAATTAAAATAATTATTTTCATTTGCTACTGAAACAAGTAACATCAGACTGAAGTAAAGACCCATAATTCATAATTTTTAGACTTTTCCATCAATATCAATAAAATTGATATGAACGAGAGAAGTGAGCTAACGTTAGATCTTTTACTGCACTCTTATTGGATGACTCTAAGAATTGAATATAGCAATGTAAAAGTCCGCGAAATTTGAAAATATAAAATGAGTAGAAAACTATCATTAAATAAAATGACTGAAACATTTACTATCTTGACATAATAGAATTTTATACGAGAATTAATTTACGTTAGTCAGATTAACTTTATTTAATTACACGAAAAAGAAAATACAGTATTTCAATTATGATTCACAAGAAGAGAGAGAGAAAGAAGGTGCGCGCGCACGTGCGTGCTATGCCCGCAGTGATGCAAATGTTGGGGGCCACGCGCTAGTTGGCTGCAGTTGGCGCGCAATTCAAAATATGTATTCAAAATCGCTTTATCAGAAGATTCTATCAGACGGTTCGGGCATTCAACTGACACAATGAGAGCTTATTCTCAAATAAAAGAGATGTTAGAGAAAGAAGATTGGGATCTATCAAAGTTTCCCGAAATGGTGCAAATAACAAACAGAATTCGAAGAAGAGCACGAGCAACTTTTGCAAGAAATATCGATTGGACAAAACCAATACGGTAAACTGAATGTCAAACAGAAAGAAATTGTCGACTTGGTTCTCCGACTTGCAGGAGGATGTCATACTTTCGGGAAATGTTTTTACATTGACGGACCAGGAGGATCAGGAAAAACTTTTGTTTATTACTCTGTTCTACTTATTGAAAGGTCGAGGTAAAAATATTTGCACGATGGCCTTCACCGGCATTGCTGCAACATTACTTCCTCATGGAAATCAGTGCACAAAACTCTTGATTGGCCAGTGCCTCTATTTGCGGACTCGACTTCCAACATTTCAGCTCAGTCAAAAGAAGGAAAAAGATTCATAGAAGTAGACGTATTCATTTGAGACGAAGTACCGACGGCACTACGTTTTGCACTCGAAGTCATGGACAGAACATTGCGTGATTTCATGTCTAATGAATTTCCATTTGGCGGAAAGATTTTTGTTTTGGGTGGTGACTTCAGGCAATTGCTGCCCGTAAATGAACGAGAAACTCGCAGTGAAACGGTCAACTCATCAATCAAATTCAGTACTTTGTGGAACTGTTTCAGAATGCACTGTTTATCGGAGAAAATGCAAGCTTTACCAAAAGAAAAAGAGTTTTCTCAATTTCTTCTTGGAATGGGCAATGGTACTTTAAATGACAATTCGTAAAATATTCAGATTCCCGATAGATGTTTTGCGGATATCAATTCTGATATAGTTGCAGATACATATGGTGACATGATCAAAAACAAAGAATACAGCATTGCGTAAAAACACGCTATACTTTCTATAATAATAATTATTATTCATTATAATTATAACTTATAATTTATAACTTACTTGATGAAGAAACAGAACAAATTTACACCAGCATAGGTAGTACGGAAACAACCGGCGACGAAGGAGACATCAATCATGAGGCCACACTGACGGAATATTTGAATACTATGAATCCTCCGAGCTTGCTACCTCATGAATTGCGATTGAGAAAATACGCAGTGATAATGCTGATAAGAAATCTAAGCGTGAGTGAAGGAATTTGCAATGGGACTAGATTGCTCGTATTAGAATTTTCTCCTAACATTTTGCGATGTGAAATTTTGACAGACAGTTGAGCGGGCGAAATCGCTTATCTCAATCGGATAACACTGCACTGGAAAAGACTTATCCATTTTCATTCAAAAGGAGACAATTTCCAGTCGAAGTAGCATTTGCAATGACAATCAACAAATCACAAGGTCAAACTTTCGATCGAACTGGAATTGATCTAAAAAAAAGATGTTTTCAATCACGGACAGCTGTACGGACCTTTTTCAACAGTTAACCTGGCGAAAGTATCGGATATGAATTCATTCCGAACCAATCCGAAATCATTCCGGAATCTGTATCCAAACCAATCCGAGTTAATTCGAACCAATCCGGAAAAATGTCTACATTTCGTTCGATCCAAATCGGTAGAAAATTAATCCGACTCAATCCGAATGAATCTGAACCAAATTTTCAATCCGAATGAATCCGAACTCGGATTGACCTAAAACGATTTTCAATCCGAATGAATCCAATTCGCTCCGAACTCGGATTCATTTGGATTCATTCGGATTTACAATTTAGTGTATATCAATCGTAGTTCAGATTGATTCGGATTCATATGGACTGAAACTTTGGTAGGATGGCTTCGGATTGGTTCGTTTTGGAGTTCGGATTGAACCGGACTATTTTTTCAACGATTTGGGTCAAACGAAATGTAGAACTTTTTTCAGATTGATTCGAATTGACTAGGATTGGTTCGGACGAGATTCCTATCCGATACTTTCGCCAGGGTAGATCTGGGGATTCATTAAGAGTTTATTTAAGTAGCGACGCCATACAAAATGACAAGAAAGTCAAAAATTACGTTTTCAAGAGATTTTTGCCTAATTAGAAAACTCCGTGTCTCTATATATTCGAAAAGTTTGATATAATATAATATATGAATATAATGAAATGTCTACCGTAGACGAAAATTCAATTTATATTCGAGATGGAAATAATTAGGTTCGATATTTTCAATAAGTATTTAGCCCTAGAAATGGAGTTTTATTTAAATGATATCTAGATTTTATGAATCATTCAATTCAAAAATTCATTGAGAATAATTCTAATAAGTCTTAATTCACATTTGGATGGATTTAAATTTGAGTGTTCTTAAATAACAAAATAATAGAATTTCGGCGCGCGTAGCGCGCGGTATGCTCTAGTCATTTGATAAGACTTGACAGGAATGATCGTTCCCATGCAGTTTTTGGACTTCTGAATTAAGACAAAATAGTGAATTTAAAAATTCAGCTCGGCCGCTTCAGGGATGTGGTCTTGAGGGATCCCTTGAAGGTAAGAAATGTTTTTCAGCTAATTTTCATTATATTAGCTTTTCGAAATTTGCATTAGTCAATTTGTCCGCTGTCTTGCAAAATGGCCCTATCCTTCCGAAATTTTAGGAAACTCTTTGATACAATACCCCATGCAAATTTATTCAAATCTCTTGAAAATGCTTTAGAATCTTTTTAAATACTCTTAAAGTTTTCAAATCTTTTAAAACCTTTGGAAATCAATTAAAACATTTTAAAGCTCTTGAAAATGCTTTAGATCGTTTAAATACAATAAAATGATTCAAATCCTATGAGTAAAATTAAATTACTGAAATCAATTTAAAAATTCCTAGGATCTTTCACAATATCCTAAGATATTTAAAATCCTTCACAATATTTTGGAATTCTTTGAATTTTTGTAAGCTCTTCAAAATCCTTCGCAATTTTTAAAAACACCTAAAGTATTTCCAATCCTCTGAAACTCTTCAAATTATTGAAATCCTTTGATTCTTTAATCTCTTGAAAATGCCTTGGAGTTTTTTCAAATTCCTTAAATATTTATTTTGTTTATTTTAAAATTATTTGAAAGTTGAAACTTTTTAAAGCTTTTGAAAATGCCGTGAAATCTTCTAAAATACTTCAAAATATTTCCAATCCTCTGAAATCAATTAAATTACTAAAATCAACTGAAAGCTCCAAGGAATCTCCTAGAAAAATCTAAAAGTTTTCAAGTCCTCAAAACTCTTTTGAAATTTCCTGAAACTTTTTAAATCTCTTGAAAATGCCTTGGAATCTTTTAAAATACTCTAAAATATTTGAAATCTTCTGAAATCAATTCAAAATTCCTTGGATTCTTGAAATTTGTTCAATCACTTAAAAATCAAATGAAAATTTAAAAAATAGCCTAAAATATTTCAAATCCTTTGAAATCCCTTCAAATAAAAAAATTCCTTGGAGTCATTAGAAATTCCCCAAAATATTTCAAGACCTTTCGAAACTTTGGAAATCACTCAAAACTTTTCAAAGCTTTCGAAAATGCCTTGGAATCTTTTTAATTACTCTAGAATATTGCAAAGCCTCTGAAATCAAATGAAAAATCCTTAGAATCTTCAAGAAACCTCTAAAAGTTTTCAAATCCTTTAATTCTTTTTGAAATTTCTTAAAATTGTTGAAAGCTCTTGAAAATGCCTTGGATTCTTTTGAAATACCTTCAAATATTCCTAGCCTTGAAAAAATCCGTTTAAATCAGCTAAATTACTAAAATCAGTTGAAAATTCCTTGAAAACTGTTAAAATATCCTAAAATATTTCAAACCCTTAACAATATTTTGGCATTCACTGCAATTATTGACATATCTTTCAGATGCTTTGGATTCTTTTCAAAGGCCCTAAAATATTTCCAGTCTTTTAAAATTCCTTCAAATTATTAAAATTAAAAATTCCTTAAAATCTTTTATAATACCTCAAAATATTTCAAATTCCTTGGATTTAATCAGAATACCTTATAGACTTTAAACTTCTTTGAAATCTCTTCAAATTATCAAAATCAATTCCTTAAAGTATCGGTGTTTTTTTCAATGGGAGTGCCCCTTGAAAGCGTAAAAATGATTAATATGAACATCTTTTTAAATTATAAAATTTTTGATCTGTGCCACTATAAGGAAATGGAGATTTCAATCCAATAGGGAAAGTAGAATCGAAACGTATACGAGTTTCACAAATGATATTTAATATCATAACGATAATTAAATTATAATATAAATCACAGTTACAGAGCGTAAAAATGATTAATTTGGAACTTTCTTGTTTGCGTAATAAGTTTAAAAACAGACTACCATCAGAATTGAGGTTATGGTTCGTTACTCACCTTATAATATACTTCAAGCATTTCTGCTTTGACGGACTTTACAGTGCAACGGTTGGTAACCCTGAGCCAACCTCTTTCTATCTCTGTATCTACTTAACACACTTACAGTAACACGCCATGAAGCTATACTCTTCTTTTTCTTAACTTTATTTCTTTCGTCATATTGTATACATTTACAACACGCGGATCACACGTCTGCTCCAATGTCACCGCGCATTACTGAATACGAAAAAGAACGTGTCGTATTATCGAACTCGAACTACGATTCGATTTGATTACTATTTCTCACAGTGATCCCGAAAAGACCACCTTCACATGCGCATGCCTCGACTGAATGGCGCTTATTGGTTCTAGTTCGCGTCCTCATTGGGAATTCAAATACAGGCGCGTGCTACATCCTATCGACTATATTACAATTCAAACATGCGCAGATAAAGGCGACTCAGTTAGCAACACTGATTTCAAATGCAGTACCACACACAGCCACACACTAATGTTGACAGGAGAGGATACGAACGGCCTACACTAAGCAAGCGTTACCAAGCGTCACTCTCGAAAATCGTCATAATCGAAAACGACAATATCGTTTAGAGATTTCCTAATAAGGATTTTAATAGTAACTAGCGTCTTCATTTTTTTATTGCAGTATGTTTACATTTCTTTTCAATAAATGTAATTGAGAACAGAAGATCGTAAAGAGTTTCTTTTGTTGTAAATTACTGAATATTTTAGCATCACCATTTTTTACATTGTATGTATGTAAACTATTCAACCTTTCTAATAGGCCCATAATATGCTACATATCCCTCTCCCAAATTCTACAAAAAAGAAGGATTTCTTTGTTTTTTAATTTGTTAATTAGACTCGGAAGTCTTGTCTTGTTATAGAAGTCTTATTATAGAATCTCAATCCTATTCTGTATCAATAAATTCTGATATGTTTAATTAAATATTATATGTAATAAATATAATATTGAAAAGTAAATTGAAGCGCCGGAGATCTGCGGATTATGCGAGTTCGGCGATGAACTAAGAAGAATAAATAACTACAAATATTCTATTCAAGCTTCAATGCAGCTTATCTTTTTCATACCAGCGAGTATTATTATGTTATTAGATTCATGAAATATGAAAGAACAAGTTCTTAACTTTGGTCTAATAGTAGTCCAGCATGTATTGTATATCATCAGTCCACCCAACTTATATATTACAAATAAGCGCAAAACTCCGAATGGCTACAGTAGATATTTACCCAATTTTGGCACCTGCATGTCAGAAAGTTAAACACAAACATATAGTATATATATATATATATATATTATTATTACACCATTGCATAATGTTAATATATTGTTAGACTTCCAAAAGTATCAGCCAGTGTCATAATAGACTTTATAGCTTGAGCGCCAGGGGAGCTCTCCATGGGCTTCCCGCCCGTTTTAAAACTGAAAAAGTATCAGCCAACCAAAACTGTGATATTAAAATCTTCAATAATGTACAATAAAGAAACACTTTGTGAACTTCTCTTTTCAATTACATTCATTGAAAAGAAATGTAAACATACTGCAAAAAAATAATTAAGACTCTAGTTACTATTAAAATTTGATGTTGAAAAGTCAGTCGCCCCCAAGCACCCCGAAATATATTTTGTATCTACGGTGCAGCGTACGTAACAAAGAAGAGATTCTCGCAAGCGTCTACCACCACTCCCATTCTCTAGGAAAAGGAGTAGTGGACGCGGAACATGTGTTCCCGAAAGAAATTTTCCCGAGTTGGGCATGTCTGCTGCAGCCCTATGAAAGTTCGCGCAGAAAATGCTACCTGAAATTTTGCTTCTGATTTTGTACGGTTATCATGTACAACAAAAGCTCACATGTTTGAAACCAAGAATTAGGAAGCACTGTGTGTGTGTGTAAACAATCGTTAGAGATAGAAAAACAGGTTTTTTGTTTACAGAGCCGTAACTAGGAATGTGCCGACGGTGCCCCCCCCCCCTCCCAACGTACCGTGACGTCTGGGAGAAGGGCGCAGACTCTAGTTGAAAAATGTAGATTTCGCAAATATCTACAAAATGACGGATTCTACGTTAAGATTCGTTAATTTGTTTACGTAAAAAAAAATATAAACCGTTCGAAAATGCCTTTTTTTAAATACGCAATTATTTTTGCAATAATCAAACAACAAGTTTCAAACTTTCAAAAAATATGACCCTTACCATTCTCAAAAAGTGCAAAACTTAAGCCCAAATTAATGATTAGTTTTTCACAAAAACTAATTTCTTATTGAAAGATTGACTGTTTTCAACGGAATTTGTACACATTCGGCCGATTCGACATCAACTAAAGTGGATGATTGTACTCCACAAGAGTTGTACTATCAAGTACAATTAGCAGCAGAGCGACTTTTAATAATGAAATTGCATAGAAGTGGATTACAAAAGATGTTAAGTTTTTTTCTTCTAACAAATGAAACACCGTCCATTTTTATTAAATAAAGCTCAAGTTCGTACCAAGTAAAGAAAAAAAGCTCTACTAAGTGTTATGAAATTCACGGAACATGATTCATGGAAAAGCTCACAGGAAAGGAGCAACGCAGTCAGTGGATGTGGAGCGGGGAAAGCCGCTGCCGCACCCAGGCACCCGCGCCGGAATTGACTTCACATGTTTGAATCACAAACAGTTTCAATATCGTAGCGACACATTGATGTATCAAGATATTCTTTTTTATTTGGACTGGGCTTTCCGTACAAAAAAAAATATACAATGACGTAAGGTTAAAACTATTTCATTCATCTTCCCTAATGTTGCCATTTACATCTGAAAAATTATTTTAGTAAAAAAGATACTTCAAATATTGCACCCTACGTACGCGGCAGCGGCTTCCCCCACTTCGCCACCACAAACTGCGTCAAACCTTCTTCCATAATCTGTCACCATGATCAATAACAAAATAAAAATGCATTGCCTCGAAAATTTTATAACAAATCTTATTCTGTACTTGATATAATTTCCAGCTTTATATGCTTAATATTGTAGTAGCAGTAATTGTGTTTAAAAAAATTATCTCCCCCCCCCCCCCCCACCTTCCTCATGAAGTACACCTACTTATTTTTGAAAATGTGTATAAAAACAGCAGCTATCGAATGAATTTTATCCCGATCCAATAAAGTAAAAATGGACGGAGTGATTTCATTTGTTTTTAGAGGAAACAGCATACCCTCTTTTTGAAGTCACTTTAATGAAATTTAATGATAAAAACTCGTTTTTCCGCTAAGTGTACTTAATAGCACAACTCCTGAAGGACAAGCACGCACTCCAGTTGATATACTATTGACCAAACGTGTAGAAATTACGTTGGAAAATAGTCAATGTTTTAATGACAGACGAGTTTTTATGAAAACTAATCATTATTTCGTGATGAAGTTATGAACACTTTTTAAGAGTGGCAAAGGCGATGGGATGTGCACTGAGTATTCAGAGAGTCAGATAGCCAACTGCTATATAGACCGCTGATGGTACTACCACATGATCACTGTGACTACTCCTCTGACGACTTCTGAACTATTTCAGACTTTGGGTTATTACACCATGATCGAAGAAACTCCACTGGGCACGGGTGACTGTCTTTTGACTCCATTTTTGAGTGCAATATAAAAAATTGCATATTGTGAACAAATTCACAAACTCACAAATTCCTAGCTTGATTCGACAACACGTTGTGAGAATACTAAGTGTACAGCCCCTCGGGCTGTTTGAAACTTCTTGCTTGATTATTGCGAAAATAATTACATATTTTAAAAAAGGCAGTTTGGGACGGTTTATGTTTGTTTTTCAAGTATACGAATTAAGAAATCTTGACATACGACCCGTCATTTTGTAGATATTTGTTAACCCTACATTTTTTTACGAAACTTATTTTCTGCCAGACATATAGGTTCGTTACAATAAATATAAAACCTGTTTTTGCTATCTTTAATGATTGTTTAGACACACAATGCTTCCTAGCTGTTGGTTCTAAACATATGAGCTTTTTTTCTACATGCTAACACTACAAAAATCCAATGTAAAATTTCAGGTAGCATTTTCTGCGCGAAATGAGCCTTTTTAACGTGGCGCCTGGACGAAGGCACCTGTAGCCACTTTTCAGCATGTCAACCCAACCCTGCCAGCTCAGAAATTGAGGTTAGGTAGCAAACAATGACAATTAAATGTCGCTCAATAACCCAGATAACAATGCGTGAGGGCGCACTGTAGCTGCACGATGTGCGAGCACGATGTGTCGCCAAGAACGCAAGCACGGTGTATGCACGAGCTGAGGGTGATCAATGTTCACTCAAGGTGAGCACACTCGGTGTGCACAATGTGCAGCACAGCGTGCTACCATATGTGCTGTCATAGTGCACGTGTTTTGTGAGAGCAGAATTTAAACAAAAATTAATATTAAATCAAAAATACAATTTTTCAAAGTCAAGAGATAATAATTCTATTAAATAATTTTAATAGAACTTGAAAAGATAAATGATTATTAAGTTTGGAAACATTTTTTTTAACAAATAAGAATTGTATACAGTTTAGTGCATCAGAATGGCCTGATTATTATTCCATCTCCAAAAGTCAAAATGTCAATATCGATAAAAACAGACTTGTGATTCCATGTACGGAATAATACAACTGAAACATAACTCTTATACAGAAACAACTGAATTTTAATCCATATATATATATATATATATATATATATAATTTAAAAAAAGTTAAACAACCACCGCAGGGTACCACTAAGAGCAACTGCCATCTAAAAAGAAAATGTCAATAGCCCCCGTAGAACCGCGGTAAAATACACCTATGGCCACGTCTCACATCCGTGAGATGGGTGGTCACAGGGCACGACGAAATCACAACGACAGGCCGGCAAAACCCTCGTGTGTCTTGAGGACACGAAGCGGCCCAAGGATGACAGCTTTCTGCATCCATTTCGCAAGTGCCTTGGCATATTTTTGGCACGCGGGTATGGCTTTAAGGTTACGAACCAGTGATAATTTAGCACCTCCGAGAGCACCTATCACAAGGACAATTACTCGTACCGAATATTTTGGGTACAGTCGTTGCAGCTCTCTTTTAAGGTCTTGATACCTCTCCTCTTTTTCTTTCTCCTTTGCAGTGATGTTGTATTCGGATGGAGCCGAGAATTCGATCACGAATATCGTTCGTTTCTCGAAGTCTTGGAGAACAATGTCAGGCCTCGAGTGCGCAACGGAGACTGCTGCCCGAAAATCGTAATTCCAGAAAATCTGGCACTTCTCGTTTCGGACAATTGAATCTATATCCCTTGGAGCGTTCGGCAGGGCAGGGTCGCGACCAACACCGTAAGAGCGATAAAGGTGGTAATAAAGTACTCTTAGGGCCGCATTATGTCTATAGATATACGTTGCTCCTGCGTGGGTCGGACACGCCGATAGTATGTGTTCTAGGTACTCAGCGTGTGCATGACACGCTCTGCACCTATCACTGGGAACTTCTTAACATAAAATGCGGGCGCGATATGCTAAGGTGGAGATTACACCGTCCTGGCATGCGAAAATAAAGCCCTCTGTACCTGAATTGAGCCCTGATGATTTGAGGAAAGCAAAAGTTTGCTCCTTCGACAAGGACTGTTTTTCTACATTTCTATGAAAGTTTCCGTGCATATGCTTGTCGAGTAGCTCTTGGTGAAATTTTCCAACCTCTGCTTTCTTTACTTCGGCTTTTAGACGTGAAGCATCTAGATGGTGTAATGCACTTTCTTCACTTCTGATGTTAAAATTCAGGCCAAGGGTCTCGGCAGCTTGCTCCGCGGCTTTGTAAAGGAACGCTCCTAGCCAATCATCTGAGGTTTCTGACCATCTTTAGGAGAGGATCTCTGCCATTCGCAATGATGTAAGCTGTACTTAAAACAATTAGGTTATGAAGACTTTGGAGATTCAGAAGTCCGCGTCCGCCTTGACGGCGTGAAATGTATAATAGCGGAACTGACGAATTGATACGCAAGCTTTTATGCATATGCATGATCTTACGCGTGGTGACATCAAGGGCCTTAGGCTCGATCTTCGTCCATTGAACCATCCCAAACGAGTAGAGTAGAACCGGGACGGCAAGCATGTTAGTCGCAGATACCTTGTTCAACGCCGACAGATTGGAAGACCAAATCTGTCGAAGAAGATGCTTGTATCTGCTTCGGAGAGACTCCTTCACTGATGTTACGTCCTGAATGCGGCTTTGAGGCACGCCCAGGTATGTATAGGTCTCTCCAGTGTTAAGATGTCTTATAACACTTATATCCACAAGCTCAGGGTCCTTGGGAACGCCAGTAATCTTTCCTTTCTTCAAATGAATTTTGGCACACTTTTTTAAACCAAAGTCCATCCCAATCTCTCCTGTGTAGTTATTGACGATATTTATAGCAGTTTGAAGTTTGCTTTTACCAGCGGCATAGATCTTCAGGTCATCCATATAAAATACATGAGCGACCTTATGCTCACGCTGATTAGTGCCGCCACAGAGGTATCCAGGAGAATTTCGTAGTGCGAGAGATAGAGGCAGAAGTGTGATGCAAAAAAGCAAAGGGCTCATACTATCCCCTTGAAAGACGCCCCACTGGAAGGTGACCTTGTTCGTCGTCAGACGATGATTCCTAGATGAGATGGTAAATCTAGTTTTCCAAAGAGGCATCAATCTCTCTATGCAATTCACTATGTGTGGATGTACCTTCAAGCTTTCCAACAGACAGGTGATAGGTCTATGAGAGGTTGAATGGAAAGCTTTCCGGTAGTCAATCCAGGCCATTGACAGGACGCGCTGATGGGCGGCAGCGTCTTTACAGACATACCTGTCAATCAGCAGGTTCTCTCGACAGCCTGCTACACCTTTTTTCGAGCCTCGTTGTTCGTACATCTCTCGCCATACAGGCTCAATTCGTCGAACGATCCTGTTGTTTAGGACAGCTGTAAAGATCTTATACAGTGTGTTTAAACAAGTTATTGGCCTGTAATTCTCTGGTCTGGACAAGTTGCCTTTTTTCGGTAGGAGTATAGTGCGTCCTAACACCAGCCACTGCGGAATGGGCGTCTCCAACTTTAAATATGAGGTGAATATGCGGGCCAAATGTTGGTGTATAGAAGTAAACTTCTTCCACCAAAAGTTCTTGATGCAATCTGGTCCAGCACCGGAAAAGTTCTTCGTGCCTCTAAGTGCTTTTTTCACCTCTTCGGCAGTGACTGATGGGCACTCCTCCTCAGATTTTATGAGGCTGTCGCAAAACTCCTTGAAGCGGATGATATTGTCAGTATCTTCTTTCACCTCTAGTGTTTTCGGGATCTTGTACACCTCTCTCCAAAAAGTCTCTACCTCCTTGGGCTTGGGTGGATTTTTTACAAACACAGGGGGATCACTGAAGAGGCGTGACGGGCCAGCAAGAAACTGTTGATTCTCCCTGTTCCATCTCTCCCTCTTCTGTATCCTCCTCCTTGCGTCAGATAACAGCCTTATTTTGTCAACAATATGCTGCTTGATTGTCAGCAGCTTTGACTTGTTCAGTGTGTGATTCAAGGTCCTTAGTTCTTGGGCGAACTTTCGAACCCTTTCCGTGTACGGTCTACCAGATGTTTTGTAGTCAATCCAATTGTCTTGTTCAGTTGATGCAAGCGTCTTCTGGTCTTCTGATCCATCGTCCGTTTTAGCCTTCGATTTGAATCAGCCAAAGCTCTCGCAGCACCATAAACAGAGCAATTGATGGTCCAGAGGTC
The DNA here is from genome assembly GCA_932178445.1 of Andricus quercusramuli. Taxonomy (NCBI): domain Eukaryota; kingdom Metazoa; phylum Arthropoda; class Insecta; order Hymenoptera; family Cynipidae; genus Andricus; species Andricus quercusramuli. Next base: position 184,740 of record CAKNXH010062420.1, read on the forward strand.
GGACTCTTGCGAGATATCTCCACGAAGGGAGGCATCCATTTCAGCCAGATCTTGGGGCTTAAGAGGAACTTGCATGTTGATGTTCCTCCTTGTACTGAAATTGCGATCATCTTCCAGAAGGTGCCTGCTTTCTGCGGTTGGTCTTAATGTCGTTTCATCAACGTCTGCAGCTTGTTCAAGCAGCGGTTGAGGAAGCGCTCCGCGTACATATCCATTTTTCCGAAGGTAGTCGGCTTGATTTCGCAAAGACTGATGCGAAACGTATTGAAGCTCTGGGTGTTTCTGGCACCACAGAGTATGCATACGCACCATAAAGCCTCCGCGAACAGGGATAATACTGGCATCGTAGCAGTCTAGCACGTCATTCTTAAGTTGATCCGTCCACTGAATGTGGGCGTTTCGCCGGTTCGTCGTCGTGTTTCCATCTAAATTATTTTCAGCACCCCGAACTCTAGGATGATCGGCATTGTTTGCAGATCCATTGTCGGGTGCTCTGCGCGTTCGATCGTTTTGAACCGCATCTACAACATTTTGGTGGTGTGTTGGTTTCATTGTTGTTCCCACGAGCAGCTAGGGAAAGGGTTTGTCGATCCTTGTAGAGCCCCGCGTGCAAGGATAAGGCTGATACTCTGAGACGTCGCCCGGTATCCCAGAGTCACCGTTAAAGACACCTCACCCAGGTGCCATGCAACTTTCGGCACGGTTCTCACACCTTCGCTTAGGGATTATTCCTTCGGGACCATCCCTGGACAATTGTCCGCGACTGCTTATTAATTATTGTAACCATATTCAGCAGAAACCCTTGGTACGGGGACCCACTATCCGCAACCCGAGGACGCGTTCGGTGGCTTTGTCATAAGCCCTTCGGTTCTATTCGAAGGGAATAGAATCTAAGTGACATGAATTTATTTTCAGATATTTTCCAATCGTTGAGGTTATAAATTATTATTTATTTACAACAAAAATATTGTTGAAACAAATTGAAGGTTGTTGAAAATAAATAATAATTTATAACCTCAACGATTGGAGAATATCTGAAAATAAATTCATGTCACTTAACGATAATTCAGTAATATTTTTCATTGAAAAAACAAATTTTTGAAAAAAAAATTATTCAAGCAAATGGAATGTGTTAAAAACAATTAAAAATTAAGTAACCAGTGTTGATCAATATTCCACTAAAGAAGTAGTCATAATTATTATTTAAAAAAATAAATTATTCAAACAAATTCCATTTGTTCAAAAAATTGGAAATTACTAAACCAATGTTAATAAACATTCAACTAGACTAATAGTAATAATTTTTAGGAAAAAACGAAATGTCGAAAAAAATAAATTTGTTCAAATAATCGAAAATTTATTAAACAATGCTGATGAGTATCCCACTAGACTAATAGAAATAATTTTAAGTAGAAAAAAACGAGAATAAAGTGCTCGAAAGGTCGATTTCATAAAAAATTGATACATACAACATATTTATGTCCCCTTATTCAATCCGGCCCCTCAATTAATAATAAACTGTTTAAAATTTTTATAATTATCCAAGGGCTTTTTCCCAACACACGCGTGTGGACACGACGTGCGTCGCATATGTGGATGCATTGTAAGGGCAGTGTGTCGACACGATGTGCGACGCACATGAGTTTACACGTGTCGGCATTTTCGCCATCACAACGTGTCGACAATTCTGCACATCGTGCACGCACCATGTGGGCTCAGTGTCGACATTTTGTTATCTGGGAACACCGTCATTTCGATTCCCTGACGGACATGCGCTGAATAAAATTAGTGAGTTAAAGAAAGTGCCCTTTTTCAGCCCGCTAGCGGACTAAATAAGATACCGTCCTAATTCATCCCGCTAGCGGGCTAAATAGCCACAGCGTATTATCTGTGTCTTATCTTAAGATCATCTCAGAATTATTGATGTGTAAACACCTTAGTCCTCGATATGAGAAGTCGCGCCTGAGCCGCGTGAAACCACGGCTCGAAAGTGTAACGCAAGCCTCTGACACACGCGTTGTGTCGTATCCGAGGCACTGAAGGGGCCCCTCAGTTATTCTCTATCTCTCTCTCTCTCTCTATAAAAAATTGATATTTTCGAACTTATTGATATTTTTTGGAAGCATTAAAATTTTATGTTTTTTCAAACAACTTCTAATAAAATAGCAATTAATGGCTTTCATTTATGCCCATAAAACGGGTACTTTTATCACCTTTCATGCAATAATTGAAAGAAAATTTACAGTTTATTGTTATTGAAACTAGGCTACTCGATCAAACCTATTGGAAAATAGATGCCTGCAAACTTTTGCATGACATTACATATAAGAGAATATAAGTTTTTATACTTTTACATGTACGTGAGTTATTATTTGCTTTATGTAAGACTTCACTTGCAGTTAACGTTTACCGATATGTTTACACGTAAATCTGTCCTAGGTCGTAGTTTAGGACGCACTTGATGTTTTTTCCCCCACTGCCGTTCGTTCTTTAAATTTGAATTGGTAAAAATTTGACCATTACAAATACGAGTGTTAAAAAAGAGGATTATAGTACTGACCGCAACCTTCATAAGTCATTGAAGACTTATCACAAAAATGACATTCTTAACCTGCGAGATGCTGCGCTGGTCGGCCTAGACCAGCTTTGGAATGTCGGAAATTTCACCTCGAACGCTCTTCCTCCTGTACTATGCAAAAGCCTTATGATATTGTTTATACTGTAAAGATGTTCATGGAAAAACAATTTCATCGCGACCAATACACATTTTATGAATTAACGTAGCAGCGAAACAAAGCAGAAGCGATATGTTAGGAAAAAGCGGCATGCAACCGATGCAAGCTGATGCAGGGTTGCTCAACTGTGCAAGATGAAACATGATCTAATAAATGCATGGTGTAGCCACTTGAGGGCCCCGTTTCGTCCAAGTCACGCAACCTTTTAGTTCCACCATGTTGTTATTATGACCGCGCAGTTTGAGTTTGACGCGTACTATGTGCGACAAACTGTTATAGGAAAATGAGTATGTAGGAAGAAATATTATGAAAATATTGAAATAATGCATTCCGAGAAAGCTTTGAATGAGTACTGGATGATGTATATCAGAACTCTGATAAGAAAATAAATTATATTCAGGACAGAATGGAAGTTTGTAAATAATACTAAATGAGGGTGATCACAAGTACATACAAATTTTGATATTTATGTCAATAACATTGTAACATTATTACATTGTAACATTGTAAATATCTCCGTTCAACAGTGTAAACATAATTCTCATGTCGCAAATGCTTGCAGAAAAATATATGCAATAGTAACTCTTCTTTATATATACTTCTTTATATACTGTGAGCCTTTGTGTTTCAATTTCCTAAAGAGTTCAATACGGCAAAACAATTCTTTACGAATGCAAAATGCAAACTGAAAAGTAGTGGTTTTTTTCCGCCTTGTCCCGGTCACCCCTAATATTATTAAAAAAGACAAATAATGGAAAGGAAGCATGCATTGAAATAATCAGTGGACCGAATCCATTTCAAATCAGGCAGGTTCTACACTTGAAGTTGCAGAATCTCTCGGGGACAAAATATGTTGTTTTTTAGAGAAAATTAGGCGATACGTATTTTTGCGATTTGTGGAAAAAAAAATTTTTACAGAGTTATGCGTATTTCAATTTTTGGCTTTGT
>CAKNXH010062421.1:0-36151 GCA_932178445.1 Andricus quercusramuli
TACAAGTTTTCCGAAGAGATGACTGTCAGATTTTTAATGTTATACATTAAAATAACACAATGCACAATAATCCACGAAAAATAAATATTCATAACCGCTCATAACTGACAAATAGTTGTAAATAAACAATGAAAAAGCGATAGTTTATTGTAGTTTTAAGTCACGAACTAACAAAGTAATAGAACAGAAAAATCGTTTCTCAAATTAACCTCCCTTCATATTAAGCAGTACCGGTAATCGAGATTTCTACTTTATCAACAGCCACGCACTCCCGAATTCAAATAATCGCGCCTTTTACATTTTGAATCAAACATACAATAGTTAAATTTTCAGTTAAAAAAATTAATTTTCAACAAAAAAAAAAGAATTATCAAGAATGTAGTTTCAGTTTTGAACAAAAAAGAAAGGTTTGTTACTAAAATGTCAAATCATTAAAAAAAAACAATAATTTCATTACTTATATAACCAATAACCAACTTTTCTAATAAAAAGACAAACTTTCAATAAAAATTTTTTTACCAAATAGTTGAATATTTAACTAAAAAATTTCAATTTTCAACCTCAAATATAATACATAAATTTTCGGTTGAAAAAGTTAATTCTCAACCAAATTAAATTAATTTTCATCGAGATAGATAAATTTTCGGCAAAACCGATGAATTTTTAACCAATAGGGTTGCATTTCTAAAAAGAAATACGACTTTTCAACCCAATAGCGGCATTTCCTACTTAAAAAGGTCGAGTTTTAAATTTTCCACAAAAAGGTGAAGTTTTAACTATTATTATAAGATGACCATTATAACAAAAAACGTGATTTTTTAACCAAAATTTTCAACAAATAGTTAAATTTTTAACAAAAAATAGAAACTTTCTGTTGAAAAAATTAATTTTCAATTTAAGAAAACGAATGTTCAAACAATATGAATTTTTATTCAACATAAAAGATGCATTTTCTACCAAGAATAATTTTTTACTAAAAAGATTAATTTTTAACAAAATAAATAAATTTTCAACCGAATAGTTGAATTTAAAACTAGCTGTGAATTCGATCTCGAGTGTTTCCACTTTGTTTGTATTTATAATTATATGGTGCTCATTTCACGAGCACTTTGCTTCCCGATAGCAAATGTATTTGCTTCCTCATAGAGGAAGCATTAGTTATTTTTTTCAATAATAGGCAAACCGAAGTCTTCATTTTGCTCAATTTAAAAATAGAAATTTACCAAAAATGAAAAATTACAGAATAATACAAAAATGTTTTAAATAACAAGACAAATCAGACAAATCAAATCTTGGGTTCGAAATAATAATTTTTTGAGCTGGAAAAGGGAAAGGAAAAGTTCTGTCGCACCCTATCCCTTTCCCAGCTTTACGATTTCTTCACAAAACTTGTCATAATATTACTCTATTTGCAAATTTGTGATCAAAAAGTCTTTTCTATTCATGCATCAACTTTAAATTATGTCGATGAAAAAAGTTTTTCTGTTTGAACCTGATGATTCAGATATTATATATGAGCAGAAATTCCCTAATATTCAATAAAGTGTATTATTATTATTATAGATCAATCAATTTGCCTTGAATCAAGAGATTTTTTCCGTTCTTGCATCAATTTTGAATTATGTTACTGAAAAGAAGTTTTACTATGAAAAACCGTGTTTTCAAATATTATGCTTGAGAGTAGGAAAGAAAGTCTTCTGTGCATTTATCGATATAGAAAAAGCATTGGACACGGTAAATAGAAGTAAACTTTGGGAAGTCCTTAAAGAGTATGGAGTGAATGGAGGGCTCCTACAAGCAATAAAAACAATATACACAGGTAGTAAAGCGAGTGTAAGGGTAAATGGGAAAAAGAGTGAATGGTTCGATATTATGCAAGGCGTGAAACAAGGATGCGTTATGTACTCGTGGCTATTTATCATATTCATGGATAAGTGTCTTAGAACTGCCCTCTTCGACGAAAAAGGTGTAGATCTCGAAACCGTCAAGGTACGTGGGTTGGCTTTCGCGGATGACAAGATTGTTATGGCAGAATCAGTCGAAGACTTGCAAAGATTGTTGAATAAACTTAATACAAGCATGAAGAACATGGAGCTCAAAATGAACGTGAATAAAACGAAAGTCATGGTGTTTGAGGGAAAAAGTGAGAAAACAATATGCAACATAGTCCTAAATGATGAGAAATTAGAACAAGTTGACAAGTACGTATATCTAGGTAGTCTATTCACTAACGACGGAAAAATAGATGGGGAATTAGATAGGCGCATAAATAAGGGTAAGCAGGTTATCGGTAGAGCAAGGTCCATCCTCACAAATAAAAACATATCAAAAAAAGCTAAAATGGCCATACATAACTCTATTTTCGTACCGACTGTACTATATGGTAGCGAGACATGGACCTGTCAATAAAAGGACAGGAGTAAAATCAACGCGATCGGCATGAAACCTCTGTGCATAATATGCGGGAAAACACTGATAGACAAAGTACGAAACGAGACAATCCTCAAAGAATGTGGTACAGGGGAGACACTAGTTGACATATGGGAAAGAAATCAGCTAAGGTGGTTCGGACATCTTGAAAGAATGAAAGATGAACGACTGACCAAGCAAGTGTATAAAGGTAAAGTAAATGGCAAAATGCCCAGAGGTAGACCGCCGAAAGAATGGTTAGAATCTGTGAATGAGACACTAATACGAAGAGACATAAGAAGCCATAGAAATACAAGAGCCTGCATGAAAAAATGCATGGACGTGAATGAAGCTAGAGTAGTATGCCAGGACAGAAATATGTGGCGACAAATAGTTTATAAACAGAGTGACAATAGAGTGAATGATGCCTGAAACAAAGACCTTGGATACTAATGGGCCCAAGTGAGGAACCATACATAATAATTTTGTGAGGCTCCTCACTTGGGGTGATCGCTAGAGAGATTGATCAGCAACCTGGGTCGGAGCAGTGTTGCGGAGTGAACGTGTCATTTATATAAATAACACGAGAACTCCAGATCAATCTAAAACATCTATACATAACACCTACTTACCCATCCACCCTATAACCATACACCGATCAACCTCATACCTATATACCTATTTCACTACTTTCCAACCGAACAAGTCACGCCTACCCCGGAAGGGAAAAGGCTTAATGGTATAATGCAATTTCACAATTCCCATAGTCTTCAATAAAATGTCTTAATATTATAGGTCAGTCGATTGATCTCGAATCAACACATATTTTCTGTTCTTGCATCAACTTTGAATTATGTTAATGAAAACAGTTTTACTATAAAAAAACGATTTTCAAAATATATAAATTACCATAACTTCCCTACTCTTTGATAAAATGCATTATTATTATAGGTCAATGGATTCGTTTCGAACCAACGAATCTTTTATATCCTTGCATCAACTGTGAATTATGCTAGTGAAGAAAGTTTTACTATAAAAAACCGATTTTCAAAATATATAAATTACCATAACTTCCCTACTCTTCAATAAAATGTATTAATATTATAGGTCAATAGATTCGTCCCGAACCAATGAATCTTTCACATTCTTGCATCAACTTTGAATTATGCTAATGAAAAAAGTTTTACTATAAAAAACCGTATTTTCAAATATTATGCATTACCATAGCTTCCTTACTGTTCAATAAAATTCATTAATATTATAGGTCAATCGATTCGACTCGAATCAACACATCTTTTCTGTTTTTACATCAACTTTAAATTATGTTAATGAAAAAAGTTTTACTATAAGAAACCGATTCTCAAAATATATAAATTATCATAACTTCCCTACTCTTTGATAAAATGCATTATTATTGTAGGTCAATCGATTCGTTTCAAACCAAGGAATCTTTTATATTCTAGCATCAACTCTGAATTATGCTAAAGAAAAAAGTTTTACTATAAAAACCCGATTTTCGAAATATATAAATTACCATAACTTCCCAACTCTTCAATAAAATGTATTAATATTATAGGTCAATCGATTCGTCCCGAACCAAGGCATCTTTTATATTCTTGCGTCAACTTTGAAGTATGCGAATGAAAAAAGTTTTGCTATAAAAAACCTATTTTTAAAATATTATTGAGTGCTAGAAAAAAAATGCATTAAATATTTTTTGAAATCCTTCGGTCAGTTTCAAGATATTAGTGAGGAAAATAAGCTCTCCAAATTTCATCAATTTATCTGCAACCGTTTTCTAGTTATCGTGTTCACAAAAAAGCGTGACATCCACACATCCACACATCCATACATCCACACATCCATACATCCACACATCCACACATCCACACACACACACATCCGGACAATTGCTTAGAACATCGTATTAGACATTTTTAAATTAAGGAGGGTTCAATTAAATGAATTTAAAAAATTTGAAAAATGTCACCATTACAAAGCTTCCTCTATGAGGAAGCAAAAAGAAGGATTTTTAATATAAAGTATAATATTTACATTTTCAGCTTAAAAAAAATTAATTCTCAATGTCAAAAAATTAAATTTCAACAAAATATTTTTGCTTTAAACCAAATAGTTGACTTTTCAAATAAAAAGATGAATTTTTTTTCGAAAAAAATGAATTTTGTAACAAAATATATGCATTTGCAGCTGAAAAATATGAATTTTCAAAGAAAAATGGAATTAATATTTTGTCAGTTAAAAAATAATGTTTAGCTACGTAGTTAAATTTTAATTTTAAAAAATTAATTTTAATTGAATGGATGAAATTTCAACCAAGAAAGAAAAACAAATCTTTAACCAGATAGTTGAATTTTTAACAAAAAAATATAGACTGTCAACAACAAATTCGATACTTAAATTTTCTGTTACGAAAATTAATTTTCAATTGAAGAAAAAGAATTTTTAACAACAAAAAATGAATTTTTATTCAACATAAAAGATCAGTTTTTTAATAAGAAGATTGAATACATTTTCAACTCAAAAAAGTAATTTTCAATATCAAAAAACAAATTTTCAACAAAATAGCTTTGTTTTTAACCAAATAGTTGAATTTTTCATCAAAAAGATGAATTTTCTAACAAAGAGTGGTTGCATTTTCAACAAAAAAAGATGAATTATTAATATAATAATTGTATTTTTAACCAAGAAAGATTTCTCAGTCAATAAAGAAAGAAATTTTTTTCGAAAATCTGTAATTTGTAGGCCAAAAAGACAATTTTCCACAAAACAATGGATTTCTCAACAAAGATGTTATTTTTCAACCTTAAAAGTCGATTTCTTAATAAAATAGTCCAATTTCCAACCGAATAAATGAATTTGAACTAAAATTATGAATCTTCAACCAAAAATATAAATTTTTAATCAAACAGTGGAATTTTCAACCAAAAAAATCAATTTTCAACCAAGAAGATACATTTTCTACATAAAAAAATGAATTTTTAACAAAATGCATGAATTTTCACTCAAATAGTTAAACTTTTAACGAAAAATATGAATTTTCAACAAAAAATATAAAGTTTAAATTCTAAGTTAAAAAAAATAATTCAAAACACACAAATTTTCAACAATATAGTTGAATTTTCGACCAAAAAAATGAATTTTCATCTGAAAAGATTAATTTTCTACCAAAAATTTGAATTTTGTGAGTAAATATGTATACGAAATTTCATCTAAAAAGATCATTTTTCAAACCAAAATGGATTTGTTATATTTCCAGTATAAAAAATTTATTTTATTTAATTATCAACGATCAAAAAATAATTTTTAATAAAATAGTTCGATTTTCAACAAAATACGTGAACGTTCAACCAAATATTTTTTAGTTTAAAAAATTTTTTAACTAAATTTTAATTTAATTTTTAACTATTTTTTAACTAAAGCAGATACATTTTCAACCAAACATTGAATAATTGAATTTTCAGTAAAAATTCATTTTAAATCCCCCAAATAAATAATTTTTTTCAAAATAGTTAAATTTTCAACAACAAAAAAAGTTCTTAAAATAAAATGATGAATCATAAATACAAAAATTATTTTTTACAAAGTAGTTCCAGTTTCAGTTAAGTATTTAAATTTCTACCAAAAAAGAATGTTCGACGAAAAATGTAATTGTTCATGTAACAACTAAAGAAGATTGAATGTTAAAAAATTTGTTTTGAATCCAAAATGTTGGATTTCAATGCAAAAAGACGAATGTTCTACAAAACAGTTGAATTTTCAACAAAAATCTTAATTTTTAACTTTAAAATCGATTTTTCAACAGAATATTTCCATTTTCAACCAAAGAAATTAATTTTAACCAAAAATTGTAACCAAATAAATTTTTAACAGAAAAAGATGGACTTGCAACTAAAAATGAAAAGATGAATTTGAAATGAACAATGTAATAAATCACATTTCAAGCAAAAAATATTTTAATTTTATACTAAAAAGATTTATTTAAAAAAAACTAGTATCAAAATATCTATATTAAATTATAATTCATACATTATAAAAATACAAATATTTAAAGTAAGGTATAAAATTAATTAACTTTTTTCATATAAAATGTGTCGATATTTTAAACATGAACTTTTGATATTATTAAGTAACTTTTTTAATTAAATAGTTAAGTATTTAAATTGAATATATACATATATAATTTTTTTTTTTCAAAACAACAATTAATGTTGTTATATTTAAATTTAAGTTTCTGTATGATATATTTACAGTTTGACACAATGATAAAAATTGTAGCAATCTGCAATGAAATTCGTGTTGAAAATAATTTTTTAAAAGTATATCCTTAAATCCCTTCTTCACAGTTCGTCTTTCCTGTTTTCGTCTATTTTCTGAATTTTCCTGTAACATAAATATAAAAAAAATATATTTTTATACAAATATATGTGAAATTTATTTCAAGTAATGTAAAATAATTTATATAACTTACTTTGGACTTGAATTTTAGACAACTGATCATTCGGCGCTTCTCTTTTTTATTTTGGTTGTCTGCTGTGAGCACTCATGTGCAATCCTCTTTCCTAAAAGTAAACAAAAAATATTCTATTTGAAAATAGTACACTATAGTTAGTAGAATTTTCAATCACAAAGAAGACTTTTAAGAAATATTTGAATTTTCAACAAAATAATTAACATTTCAACAAAATAGTTGAATTTTCAACCAAAAATAGTTTAGTTCTCAAAAAAACAAAAGAAGAATTCTCAAAGAAAGATTTAACAAAATATTTAAAGTTCAGACCTAAAAAGATGAATTTTCAACAAATAAAAATGAATTTTCGAGCAGTTAAATTAAACCATAAAAGAGAAATTTTCAACAAAATAATTTTAAATTAATTTTTAAAAAACAAGATTAGTTTTCTAACCAAAAAGATGCATTTTCTACCAAATACTTATTATTTCAACTTGTAAGGGATAAATTTCTCACAAAAAATGAAATAGTTAATTTTTCTGATAAAAAAATTACTTTTTAACAGAAAATATTCTAAATATATAAAAATTAATTTTCATCAGAAAAGTTGAATATTCAACCAAAGGGATAAATTTTCAACTAAAATGATGAACCGTAAAAAAATGAATTTTCATTTAAGATTTCAACATTAGATAAAAAAAAAAGATTTTTTAACCAAGAAACTTGATTTTCCAAAAATGGAATGGTTTAATTTTCAAACAAAAATATGATTTTTTAACAAAATAGTTACATTTTCAACAAAAAAATGCAATTTTCAACCAAATAATTAATTTTAATCCAAGAAAAAGGAAAATTTGAACAAAAGAGTTAAACTTAAAAAAAAAACTGTTAAATGAAACCAAAAAATAAGGATTTTCAACAAAAGAGTTTCATTTTAACCAAGAAAAATTGTTTAATCAACAGAAAAAAAACATTCAAAATGTTGAGAATACGTAGTTAAATTTTAAATTCAACAAATTGATTTTGAATCAAAAAATTAATTTTCAACCAAAGGAATAAAATTTCAACCAAAAAAATAATTTTCCAACAAAAAAAAAAAAGAATAATTTTTAACAAAATAAATGAATTTTCAACTAACAAGGTTTGCTTTTCTAGAAAAAAAGACAATTTTTTAATAATAGATGAATTTTAACAGAAAAAAAAGATAAAATTTCAAGAAAAAAAAATTGTTTAATTTTCAGTTAAGGAAATATGTTTCAAACCAAATATAATAAATTTTCAAACGAAATAGTTAAATATGCAAAAAAATGAATTTTCAATCAAAAAGATTAAGTGTCTATAAAAAATCGACAAAACATTTAGTTGAATTTTTAATTAGAAAAAATAAATTTTCATGCAAAAATAAATTTTCAACCAAAAATAGAATTATTCGTCAAGAAGATTAATATTCTACCATAAAATACAAAGTTTCAACAAAATACAGAAATTTTCGAACAAATAGTTGAATTTTCAACTGAAGACGATTGATCTTCAACCAAACATGGAATGGATAAATTTTCAGTTAAAAAATAATATATAAAAACTAAAATTATGAATCGTAAAAAAAATGATTTTTTAACAAAGTAGTTCCACTTTTAACTGAGTAGTTGAATTTTAAACCAAAAAAGGGTTTTCAGTCGCTATTCACGTCTAGAAAAATCTTGAAAATTTAATCAAATAAAATCGTATAAGATTTTCTGTAAAATCCATAAAAAAACGTTGAAAAATAAACCGAGTTCAATTTTAAACCCAGAATAGTTTACACCAAGAAGACGAATTTTCAACAAATTACATAAATTTTCAACTAAATAGTTTGAACAATGGACCTTATGCTAGTTTCTAAACAATTTTAACTAAATAGTGGATTTTCTTGATGAAAAAGATGAATTATTAACCAAAAAAGGAAATTTAGACTAAAATTATGAATCTCCCATGAAAAGAATTAACTTTTAAGAAAGTATTTTAACTTTCAACGCAAGATGTAATAGTTAATATCTGAACACAAAATATTTGAATTAGAATAATTGAATCCTTAACTGAAAAACATAATTTTTTAACCAAACATTCGACTTTTCTGCCCAAAAATTCAGGAAATTATATGCTTTTGACATACCCTTTTTTATGATATATTGCCCACAATTTCAAAATGTACATGATTCGTTTTTTTTACATTTATTTACTGCTCAAACTTCAATATCCACTCGTTCATTCGCATCCTGCAACTCATTTTTTTTCATTTTTAGTCTTTGTCTATAACGCTTCTGCGCCTCAGCTTTTTTTTTGAGTTCATCAGCCGAATATAACTTTCCTGAGTTTTCAAATTTTTTTCTTTCTACATAACGCTTCTGCTTCTCAGCATTTTTGTTATTTTTATTGATTGCAACTTCAATATCCACCTCTTTCTTCCTATCCTGCAGATCATTTTCTTTCAATTTTATTAGTCTTTCTCTATGACGCCTCTGCCTCTGCAACTCAGTCTTTTTTTTACGTAGATTGGCCCAATATAATTCATTGTTTTCTAATTGTTTTCTTTCTCTATAACGTTTTCGCCTCTCATACAATTTTCTACATTTCTTATTTGCAGCTTCAATATCACCTTCCTCCTCATTCTTCAACTCATTTTTTTTCATCTTTAGTCTTTGTCTATAACGCTTCTGCGTCTCAGCTTTTTTTTTAAGTTGATCAGCCGAAAGGGATTTTCCCGAGTTTTGTAATTTTTTTCTTTCTACAGAACGCTTATAATTTTCAGCATTTTTTTGACGTTTATTAATTGCAACTTTAATATCCACTTCTTTCTTCCCATTCTGTAGATCATTTTTGTTCAATTTTAGTCTATAACGCCTCTGCCTCTGCAACTCATTCTTTTTTTTACGTAGACTGGCCCAATATAATTCATTGTTTTCTAATTTTTTTCTTTCTCTATAACGCCTCTGCCTCTCAGCATCTCTTTTACGTTCTTCATCTGCAGTTCTAGTATTCACTTTCTTTTTGAGAGGTATTAAATCATTTTCAGGAGCAAGATCAAGAAACTTACTTAGTAAAATATTACAAAATGGAATTGAATTTTCATTATCATTCGAGCATAAGCTTTCATTTGATATCTCATTTATTTCAGAAATGATTTCTATCTCTTCTTTAATTAATGGTATAGGAAATATTTCCTTTGTTTCAGTAATTTCATTTCCTTCAATATTATGCAATGAATGACGATCCATTACGTATAAAATTTGAATACTTCTCTTATCTTGTTCACAGTTACCGCAAATATAACTGAAAATAAAATGAAAATAACTTATAATTGTTCATAATTTTGTATTGCCTATTACTAACTACGTTTTTCCCCCGAAGGGTAAAAAACGATTATTTCATGTCTGTGCCTTCGGCCTGACCTTTGAGAAATGTTTGTACTCTGCCGGCACAGTGAAAAAAGTGCACTGTGACTTCTAAAATAAAATCGATGTAGGAAAACTGCTTAGATGAAACAATAAGATAGAAAATCTCAGGTCATGAAATTTATTAATGTCTGAAAAATATTCAGAAAGGAAACAAACGTATAAGGAATAGAACGTTCAACAATAGCACGCCATATATAAAATGAGTGTTCTCTTTGATAAATAGTATTAATATAAAAACTCTTACAAGTTTTTAAAGAGGATCGAAAGAAGCCTGAACTATATTTTCCTCTCGTGATGAAGAAACTCGTCTCTCCACTTCCCTGAAATAATGCTTGAAAAAAGTATTCTGGCCTTTCCAGTTTCCTTTCTTCAAAATGTCGTCTATTGGTAAACCATTCCGAAACCGTGATGAAGAAACAGCTGAGCGGATACTCCCACACTGAGAAAAATGGATTATACGAACTGGATAATAGAATTAAAGAATAATACACCGTATAGAAAAGTATATTACCGCGTATAATCTATAATATTTTTCTAATATATGAAGATGTTACCAAATATAATCTCTAGATTTTAAATTCTTATAATCTTCAGACATTAATTTGTAACATCTCAGATTTTAAATTATCCAGGCGTCTGTGTAGTCTCAGATGGTACGTCGCATCGTGGAACGTGTTGTATGCATCCGCTCAAATTGTAACAAGCGATAATTAAGTTTTAAAATGATTATTAGTGCTAAGTCACACGTGATTCAGATTTAGAAAATGGGCAAGTTCATGATTATCTTCATTACACATCACTGCCTCTTGTACAAGTAAAGAAACTTAGATCCTTTACTTTCGCTTTCGTAGTCTTATGATGGCCACTTTTTCCTGCTTATTGTGTGTTTAAAAAATTGAAATTTGTTTCCAGTTCTACTTCCGAGCTCGTCCATCAAAATGTTATATAGGTTTGTAAATACGCTCCCAAAAATTATTATATATATTTGAGGTTATCTAATGGCCCAGGAGTCTAATATGGATATTAGATTTTAAAATCTTGGATTATAGATTTTATTATCTCAGATTATGAAGTTTCATAATCCAAGATATTATTCTGTAATATCTATTTCTTAATATCTACAGATTGTAGTTCTAATAATCTGGATCGCTGTCCCATAGTTAATAGTCCAAGATTATATCCGGTAACATATTTTTTATTACCGGGTATAATCCATTTTTCTCAGTGCAGCAGAGGTATTTATACCAGCTTCTCTTAGAGCTGTTTGCACTCAACCTGCAATTACTGATCTTGAAGCAGGGCCTACTTTTCCTCTAGTGGTGATAAACAAATTATTCAGCTCTGCTCTTGCACTTCTTCTAAATTTTGAAATTTGGATCAAATGTCTCAACCACCATGTTGGATCCATTTTTTGTTCTTTATTTTCAGAGAGACCCCATCCTGATTGTCTATGTGAAATACTGTCTGTCTTTGAACCAAACACTGGCCATAAAACTAGACGATTTCCAGAATCTTGAAAATTTTCTGAATTGATCCTTAACAGTGTGAGATCATGCACCCTTCGGCCCGATGATAAGAGAAGCAGCAATGCTACATGTCTGGATACTTGAAATAAACTTTCGGGATTTACAACTGTCTGCCTCATCCACCCAATCAATACGTTGACGTCCCATATCATAGATTTTGTCTGCGGAGGATGAGATGAACCTATGGCTTTCAACATATGTTTTACTATCGGATGAGAACTTATTTCTTCCCCTCTTGTTGGATTTGCAAATGTCGCTATAACCGATTTATGCATCAAAATCGTGCTATAGGCAAATTTCTTTTCCCTATCTAAGAATCCTAAATATTGTGCAACCTTTTGCGGGAATGGATTATTTATTGAAACTCCATTTTTTGTAGCCCAAGAGGACCAGGATTTCCAGGGCGCAGAGTAAGTTCTTTTTGTTGATTCCCGCCATGATGACTCTAGTATAGCTATATCTTCTTCAGTCCATCCTTTTGTCTGCACAATCCACCCCGTACCTTCCAAGCCTCCAAATGTAGGTCCGACACCTGTGGTGGAGGAGAGTTCGTTTCCATGTCTATAAGATTCTGTGTAAGGTTGTGAATTTCCCAAGGAGGTCCCAGTGATCGATTCTTCAGATCTGCTCTCCAGAAGACTTTCTCCCATCTCGGAACAATCATAATGAAAATCCCCTGGGCTACCGGGTAAGAAGAGAAGAATTGAAAAAAATTAATACTTTCATATTTAAACGAAAGAGTGAGCATTATTTAATTTTTTTGAATGTGCTGATTTTCCATCGGGAGAAGTGCCCAACAAAAAAAAAGGTTTATCTCCGAAACCAATTCTTTTCTATTTCTTTAACGAACGCCACTTGTGTTGTGTTCCATACAGGTGAACATATTTTCCATTTTTTTCATTCCTCTTAATGCGAGCAGTAGACACACCTCTCATGGTTATTTTTAATTCCATACTTACAGGCTGTATTTTGGATTAATTTAATTCCTTCTAATCCGTCCACAAAATGCGTGCACTTACATGATATTGGAACGACTGCTGATTGTGCGGTTGCCATCAAGTATATTTGTGGAACTTCCCATTTTTCGAAAAGCCGGTCTGTTACTTTCGTCGACAATTGCCAATCCGTTAGAGAATCCAGTCTGGATAATCGGTCTGCTACCACATTGTAAACTCCTGGTATGAAGTGAGCCTCCAGTTGAAGATCTAGTATTGAAGTCAGAGTGAACAGTTTCTCTGTTAACTGTAACAGAGATTGTGACTTGGTGCCTCCCTGCCTCCGGATATAAGCTATCACTGTCTTGTTGTCTGATTGAAGAGATAAGGCTTTTCCCAGCAGAATAGGAGCATTTTTGACAATTGCTATGTACACTGCCCACATTTCCTTTTTGTTTATATGCCAGTTTTTCTGATCCATACTCCACTGGCAAACTCCAGCCTTCCGAGAAGTGATTTCGCCTGATGCCAGCTCCATCTTTGCCGAACCATAACTTTCTCCACACACAGCCTTATCGTTTCCGTCTTCTTTTCTGAAAGGAATCTTTGATCCGTCCAGGGATTCCATATGATACCCAGATACTCTAGTTGTCTTGTCGGTTCCAAAACTGACTTTTGAAAATTTACTTTCCATCCTAGAAGCGTGAGAAACGTGACTGTCTCCTTGAGCTGAAGTCTCAGGAGATGTAGATCCTGGTTCGCAAAAAGAAAATCGTCGAGGTAAACCACTACTCTTATTCCCTTTTCCCTCAGCTGACTGGCTACCCAGTTTGATATTCTTGAAAAAGCTAGGGGTGCGCTGGAAAGACCAAAGGGCAAGGCTGTCATGCAGTATGTTTCTCCCCGATAGCTCATGGCCAGATAACACCTGTGTGATTTCTTTATTGGCACTTGCAAATAAGCCTGTGACAGGTCTATCTTTGCTAAATAATCGTTCATCTGAAGAAAACTTGGGATTCGCGCGTGACTTATCAACCGAAATTTTCGTGGATGAAGATATTGGTTTAGACGCTTGAGGTCGAAAATAGGTCTCCACGAACCGTCTGATTTGGGTGTCAAAAACATGGTAGATAGGAACCAGGACTGAGCATCCAGTTTCTTTAAAACTCCCGTATTGAGAAACGCCGTTAGTTCTTTGTCCATGTCGTGAGAGGGTTTTGTCTCCATTCGCATGCAGAAATTTGTGGACAATTGTATCGTGGGAGGTTTTTTCATGAATGGTATGGAGTATCCTTTTATTACACTTATGATGGAATCTGGAGCCCCGAGTTTGATCTGAGTCAGAAGCGAGCAGTTCTGGATGTTTTGCTGTCTGATGGCTTAAATCCACTTCGAGGCTTTTCTGATCTCTTTTGCTCATTCCAATTGGATCTTCTTGCTCCTGAGTTGGAGGAACCTCCTCGAGATCCTCTCTGGTTCGAAGTATTCCAAGATCGAAACTTTTTCTTTCCTTTTGACTTAGCTTCTCTTTTGAAATCATGCGGGATCTTTGATCCTGATGGTTTCGAGGTTGGAAAAAATTTACAAAAACCACCATTATCTTTGAGCAAATCATTCAATCTTTTTTCTTCGGAAAGATGTGTCGAGGAGGGTGGAACATTCGTAAGAAGGGAGGCCATGTGACTACTCTTTGGTTCATAAATTTTTCTTCTCATATCAATGACGTCCGCACGTCTACCACAGGTATATTGAAGAAGTTCGTCTGAGGTATTTCTAAAAGGTGCTTCCTTTTCAAGAAAAAGATGATTTAAATCGTCACCAATGGCTGGGTGCCTTTTAGCTAAGGTAGAAAGAGCCTCCTGAAATTATTTTCTTTGGCGCAGTAAGCCATGTGAAATGGTACCCAGCGAAAAATCAAACTTAGTTAGCAGGTCTGAGAAAGGTGTAGAACCTGCTAATCCAGTTAGTTGTGTGTTAACTGATAAGGCTGAAAAAACAGGAGCAGTCTGCAATCTCTTTTGAGCTTCCACATAACGGATCTTATTCCACGATTCATTACCAAAACGTTGACAATCAATGCCCTGATTTGCTAACTCTTCCGATGCTTTTGGAATTGTTGGCTCCAACTGATTAGTTGAAGGTAAAAAAATTATAATCTCTTTGTTAACGTTATGTGAGAAGATGACCCATTTGTTGGATCGTGATTATTTAAATCATTATCAGATGAAAAGCTCTCTTCATCAGAAAATTCTGAAGAACAAGAATTGTTCTGCTCAACTTCCACATTAGGAGATACTGTTTCTAACAATCTAGTCAGCAGGTTCTCTATTCGGTCTGATTTCTCTTCTAAAGCAACTAACCTCAAATGTTTAGAAGGTGGTCGTTCATCAGATAGAGAATCTGTAGGAGAAAGACGCTTCCTACCACGATTTCCAATGATTGGAGAATTTTTTTCAGGAACATAATCAGTTGCCAATTGACGAGAAGCCTCTTTTCTTGAAATAAGTGAAGGTTTTATATGCGCAACCGAATTCGAAAATAACTCGCCACGAGCAGTTAAGCCTCCCAGCTTTCTCGATAAAGAATGAGGTTCTAATATCAGTGCCCTGAGAAAAGGACAATCTAGCATGGCTAGCTTCATGTTAGAAAAAGACTTCTCACTCACAGATTTTGCCTGAGGTTGAAAAGACCTTACAATTCCTACCGTTGGTAGAGCGAAACTGATTGCTTTGAGCAAGTAAGAATCAGGAACATCCCCCACCAAATCTTGCTTTGAAAAATCATGAACCTTCCAGGTTTTCCAATCCTCAGGTAAATTTTGGATTGCCAAATCTTTAAGCTTCTGCAAGGAGATGATGTCTGTTTCCTTTGCTGGCGGGCGCAGATATAATTCTGCCAGAGATACGGTGGGTGGATCCATCTATATGAAATGAATGTCAAAATTTTACGAGTGTATGAAGTTAGTATATTTTATGGCGACACATTTTAATTAACCATAAAAATTATGATAATTCTTTTTATAATGGCTGCACTGGGCCAGCCATAAGTAGTAGAATAGGAGAAAAAAAAATTTATCTGTCCAGTCAGAAAACTTGTCATAGGCTGCCAAAGGGCGAACGCTATGAAAAAGCTGCGTAGAACGAGCTTTCAGAAGTGCTATTCCCATATCTTGGGACAAAGATATGGGTATAGGTTGTCAACGGTCGAACGCTATAACTTCCTCGATGTCATATAAAGTTAGGCCTTTTGTACCTAAAAAAAAAGTATCGAACAAAAAGAAAAAGAGAGATGCTTACCATTAGGTGAAAACCTTTTTGCAAAATTTCAAGTTAATAATAATTAATCTTCGAACGGTACACACCGTTTTGACACACGTCCATACGCTAAGGAAAACAAAAAGCGCACTGAAGCTCGCACTACGTGCGGGTCTAGCCATCACAGTCAAAAAAATTGGAGACAACTTCAGGAGGGGTTTCAAAAGAGTTAAGGGCCAGGTGAAAGAATTAAAAGGGTTGAAAGAGAGCAAAACACACGTCTATCTCGCGAGGGAAGAGGAAAGGGTAATCTCAAAGGGCAGGCCGAAGGCACAGACATGAAATGATAATTTTTTGAAAATCCAAATGACTTTCGAAAAGAAGTAAAACAAATTTAACTGGGACCACAGCGCAAAAGGAGCTCAAAAAAGGGGAAATAGGGTGGTTTTCTCACGAAAAAGGGAAAATAGGGGAAAGATTCAACATTTTTTTCATGTGTCGAAAAGAACAAACAATCTTTTTGTCAGAAATGTTACATTTTAAAATAATTTTCAATCATTTCTGCCATTAAAGATTTATTTTTAAAAATGCTAAAATTAATCCAGTCGTTTGAACCAATTAACAATTTAAAATTAAAATTTTGAATTAATTTTGCCTTATTTAAAAATTTTTGAAAATATACAAAAACAGCTTGAACCAAAGAAACATGTTATCATTTTGTATTCATGGAAAAATTTTCTTTCGTGGTGTTTATAACGTTCCAAAATCGCAAAAAAGATATGAAATCTCAAAAATCCTAACTCACGACAAAATTTTTTCCTCGAAAAAGCAAAATAAAAGAATGTTTCTTTGGTTCAAGCTGAATAAATTTCAGGTTCGACATATTCAACTTTTTTTTTGCATGTGTGCATATCTGAATAAAAAAAAACGTTTTTGCACATTTTCAAAAAAATTATAACTGAGCAAAACATTTATTTTTAAATTTCGCAATTTTAAGTTTTCAACAAATAAGATAATTTTTGTACAAAATAGTTGAATTGTTGAATTAAAATTTTGAATTAATTATAAATTATAAATTAAAAGTTGAATTGCATTATTCGGGAATTTTCCAATTCGTCAATTTAACAGTTTTTGGACTTTTATTTTTTGGGATTTGTTAGTAGTCGATTTAACAGAAAATGCTTTAAATTATAAACTGGCTTCAAGATAAATCTTCAAAAATCTTAAAAATCTTGATAAAAAATAAACTTATTAATAATTATTAACTTGCTATCAATAATATTAATTTATTAAAAATAAAATAAAGAAATATTTTGATCAATGAATTTTTTTAAATGTTGAAAGTATTTTTTTAAATTATTGCTCTTGTAATAAAAAACTTGTTCTTTCTAATGTCTAATGTCTTGAATTTCCTTAAATTGTTCTAAATCGACTCCAATTTTACTACAATGCAGTAGATTTTTCAATACGAAAATATAAATTTTCAATGAAAACGGTAATTTTCAACCAAGCATTGAAATGTTCAGTTAAAAACACTAGTTTTTAACAAACAAACAAAACTTCAACTAAAATAATTAATTTTTAACTAAAAAATGAATTTTTGACAAAGTAGTTCAAAATTCGACCAATTAGTTGAATTCTCTACAAAACTGTTGAATTTTCGAGCGAAAATTCAAATTTTCTACAAGACAGTTGAATCTTTCATCCGAAAACACGAATTTTCAACAAGAGTTGAGTTTTTAACCAAAAAAGATTTTTTAGTCAATAAAGAAAAAAAAAGCATTCGAAATGTCGAATTTTAAAGCAAAAAGATTAACTTTCTACAAAAAAGGACGAATTTTTAACAAATTAACATACATTTTTAACCAAGTATTTGAATTTTTAGAATAAAAAAGATCAACTTTGAACCAAAAATGGAATTTCTACATTTTCATTTCAAGAAACTAATTTTTAAATGAAAAAAACAATTTTCTACCGAATTATTGAATTTTTGAGCCAAAAAAAGAACTTTCTACAATACAGTTAAATTTTGAACTCAAAAATATAAGCTTTCAACACAAAAAATAATTTTCAATCAAAAATTGCAATTTTCAGTTTAAAAAACATGAATTTTTAACAAAGTTGTTTGATTTTCAACCAAAAAGACAGCTTTTCAACAAAATAAATATATTTTCAACCAAACAGTTCAATTTTTAACTAATTTTCTGCCAAAAAATATAACTTTTGAACGACATTCATGTACTTGCAATCAAATAGTTGAATTTCCGACTAAAAAGGATATATTTTCAAACACAAATGGAATCGTTCAATTGTGAGTTTGAAAAAGAAATATCAACGAAAAAAAAGTTTCAAAAATAGTTAAATTTTCAAGCGAAGATTTAAAAAAATTTGTATATTCCAACTAAAATGTGTTAATTTTCATATTTTGTAACTGATCCAATTTTATATTGGATAATAACTTCTGCCTCCAGTTTTCACATTTTCAACTTGCTTTAAAATGTTGCATCTTCAAATTTTTTTACAGTATTTATTTTTAATGGTCAGCACTTGAAAAGTGTAACTTATTTTTTCATAAATAATTTATTTGCTTTAATTATTATTCAATAATGGGTACAATTTCAAATATCGTATATTTAAAGAGAAAAGGGGAAAAAGGGGAAGTTTTTGGAGAATAGGGGAAAAACGGGGAATTTTCAAAGGGGAGGTTCACAGTTTTAATTGTTCTATTTAACAATTTTTCAATATGTTCTGAGAAGATCTAAACTTAATTTAAAACTGGAAAAGATTTCAGAAAATAAAAAACTAAATTTAGATTTTTGAAGATTATGAAATAAAATTTGGAAGCTTTTCAAGGATCTTTAAAGGTTTTAAGGAAATAAAAAAATGTTCGCAAGTTTGCTGGGAAAAATTTTTAATGATTTTTTATTTTGAAAAATTATTTTAAGAGAATATTCAAAAAGAATTTAAAAAAATTTTGAATAATAAATGACAATTAAACAACTATTAATTTGGAAAATAATCGATTAAGTTTAAAATATACAGGCCTCACAGTCCCTATGGGATAAAATATAGGGACGAAAGGGTACTTTTGTCACGCTCATAGGAGATTTTTTCGCGTTCCACGGGTAAAAAATTCAGGATAAATTCATAAGAGTTCAAAAAATTCATGGCAAATTCAATGGAATTCAAATTAATTGGAAAAAAAAAAATTTAGAATAAAAAAATTCAATTGATTTCCATAAAATTGGAAGGAATTTAAAGGAATTTAAGTGAGACGAGAAAAATTCTATGAAATTAATAAAAATTCAAAATGAGGTCAAAAGACTTTCTGATTATTTAAATAAAAATGTTCAAAACTTCCAAAAAATCGACGGAATTAGGTAGAATTGTGTAAATTTATAAGAATTCAAGTGAATTAAAAAAAATTAATTTTCAACAAAAAAAAACGGATTTTCAACAAAATAATTCAATTTTCAACCAAAGTGATGCATTTACAATTAAAATTATGAATCTTCAACTGGAATAGTTAAATTTTAAACCAAAAAGATGAACATTCAACTAAAATGATGAATATTTTACTGGAACTATTTCGTTGGAAATTTATTGTATTTGGTTAAAAACGTATTCATCTATTTTGTTAAAAATTTGACTTTATTAAAGAAAATTAACATTTTCAGTTGAAAATTCATGTATTGTATTAAAATGCTTCTTTGTTTATAAAAAATGAACCTTTTTAGTTGAAAGTTCATTAGATGTGTTAAAAAATTTTCTTTTTTTTTTTTGAAAATTAACCTTTTTGGTTGAAAAATCATGTACCTATTTTGTTAAAAATTATTCTTTTTTTTTTGGTAGAAAATTACTCTTTTCGGTTGAAATTTTATTTCTTTAGTTGAAAATTAGTTTTTTCATTGAAAATCAATTTTTTTAACAAAAAATGTAACCATTCCATTTTATGTCGATTTTGTATACACATTTAATGTTTTTGGTAGAAAATTCTTTTTTTGTTGTTGAAAATTCAACTATTTCGTTGAAAATGTATTGTATTTTGTTAAAAAGGTATTATAATATTTATGATGTCAAATGAGTATCTGAATTCAATTCTAAAAATTATATGTACAATGTTCATGAGTTTTATTTTTTTCAGAAAATTAGTATGAAAGTTTATTGATAATTAAAATTTTCAGAAATGAAATTTCAAGATTAAAAAAAATATATAGAGTGAAATTTATTTCAATTTTGTGATGAAAGTTATTATTTAAGACTTTTTATTTTGTAAAATGACTGATTGATTATTGACTGATTAATTTTTTTGTCACAATATTAAATGTTGTACATATTGAATTTGAATTTTTTAAAATTTATTAACATAAATTGAATATTTACTTTAAGGTTATGTAATTGAATATTGCATATAATTGGTATAATAAAAGTTTATTTATATTTAAAATATCCCTATTCCAGTGACATAATTTTGAAAATGTTTCTGATGATGTGACATGATTACTCGAATTCAATTTTCACACACAAGGTTTTATTTTTTCTGGAATTAGTTTAAAAGGTTATTGATAACTGAAATTTTCAGAAAAATATAAACTCAACATTATTTGAATGTTTCAATGAAAACAATGATTTAATGTTTTTCATGTTCTGAATTTGATTATTTACTTGAGCTCCAAAAATTACTTACAAGCTATCCAAAGAGATGACTGTCAAATTTTAATTGCTTTATATAAAAATAACACAGTGCACAATAATCCACGAAAAATAAATATTGATAACCGCTCATAACTGACAAATATTTGTAAATAAACAGTGAAAAAGCGATATTTTTATTGTAGTTTTAAATCACGAACTAACAAAGTAAGTAATAGAACAGAAAAATCGTTTCTCAAATTAACCTCTCTTCATATCAAGCAGTACCGGTAATCGAGATTTCTACTTTATCGACAGCCACGCACTCCCGAATTCAAATAATCGCGCCTTTTACATCGATAGCCACGAAAGCAGAAAAAAAATTTTTTCGTTATGAAAACGAGTGGAGCTTCAGCCAAATATTTAAATTTCCTACTAAAGAAGATCCATTTTGAACCAAACATAGAATAGTTACATTTTCAGTACAAAAAATTAATTTTCAACTCAAAAAAAAACTTTCCGTTGAAAAAATTAATTTTAAATTTGAGAAAACGAATTTTCAAACAAAGAAATGAATTTTTATTCAATATAAAAGATGAATTTTCTACCAAGAAGAATGTTTTACAAAGAAAAAAGCATTTATAATAAAATACATGAATTTTCAACCAAATAGTTGAATTTAAAAAGGAAGGATTTTTAATATAAAATGTAATAGTTAAATTTTCAGCTGAAAAAAAATTGATTTTCAATATCAAAAAATTAGTTTTCAACAAAATAGTTTCGTTTTAAACCAAATAGTTGACTATTCAAACAAAAAGATGAAGTTTCTACGAAAAAAAATAAATTTTCTAACAAAGCACATGAATTTTCAGCTGAAAAAGTTCAATTTTCAACGAAAAATGAAATTATTATATTTTCAGTTGAAAAATAATAATGTTTAGCTAAGCAGTTAACCAAATAGTTGACTTTTCATCTAAAAAGGATCAATTTTCAACTTTAAAAAAATATAAAAGATTAATTTTAATATGGACTTTCAACAAAAAGTGGAATAATTGAATTTTTTGTTAAACAATTAATTTTAAATTTAAGAAAACCAATTATCAATAACAAAAAATTAATTTTCAGTCAACACGAAAGATCAATTTCTAATCAAGAAAATTAAATAAATGTAAAGCTTGAAAAAAGTAATTTTTAATATCCAAAACCCGAATTCTCTACTAAAAAGATGGATTTTGTAACAAAATATACGATTTTTCAGCTGGAAAATATCAATTTTTAACCAAAAATGAAATTGTTGTATTTTTAGTTTGAAAAATGAATTTTTAACAAAGTAGTTTCACGTTAAACTACGTGAAGAAAAAAAATTTATCAAAAATGAGAAATTTTCATGCCAAAAAGTCCAATTTTCTAGAAAAAATGGGTTTCTAACAAAAAAATTACTTTTCTACTTTAAAAGTCGTTATTTCATGAAAAAAATATAAATTTACAACAATATGAATTTTTAATCAAACAGTTGAATTTTCGACCAAAAAGATTAATTTTGTAACAAAATACATGAATAATCAACCAAGTAGTTGAATTTCCAACTGAGAAAGAATAACTTGCAAGTTAAAATAATAATATTTAAATTTTCAGTTGAAAAAATTAATTTTCAACCGAATGAAATTAAATTTGATAAAAATAGTTAATCTTCCAACCAAATATGTAGATGAATTTTCAACCAAGAAAATTAAATGTCTACCAAAAAAGAATAACTTTCAACAAAAAATAAAATATTTAATTTGATTGAAAAAAATAATTCAATTTTTTTAATTATCAAAAATAAAAAACAATTTTTAACAAAATAGTTCAATTTTCAAAAAAATACGTGAATTTTCAAACAAATATTTATTTAGTTTTTATTAAATTTTTTAACTAAAGCTAAATATGTTCAACTAAACACCTAATAGTTGAATTTTCAGTCAAAACAATAATTTTCAAAACAAAAAAAAATTTTCTGCAAAATAGTTAAATTTTCAACAAAAAGAGGGTTTTAAAATAAAATGATGAATCACGAATAAAAAAATGAATTTTTTACAAAGTAGTTCCAGTTTAAGCTAAGTATTTAAATTTTTACCGAAAAAAGTAAATTCTCAACGAAAAATGTAATAGTTCATATATCAACTAAAATATTTTAATTTTAAACCAAAAACAGTTGAATTCAACCAGAACAAAAGTTTCAACAAAATAGTTGAACTTTTAACCAAGAACGATTTTGCAATTTATAAAGAAAAAAATTTTATCCAAAATGTTGAATTTCCATGCCAAATAGACGAATGTTCTATAAAAAGTTGAATTTTTAACGAAAATCGTAATTTTCAACATTGAAAAACGTTTTTTCATTAAAATTTGTGTATTTTCAAACCAAAGAAATTAATTTTAACTAAAATAATGAATCTTCAATAAAAAAATAAATTTTCAACGAAATAGATACATTTTTAACAAAAAAGATGAACTTGCAACATAAAATGAAAAAGACGAATTCTAAATAAACAATGTAATAATTCATATTTCAAGCAAAAAAGATTTTAATTTTAAGCTAAAAACATTTGAATTTTGAATCCACACATAAAAATTAAAATTAGTCTTTCTATTCAATTTACAGATTTTCATTTGAACAAACTAGTATTAAAATATATCTATATTCAATTATAAATCATACATTTCAAAAATATAAATATTTTATGTAAGGTATAACAGTAATGAAAATTTTTTTCATATAAAATGTGTCGATATTTTAAACATGAAGTTTTGATATTATAAATTAAGTTTTTTAATTCAATAATTAAGTATTTAAATTGAATATATACATATATATATTTTTTTAAGCAACATTTAATGTTGTTATATTTAAATTTTAGTTTTTGTATGATTGATATATTTACAGTTTGACACAATGATAAAAATTGTAGCAATCTACAATGAAATTCGTGTTGAAAATAATTTTTTAAAAGTACATTCTTAAATACCGGTAATCGAGATTTCTACTTTATCGACAGCCACGCACTCCCGAATTCAAATAATCGCGCCTTTTACATCGATAGCCAAGAAAACAGGAAAAGAAAATGTTTTCTTTTTTATGAAAACGAGTGGAGCTTCAATATTTAAATTTTCTACTAAATAAGATACATTTTGAACCAAACATAACATTAGTTAAATTTTCAGTTAAAAAAATTAATTTTCAACTAAAAAAAATAATTATCAAGAATGTAGTTTCAGTTTTGAACAAAAAAGAAAGGTTTGTTACTAAAATGATAAATCATCAACGAAAAAACGATAATTTTATTACTTATATAACCAATAACCAACTTTTCTAACAAAAAGACAAACTTTCGATAAAAACTTTTTAACCATTAAAAAATAATTATCAACAAAATAAATAATTTCTAACAAAATAGTTAAATTTTCATCCAAACAAATAAATTTTCCACAAAAAGGTGACGTTTTAACTATTATCATAAGATGATCATTATAACAAAAAACGTGATTTTTTAACCAAAATTTTCAACAAATAGTTACATTTTTTAACCAAAAAAAAAAATTTTTTAAAAAAAAAATAAACTTTTGTGTTGAAAAAATTAATTTTCAATTTAAGAAAACGAATGTTCAAACAATATGAATTTTTATTCAACATAAAAGATGCATTTTCTACCAAGAATAATTTTTTACTAAAAAGATTAATTTTCAACAAAATAAATTAATTTTCAACCAAATAGTTCAATTAAAAAAAAGGATTTTTAATATAAATTGTAATAGGTAAATTTTCAGTTGAAAAATTTATTTTTAATATCAAAAAATTAATTTTCAACAAAATAGTTTTGTTTCAAACCAAATAGTTGACTTTTCAACAAAAAAAAAGATGAAGTTTGTCCGAAAAAAATTTATTTGGTAACAAAATATATGCATTTGTAGCTATAAAATATCAATTTTCAAAGAAAAATTGAATTATTATATTTTCAGTAGCTATGTAGTTAACCAAATAAATGAATTTTCATCTAAAAAAGATCAATTTTCAACTTGAAACATAAAGGTTAAATTTTAATTTTAAAAAATTAATTTTAATTGAACGGATGAAATTTCAATCAAGAAAAAAAATAACAAATCACTAACCAAATAGTTGAATTTTTAACAAAGAAATATAGACTGTCAACAAAAAAATGGATACTTAAATTTTCTGTTACGAAAATTAATTTTCAATTGAAGGAAACGAATTTTTAACAACAAAAAATGTATTTTTATTTAACATAAAAGATCAGTTTTTTAATCAAGAAGATGAAATAAATTTTCAGCTTAAAAAAAGAATTTTCAATATCAAAAAACGAATTTTCAACAAAATAGCTTTGTTTTCAACTAAATAGTTGAATTTTTGACCAAAAAGATGAATTTTCATTTGAAAAGATTAATTTTCTACCAAAAATATGAATTTTGCGAGAAAATATGTACATGAAATTTTATCTAAAAAGATCAGTTTTCAAACCAAATGGACTTGTTATATTTCCAGTTTAAAAATTTAATTTATTCAATTATCAACGATAAAAAAAGAATTTTTAATAAAATAGTTCCATTTTCAGCAAAATACGTGAACGTTCAACCAAATATTTTTTAGTTTTTAAAATGTTTTAACTAAATTTTAATTACTTTTCAACTATTTTTTAAGTAAAGCAGATAAATTTTCAACCAAACATGGAATAATTTAATTTTAACCAAAAATTGTAACCAAATAAATTTTTAACAAAAAAAGATGGACTTGCAACTAAAAATGAAAAGATGAATTTGAAATGAACAATGTAATAAATCACATTTCAAGCAAAAAATATTTTAATTTTATACTAAAAACATTTATTTAAAAAAACTAGTATCAAAATATCTATATTAAATTATAATTCATACATTATAAAAATACAAATATTTAAAGTAAGGTATAAAATTAATTAACTTTTTTCATAGAAAATGTGTCAAAATTTTAAACATGAACTTTTGATATTATTAAGTAACTTTTTTAATTAAATAGTTAAGTATTTAAATTGAATATATACATATATAATTTTTTTTTCAAAACAACAATTAATGTTGTTATATTTAAATTTAAGTTTCTGTATGATATATTTACAGTTTGACACAATGATAAAAATTGTAGCAATCTACAATGAAATTCGTGTTGAAAATAATTTTTTTAAAGTATATTCTTAAATCCCTTCTTCACAGTTCGCCTTTCCTGTTTTCGTCTTTCCTGTTTTCGTCTATTTTCTGAATTTTCCTGTAACATAAATATAAAAAAAATATATTTTTATACAAATATATGTGAAATTTATTTCAAGTAATGTAAAATAATTGATATAACTTACTTTGGACTTGAATTTTAGACAACTGATCATTCGGCGCTTCTCTTTCTTATTTTGGTTGTCTGCAGCTCTCCATTAATTTTTCATCAAACATCTTTTTTTAGAATTGTAATTTATTTAGCGCTGTGAGCACTCATGTGCAATCCTCTTCCCTAAAAGTGAATAAAAAAATATTCTACTAATTATTTATTTATTATTATTTATTAATTAATAATAATTCTAAATAAAATAATTTAATTTAAAAATAGTTGAATTTTCAACCAAGAATAATTTGGTTCTCTCTAAAAAAAAAAAGATGCATTCTCAACAAAATATTTATTATTTCGTATTTCAACGGAACAAGATTTAAAATTTGAATTAAAAAGGAAAAAAAGATGGATTTTCAACCAGGAAAGATTACTTTTCTGCCCTAAAGGATGAATTTTCAATCCAAAAGGACGAATTTTCGACAAAACATTTAAATTTTCTACCAAAAAAGATGATTGAACAAAATATTTAAATTTCAGACCTAAAAAGATGAATTTTCAACAAATAAAAATGAATTTTCGAGCAGTTAAAGTTTTTGAATCAAAAAATGATTTTAAAAAAAGTTTAATTTACAACAGAAAAAAGGAATTTTCTATCAAATTTGTTAAATTTTTAACCAAAGAAATTAACTTTTAACTAAATGTATGCATCTGAAATGAAAAAAATTAAATGTGTGACCAAATATATGATATTTCAACCCAAAAGTCGAATTTTCTATAAAATAAAGACAAATTTTCAACTAAAAAAGATACATTTTCAACAAAAAATAGAATAGTTTAATTTTAAGATAGAAAAATACGTTTTTAACCAAATACAATAAAGTTTCAACGGAAATGTTCAATTTTCAACCAAACAGATGAACTTTCAACCAAAAAATTAAACATCTATAAAAAAAATAACATAAAATAAAAGTTGAATCTTTAGTTTAAAAAATTATTTTCAATAAAAAAAATCTAATTTTCAACCAAAGAAACGAAAATTTCAACCAAAAGATTATTTTTCTACTAAAAAAGACAAGCTTTCAACAAAATTATTCTTATACCAAAAAAGATAAATTATTAACAAACTCGACAGAAATGGGATATTTAGTTCAATTTTAAGTTTAACAAATTGATTTTGAATCAAAAAATTAATTTACAACCAAAGGAATAAAATTTCACCCGAAAAGATTAATTTTCTACAAAAAAAAGAATAATTTTTAACAAAATGAATGAATTTTCAACTAACAAGGTTTAAGTTTCTAGCAAAAAAGACAAATTTTTAATAAAATAGATGAATTTTAACAAAAAAAAAAAATCAAGAAAAAATTGTTTAATTTTCAGTTTAAGAAATACGTTTCTAACATTTAGTTGAATTTTTAATTAGAAAAAATGAATTTTCATGAAAAATCAATTTAACAAAAAAATTGAATTAGTCACCAAGAATATTAATATTCTACCATAAAATACAAAGTTTCAACAAAATACAGGAAATTCGAACAAATAGTTGAATTTTCAACTGAAGACAATTGATCTTCAACCAAACATGGAATGGATAAATTTTCAGTTAAAAAAATAATATAAAAAGCTAAAATTATGAATCAACCAAAAATTTTAATTTTTAACAAAGTAGTTCCACTTTCAACTAAGTAGTTGAATTTTAAACCAAAAAAAGGGTTTTCAGTCGCTATTCACGATTAGCTAAATCTTGAAAATTTCATCAAATAAAATCATATAAGATTTTCTGTAAAATCCATAAAAAAAATGTTGAAAAATAAACACAGTTCAATTTTAAACCAATAATTAATATGTTTTGTGAACAATTTTAACTAAATAGTGGATTTTCTTAATAAAAAAGATGAATTATTAACCAAAAATGAAAATTTAGACTAAAATTATGAATCTCCCATGAAAAGAATTAACTTTTAAGAAAGTATTTTAGCTTTCAACGCAAGATGTAAAGTTAATATCTGAACACAAAATATTTTAATTTGAATAATTGAATCCTTAACTGAAAAACATCATTTTTTAACCAAACATTTGACTTTTCTACCCAAAAATTGAGGAAATTATATGCTTTTAACATACCCTTTTTTATGACATATTGCCCACAATTTCAAAATGTATATGATTCGATTTTTTTACATTTATTTGCTGTTTCAACTTCAATATCCACTTCTTTCTTCTCATCCTGCAATTCTTTTTTTTTCAATTTTAGTCTTTCTCTATAACGCTTCTGATTCTCAGCATTACTTTTACGTGGAACAGCCGAATATAATTTTAAGTTTTCTAATCTTTTTCTTTCTACATAACGCTTCTGCTTCTCAGCATTTTTCTTATTTTTATTAATTGCAACTTCAATATCCACTTCTTTCTTCCTATCCTGCAGATCATTTTCTTTCAATTTTATTAGTCTTTCTCTATGACGCCTCTGCCTCTGCAACTCAGTCTTTTTTTCACGTAGATTGGCCCAATATAATTCATTGTTTTCTAATTGTTTTCTTTCTCTATAACGCTTTCGCCTCTCAGACAGTTTTTTACATTTCTTATTTGCAGCTTCAATATCCACTTCTTTCAATTTGTGTCTTTCTCTCCAACGTCTTTGTTGGTCAGCCTTTATTTTACGTCTCTTAATTTCAGCTTCAATATCCACTTGTTCCTTCCCATCCTGCAATTCATTTTTCTTCATTTTTAGTCTTTGTCTATAACGCCTCTGTGTCTCAGCTTTTTTTTTAAGTTGATCAGCCGAAAGGGTTTTTCCCGAGTTTTGTAATTTTTTTCTTTCGACAGAACGCCTCTGCCTCTCAGCATCTCTTTTACGTTCTTCATCTGCAGTTCTAGTTTTCACTTTCTTTTTGAGAGGTATTAAATCATTTTCAGGAGTAAGATCAAGAAACTTACTTAGTAAAATATTACAAAATGGAATTGAATTTTCATTATCATTCGAGCATAAGCTTTCATTTGATATCTCATTTATTTCAGAAATGATTTCTATCTCTTCTTTAATTAATGGTATAGGAAACATTTCCTTTGTTTCAGTAATTTCATTTCTTTCAATATTATGCAACGAATGACGATCCATTATGTATAAAATTTGAATACTTCTCTTATCTTGTTCACAGTCACCGCAAATATAACTGAAAATAAAATGAAAATAATTTATAATTGTTCATAATTTTGTATTGCCTGTTAATGATAATTTTTTGAAAATCCAAATGACTTTCGAAAAGAAGTCAAACAAATTTAACAGGGATCACAGCGCAAAAGGAGCTCAAAAAAGGGGAAATAGGGTGGTTTTCTCACGAAAAAGGGGAAAATAGGGGAAAAATTCAACATTTTTTTCATGTGTCGAAAAGAACAAACAATCTTTTTTGTAAGAAATTTTACATTTAAAAATAATTTTCAATCATTTCTGCCATTAAAGATTTAGTTTTAAAAATTGGATGTACTTAGATCGTTGGAAATCCATGCAGAATGATACAAAAAAGTCCGAGAGAAAATAAAATTAGTTAAATACATAATTTTTATCTGTCTAATATCGTTCTCATATATATTTCTTTCCAAGATTTGTCATTTCATCCTTATTATAATTAACACTTTCAATGTAAATTTAAAACTAAACTTTTCAGTGGAGCGAAGTAAAAATGCTAAAATTAATCCAATCGTTTGAACCAATTAACAATTTAAAATTAAAATTTTGAATTAATTTTGCCTTATTTAAAAATTTTTGAAAATATACAAAAACAGCTTGAACCAAAGAAACATGTTATCATTTTGTATTCATGGAAAAATTTTCTTTCGTGGTGTTTATAACGTTCCAAAATCGCAAAAAAGATATGAAATCTCAAAAATCCTAACTCACGACAAAATTTTTTCCTCGAAAAAGCAAAATAAAAGAATGTTTCTTTGGTTCAAGCTGAATAAATTTCAGGTTCGACATATTCAACTTTTTTTTTGCATGTGTGCATATCTGAATAAAAAAAAACGTTTTTGCACATTTTCAAAAAAATTATAACTGAGCAAAACATTTATTTTTAAATTTCGCAATTTTAAGTTTTCAACAAATAAGATAATTTTTGTACAAAATAGTTGAATTGTTGAATTAAAATTTTGAATTAATTATAAATTATAAATTAAAAGTTGAATTGCATTATTCGGGAATTTTCCAATTCGTCAATTTAACAGTTTTTGGACTTTTATTTTTTGGGATTTGTTAGTAGTCGATTTAACAGAAAATGCTTTAAATTATAAACTGGCTTCAAGATAAATCTTCAAAAATCTTAAAAATCTTGATAAAAAATAAACTTATTAATAATTATTAACTTGCTATCAATAATATTAATTTATTAAAAATAAAATAAAGAAATATTTTGATCAATGAATTTTTTTAAATGTTGAAAGTATTTTTTTAAATTATTGCTCTTGTAATAAAAAACTTGTTCTTTCTAATGTCTAATGTCTTGAATTTCCTTAAATTGTTCTAAATCGACTCCAATTTTACTACAATGCAGTAGATTTTTCAATACGAAAATATAAATTTTCAATGAAAACGGTAATTTTCAACCAAGCATTGAAATGTTCAGTTAAAAACACTAGTTTTTAACAAACAAACAAAACTTCAACTAAAATAATTAATTTTTAACTAAAAAATGAATTTTTGACAAAGTAGTTCAAAATTCGACCAATTAGTTGAATTCTCTACAAAACTGTTGAATTTTCGAGCGAAAATTCAAATTTTCTACAAGACAGTTGAATCTTTCATCCGAAAACACGAATTTTCAACAAGAGTTGAGTTTTTAACCAAAAAAGATTTTTTAGTCAATAAAGAAAAAAAAAGCATTCGAAATGTCGAATTTTAAAGCAAAAAGATTAACTTTCTACAAAAAAGGACGAATTTTTAACAAATTAACATACATTTTTAACCAAGTATTTGAATTTTTAGAATAAAAAAGATCAACTTTGAACCAAAAATGGAATTTCTACATTTTCATTTCAAGAAACTAATTTTTAAATGAAAAAAACAATTTTCTACCGAATTATTGAATTTTTGAGCCAAAAAAAGAACTTTCTACAATACAGTTAAATTTTGAACTCAAAAATATAAGCTTTCAACACAAAAAATAATTTTCAATCAAAAATTGCAATTTTCAGTTTAAAAAACATGAATTTTTAACAAAGTTGTTTGATTTTCAACCAAAAAGACAGCTTTTCAACAAAATAAATATATTTTCAACCAAACAGTTCAATTTTTAACTAATTTTCTGCCAAAAAATATAACTTTTGAACGACATTCATGTACTTGCAATCAAATAGTTGAATTTCCGACTAAAAAGGATATATTTTCAAACACAAATGGAATCGTTCAATTGTGAGTTTGAAAAAGAAATATCAACGAAAAAAAAGTTTCAAAAATAGTTAAATTTTCAAGCGAAGATTTAAAAAAATTTGTATATTCCAACTAAAATGTGTTAATTTTCATATTTTGTAACTGATCCAATTTTATATTGGATAATAACTTCTGCCTCCAGTTTTCACATTTTCAACTTGCTTTAAAATGTTGCATCTTCAAATTTTTTTACAGTATTTATTTTTAATGGTCAGCACTTGAAAAGTGTAACTTATTTTTTCATAAATAATTTATTTGCTTTAATTATTATTCAATAATGGGTACAATTTCAAATATCGTATATTTAAAGAGAAAAGGGGAAAAAGGGGAAGTTTTTGGAGAATAGGGGAAAAACGGGGAATTTTCAAAGGGGAGGTTCACAGTTTTAATTGTTCTATTTAACAATTTTTCAATATGTTCTGAGAAGATCTAAACTTAATTTAAAACTGGAAAAGATTTCAGAAAATAAAAAACTAAATTTAGATTTTTGAAGATTATGAAATAAAATTTGGAAGCTTTTCAAGGATCTTTAAAGGTTTTAAGGAAATAAAAAAATGTTCGCAAGTTTGCTGGGAAAAATTTTTAATGATTTTTTATTTTGAAAAATTATTTTAAGAGAATATTCAAAAAGAATTTAAAAAAATTTTGAATAATAAATGACAATTAAACAACTATTAATTTGGAAAATAATCGATTAAGTTTAAAATATACAGGCCTCACAGTCCCTATGGGATAAAATATAGGGACGAAAGGGTACTTTTGTCACGCTCATAGGAGATTTTTTCGCGTTCCACGGGTAAAAAATTCAGGATAAATTCATAAGAGTTCAAAAAATTCATGGCAAATTCAATGGAATTCAAATTAATTGGAAAAAAAAAAATTTAGAATAAAAAAATTCAATTGATTTCCATAAAATTGGAAGGAATTTAAAGGAATTTAAGTGAGACGAGAAAAATTCTATGAAATTAATAAAAATTCAAAATGAGGTCAAAAGACTTTCTGATTATTTAAATAAAAATGTTCAAAACTTCCAAAAAATCGACGGAATTAGGTAGAATTGTGTAAATTTATAAGAATTCAAGTGAATTAAAAAAAATTAATTTTCAACAAAAAAAAACGGATTTTCAACAAAATAATTCAATTTTCAACCAAAGTGATGCATTTACAATTAAAATTATGAATCTTCAACTGGAATAGTTAAATTTTAAACCAAAAAGATGAACATTCAACTAAAATGATGAATATTTTACTGGAACTATTTCGTTGGAAATTTATTGTATTTGGTTAAAAACGTATTCATCTATTTTGTTAAAAATTTGACTTTATTAAAGAAAATTAACATTTTCAGTTGAAAATTCATGTATTGTATTAAAATGCTTCTTTGTTTATAAAAAATGAACCTTTTTAGTTGAAAGTTCATTAGATGTGTTAAAAAATTTTCTTTTTTTTTTTTGAAAATTAACCTTTTTGGTTGAAAAATCATGTACCTATTTTGTTAAAAATTATTCTTTTTTTTTTGGTAGAAAATTACTCTTTTCGGTTGAAATTTTATTTCTTTAGTTGAAAATTAGTTTTTTTATTGAAAATCAATTTTTTTAACTAAAAATGTAACCATTCCATTTTATGTCGATTTTTTATACATATTTAATCTTTTTGGTAGAAAATTCTTTTTTTGTTGTTGAAAATTCAACTATTTCGTTGAAAATTTATTGTATTTTGTTAAAAAGGTATTTCTCTAACTGAAATTTAAACCATTTTATTCTTTATTAAAAATTGATCTTTTTTAGGTGAAAATTCATCTACTTTGTTGAAAACTTGTCTTTTTTTGAGAAAATACTAATCTTCTTGGTTGAACGTTCATCTCTTTAGTGTTAAATTGCACTATTTTGTTAAAAATTGATCTTTTGTAGCTGAAAATTTATTTATTTATTTGATTAAAAATTCATTTATTGGGTTTCAAATTGAACAATCTTGTTGAAAATCCATCTTTTTCAGTTGAAATTTCGTCTATTAGATCTTTCATTGAGAATTTATCTTTTTGGATAAAAATATTATTATTTGGTTGAAAATTAACTTTTTTGTTGAGAATTCGCATTTTCGGATTGAAACTTCTTTTTTTCTGGCTTGACTGCAAATTCAACTATTTTGTTGAAAAATTGTTGTTTTTTTTTGTTGAATGTAACTGTCTTTGATTTAAAATAAAAATATTTTTTGGTTGAAATATCAACTATTACATTTTTTGTTAAGAAGTCATCTTTTATCGTATTTTTGGTTGAGTTCAAATTTACCTGATTCTAAATGAAAATCTTTTTTGGTTGAAATATCAACTATTACCTTTTTCACTGAGAATTCATCATTTTTTTGTTGCAAATTGAACTACTTCGTTAAAAATGTTTTTTTTTGTTTGTTGAAGATTCATCATTTTAGTTGAATATTCATCTCTATCATTGAAAAATTAACTATTTTGTTAAGAACTTTGTAGTTAAATATTAATTTTTTTAAATGAAAATATAACCATTTCATTTTTGGTTTAAAATTTATATTGTTTAATTAAAGATTCAACTATTTGGTTGGATATTTGTTTTTTTTTTTATTTGAAAATGCATGTATTTAAATGAAAATATGTCTGTTTCGGTTGAAAATTTATCATTTTTAGTTGAAAATTCATGTATATTGTTGAAATTTCAAGTATACTAACAAATTTTCTATTGGTCTAAGAATATTGTAAATCTTCTAGAAGTGGAATTTGTAGCTAGGTAAATCGAAAGAAATAATTTTCTGCGTATTTCCAATAAATCTTTCCTACGATACTTTGCAGGTTTACAATAATTATTAATTATTTAACAATTTACCCGAATAAATTCAGATTTTGGCTATTTTTCAATGAAATGTCTTAATTTATTTACAGATTTCACTGAGAATGTCTTTCCAATGACACTTTTCTAGGTTGCTTTGTAAATTTACAAGAAATACTAATTATTTAAACAGATTTCATGAAGAATTTCAGAGTTTAGCTATTTTTCTACGAATAGGCTCACTTTTTTTACAGAAATAACTAAGAATATCTTCGCGATGACTTTTTTCTATGGTGCTTTACAAATTTCAGAGAGTTATTGATTATTTAAACCATTTTCAGAAAAAGAAAGATTTTTCACCAAAAAAGGCGAAGTTTCCACAAAAATTATGAATATTCAACAGAAAAATGTATGTTTAAGATAGTAGTTCAACTTTTACGAAAATCGTTGAATTTTTCTGACTAAAAAATATGTATTGTTAACGAAAAATGTAATAGTTAATATAATAACCAAAAAGTATTTCAAGTTAATATGAAAAACAGTATAATTTATTTAAAAAATACGATTTTTTAACAAAATAGGTTATTTTTCAACCAAATTGTTGAGTTGTTAAGCCGAAAATACCAATTTTTACAAAACAGTTGAATTTTCAACCAGTAAATATGAATTTTTGACAAAAAGTTATCTGTCAACCAAATAGTTCAATTTTCTACGAAAACAGGAGATTCTTCAAAAAAATGTTTCAAACTAAAAATTATGTATTTTTAAACAAAAGCGTGATTTTTAATCAAGAAGATTAATTTTGGAAAAAATACAATTTTTCAAATAAAATGATGAATTTTCAACAACAAAATATAGTTTTTACAAAATTAGTTCAACTTTTAAACGAATTTCAACCAAAGATGAATTCACATCGAAAAATATAATATATAGATCGATATTTCAACAAAAACAATTTGAATTTCATATCAAAAACTAGCAATTTTGACTAAATTGCCATTTTTATGAGGATTCATAATGATTCAATTGATAACCCTTTTTATGCATTTTATATAGAGATTCATTATTATTTTATTGTTATTCCCTAATTTTGTCGGCTTTAAAGTGCCAAATTTACTGGAAAAATTTGAATTTTTACATTTTTCGCAAATTTTTAAATAATGCGTTTAATGGATTAATTCATATCGTTATTTCGGGAAAAAAATGTTACCAAAGTTAATCTTTTCATATAAGAAGTAACTTTTTAGTAACAGCGGATCAAAAGTAAGATACTTTGCAAGTTTACAATAATTAATAATTATTTATAAAATGTTCATAAACAAATTCAGATTTTGGCTATTTTTCAATAATAGCCTCAATTTCATTACAGAAAATTTGCAAAGAATCATACAAAAAAGTCATCGGAAAGACATTCTTAGTTGATTCTTTAAACAAATTAAGCCTATATTTAGTATAAAAAATTGCCAAACTCGGAA
Organism: Andricus quercusramuli; assembly: GCA_932178445.1. NCBI lineage: Eukaryota > Metazoa > Arthropoda > Insecta > Hymenoptera > Cynipidae > Andricus > Andricus quercusramuli. The sequence continues at coordinate 35,701 of CAKNXH010062421.1, forward strand.
TTTGATAATGAAAAGTGTTTAAATAAAGAATAATTCTTGTAAATTTGAAAATTTGCAAAGCATCATAGAAAAAAGTAATCGCAAAGATATTCTTAGTTGATTCTTTAAATAAATTAAACCTATATTAAATATAAAAAAGAGCTAAACTCGGAATTTCATTATGAAAAGTGTTTAAATAATTAATAATTCTTGTAAATTTGCAAAGCATCATACAAAAAAGTCATCGGAAAGATATTCTTAGTTGATTCTTGAAACTAATTGAGCCTATATTTACTATGAAAAATAGCCAAACTCGGAATTAGATTATGAAAAGTGTTTAAATAATGAATAATACTTGTAAATTTGAAAATCTACAAAGCAACCTAGAAAAGTGTAATGGAAAAGACATTCTTAGTTGATTTCTTAAACAAATTGAGCCTATATTTACTATAAAAAATAGCCAAACTCGGAA
>CAKNXH010062421.1:64344-96233 GCA_932178445.1 Andricus quercusramuli
TTTTTTGATTGACAATTAAAATTTTTCATTTTTGGTTAAAAATTTATCTTTTTTATGTGATAGTTTAACTTTTTTGATTGAAAATGCTTGTATTTTGCTGAAAATTCGTCTTTCTTGGTGAAAATTTAATCTTCTTGGTTGAAAACTTATTATTTTTTTTTGTTAAAAATGTAATTGCTTGATTGAAATATCAACTGTTGCATGCTTCGTTCGGAATTCATCTTTTTTGGTCGATTATTTGATTAAAGTTGAACTATTTTGTACAAAAATTATTTTTTTTGTATTAAGGATTCCTAATAATAGTTGAAAATTCAACTATTTACTTTTAAATGAATTTTTATATAAAGAATTTTGTTTACAGAAAATTCATCATTTGGCTTGAAAATTCCAAAATTTGGTAAAAAAAATATATTTTTGGGTTGAAAATTCAACTTTTTGCAGATAATCCGTATTTTTTGCTTTAAAATTGAATAAGTTTTTTGAAAATTCATGTATTTTGTTCAAAATTCGTTTTTCTTTTTGTTAGATTAATCTTGTTGGGCGAAAATTAAGATTTTATTTTTTAATACTTTTTTTGTCTGAAAATTCAATTTCTGTACAGAAAATTCGTCTTTTTGACTTGAAGGATAAAAAATGCAGGTGTTTTCGGTTTAAAAATTAATTTTCGTCGTTTTTGGTTAAAAAAAATATCAACTATTTTACTTTTTTGTTGATAATTCATCTTTTTGTGTAAAAAATTCAATTTTTTTACGGAAAATTTAATTATATTGTTGAAAAATCAAGTATTTCGATAAAAAATCATATTTTATGATAGAAAAGGCTTTTTTTTGTTGAAAATAGATTAATTTGAAAATTTTTAATATGTACCTGAAATATTATTTTATTCCGTTTATAAAAGATCCTATGTTGAAAATATTACAAAATTACAATGCTGGTCGAAAATTCATCTTTTTGGTTGAAAATTAGTTTTTTTCTGTGATTTTCTTTATCAGAGTATTTACCCGAAAATTTAACTATTCTATTTTTAGTTGAGACTTTATCCTGTCAATTGTATAATTTAAAAATTCAAATATTTGTTAGAAATTTTCTGTATTTTGTAGAAAAGTCATCTATTTGGGTAAAAAATTATTCTTGTTTGTTGAAAATTCAACTTTTTAGATGAAAATTCAACAATCTTGTTAAAAATTCATGTCTTTTAATTGAAAAAAATCTTTTTTGTCGACTGTTTCCTAAAAAATTCGAATTTTTAGCTTAAAAACTTCATTCTTTTGTTGAAAATTCATCTTTCTTGGTTAAAAATTGACTTTTTTGATGAAAATTCAACTCTCTTCTAAAAAATTTGTCTTTTTGTCTTGAAAATTCAAATAGTTGATTGAATTTTAATTCTTTTGTTTGAAAATTCGATCATTTTATTGGAAATACATCTTTGTATACTGAAATTTCAACTATATAGTTAGAAATTTAACTATTATTTGTTAAAAATCTCATTGTTTTTGGAAAAATCAACGATGTTGTTAAAAATTCATCCTTTTGAATAGAAAATTTATCTTTTAGGGCAGTGAAGCTATAATTATTGGTTGGAAATTTATCTTCCTTGATTAAAAGTAATTTTTTTGTTAAAAATTCAACTGTCTTCAAAAAAATTCATATTTTTGGCTTGAATATCTTACGCTTTGGTTTAATCTTCAATTATTTTTTTGGAAAACTCGTCATTTTTACTGAAAAACTCATCAATTTGTTTATTAATGCAACTTTTTGGTTGAGAATTCAACTATCTTGTTAAAAAATCATGTTTTTTAATTGAAAAAAATCTTTTTTGTCGACTTTTTTCTAAAAAATTCGAATTTTTAGCTTAAAAACTTCACTCTTTTGTTGAAAATTCATCTTTCTTGATTACAAATTGACTTTTTTGATGAAAATTCAACTCTCTTCTGAAAAATTGGTTTGAATTTGTTTGAAAATTCGACCATTTGATTGGAAATGCATCTTTGTATACTGAAATTTCAAATATATGGTTAGAAATTTAACTATTTTGTTAAAAATCTCATTGTTTTTGGAAAAATCAACTATTATGTTGAAAATTCATCCTTTTGAATAGAAAATTTATCTTTTAGGGCAGTGAAGCCATAATTATTGGTTGGAAATTTATCTTCCTTGATTAAAAACTAATTTTTTTGTTAAAAATTCAACTGTCTTCAAAAAAATCATATTTTTGGTTTGAATATCTTACTCTTTGGTTTAATATTTAATTATTTTTTGGAAAACTCGTCATTTTTACTGGAAAACTCATCTATGTGGTTATTAATGCAACTCTTTTGGTTGAAAATTATTTTTTTAATTCGTCTTTTTGTGTTGAAAATTCATCTTTTTGTTTCGAAAATCTTTTTCGGTTTAAAAGTCAATTATTTTGTTGAAAATAAAATATATATTTTGGCTTGAAATCTGAGGAATTTAAAGTGTTTCATATTGAATTCAATATACGATTAAAAAACTCTATTTCAGAATACTGCCAAATGAAGTATTTGTTTAAAAATAATATTTATGGATAATTTAAATAATTATATTTAAATTTGAAGAATTTATATGCTTTATCATACCCTTTTTGATGAAAAATTTCCTTCAGTTTCAAAACGTACATGATTCGTCTATTTTGCACGTTTTTTTACGTTTATTTATTCACTGCTGCAATTCATTTTCTTTCTTTTTTTCTCTTTGTTTATAACGCTTCTGCGCCTGTTTTTTACGTTCATTAGACAGATATAATTCATAGTTTTCTAATTTTTTTCTTTCCACATAACGCTTCTGCCTCTCAGCATTTTTTTTACGTTTTTTCATTAAAGCTTCAATATCTTTCGCATCCTGCAATTGATTTATTTTTATTTTTTTCTTCGCTCTATAATTCTTCTGCCTCTCAGCATGTTTTTTACGTTCATTAATTGCAACCTCAATATCCTGATATTTCTTCGCTCTATAATTCCTTTGACACTCAGCATGTTTTTTACGTTTATTAATTGCAACTTCAGGATTTACTTGTCGAATTTTTTCCAATTTTTTTTTCAAGTTTTCTAATCTTTTTCTTTCTCTATAATGCCTCTGCCTTTCACCACGCTTCTGCTCTTTTGGTTCTGTATCACGGCTTTGTGCCGCAGAATTCTTTTCACATTTTTCAGCTGCAGTTCTAGTATCCAGTTCATTTTTGACAGATGTTAAATCATTTTCAGGAGTAAGATCGAGAAACTTACTTAGTAAAATATTACAAAATGGAATTGAATTGTCATTGCCATTTGAGCATAAGCTTTCATTTGATTTTTTATTTATTTCAGTATTGGTGTTTATCTCTTCTTTGTTAATTGCCAGTACTATAAGAGATATTTCCTCTCTTTCAGTAGTTTCATTTCCTTCAATATTATGCAATGAATGACGGTCCATTATAAATCAAATTTAATGATAAATACTTCTCTTATATTGTCCACTTTTCTTCTTTTTTTTCTTCTCTTGTCCAATGCAATGAATCCAATATGATTCCATTAAAAAAATATGTTGAGGGAAGTCACAGTCACCGAAAATATAACTGAAAATAAAATAATTTATAAATGATCATAAATTTGTATTGCCTATTAATCATATTTTTTTTATCCGAATGAGTTTTGAAAATAAGTAAAAAAATGAAGTTTCAACAACAAAAATTTTTCAACGGCAAAATTTTCTTCATTTGGAATAGTTACATTTTAAACCATATAATTTTCAACTAAAGTAATGAATCTTCAACCAAAAAAATTATTTTTTAACAAAGTAGTATAAGTTTGAACCAAAAAAATATTAATTTTCAACGAAAAATTAATTTGTTGATATTTTAACCCAAGAAATTTTGATATTAAATAAAAAGCAGTTGCATTTAAACAAAAAAGACGGGTTTTAAATTAAATGCTTAATTGATAAGTTCAAAAATTAACTTTCAAACAAAAAAAAATTTACAATAAAATATATAAATCTTAATCGAAAGAAATGAATTTGCAACTAAAAAAAATTGTAACCAAAAGTGAAATAATTCACTCTTCAGTTAAAAAAATAATTTTGAACCAAGAAAAAGAAGGTTTGAATGAAGTACTCAAATTTCCAACCAAAAATAATGAATTTTCAACCAAAATTGCGAGTTTTCAAACAAGAATATTACATTTCTACTAGAAAGACAAAATTTCAACAAAATACCTACATTTCCAACTAAATATTTGAAGTTCTAACTAAAAAAGGTAAATTTTCTACTAAAAGAATACGAATTTTCAACTAAAAAAATAAATTTTCAACCGAGAATGGAATAGTGAAATTTTCAGATAAAAAAATGAATTTCCAACAATATAGGTCAATTCACAACAAAACGGTGCATTTTCAACTAAGAAAGGAAACATTTTCAACCAAAAATGGATTAGTTAAATTTTCTGTTAAAAATAAATTAATTTTCAACCACAAAAAAAAAATTTTCAATAGACTAGTTGAATTTCAGCCCAGAAGATAAACTTTCGACTAGAATAATGAATCTTTAAACAAAACCATTACTTTTTAACAAAGTAGTATAGTTTTGAACCAAAAAAGATAAATTTTCAACAAAAAATTGAATATTTGATATTCCAACCAAAAACGATTAAAAATATTTTAATAATAAATAAAAAAAAAGTTGAATTTAAACCAAAAAGACGAATTTTAAATGAAATACTTCATTTTGAAGTTCAAAAATTAATTCTTAACAAACAAAAATTTCAATAAAGTAGGTAAATTTTCATCGAAAGAAATGAATTTGCAACTAAAATAAATTTGTAACAAAAAATAAAATAGTTCAATTTTCAGTTAAAAAAATAATGTTCAACCAAAAAAACGAGGTTTGAACAAAGACTTGAATTTTCAAACAAAAAGATGAATTTTTAAACAAGAAGATTAATTTTCAAATAAAAAGATTAATTTTTTATCAACAAATACAATTTGTGCATCAAAATACATGAATTTTTAATAAAATAGTTGAATTTTTAATTAAAGAAAATAAATTTTGCACCAAATTGTTGTATTTTTAGCTAAAAAAATAATAATTTCCAACCAAAAATGCAAACCAACATAAGAGTTTTCAACTAAAACAATGAATCTTCAACTGAAATAGTTGAATTTAAAAAATAATAATAATTTTTACTAAAATATAAATTTTAAACCAAAACTTGAATAATTAAATTTGAAATTAAAAAAATTAATGTTCAACCCAACAAATGAATTTTCAACTACATACAACTATGGAATTTTCAATTGGAATAAATTGAATTTTAAGTTTAAAAAACTACTTTCAACAAAACAAAACAAAACTAACTTTCAAAAACTGCAAAAAAATTAATTTTTAACAAAAGAGTTATGTTTTAACCAAATAGTTTTATTTTCAACCTAAAAGATGAATTTTAAACTAGAATGATGAATATTTAACTGAAATACTTGAATTTTAAACCATAAAGAAATTTATTTTTAAACAAAATACGTGAATTTTCAACGAAATAATTGAGTTTTCAATTGAAAAAGACAAATTTTTATCCAAGTTATGGAATTTTGAACTAGAAAAGATCAATTTTCAACTAAAAATGGAACAGTTAAATTTTCAGTTAAGATTTTTCTAATCGTGAACAGCGACTGAAAAACCTTTTTTGATTTAAAATTAATATTTTTGGTTGATGGTTTATTATTTTAATTGAAAAATCTTTTTTTTTCGTTCACAATTTTAATATTTTCAAAAATTTTTTTTTTTAATTCTTTTTTTAACTGAAAATATAACTGAAAGTAAAATGAAAAAAATTATAAATGTTCATAATTTTTTGTGGTCTATTAATAATAATTTTGAAAAAATAAAAATAATTTTCGGAAAGATGTAAAAGAAATTTAATTAACATAAAGTAAAATTTTTAAAAGACTGGAATATTAAAATTTTTGCTTGAAATTCGTCTTCTTTGGATGGTTTCAATTGTTTTTTATTTTAAATTAAAATATTTTTTGAGACAAATATCGACAATTATATATTTTTTTGTAGAATTCTACTTTTATATTTAAAAATTCAACTTCTTTTCAGAAAATGCATTTGGTTGTTGTTAAAAGGTTCATTAATTTTAGTTGAAAATTCATCTCTATAGTTGAAGATGTAATTGGTACAAAATTCGTCTTTTTAGGTTGAAAATGCATCTATTTGGTTGAAAATTAACTTTTTTCTTGAAAATTAGTATTTTTGAATGGAAGACTCAACTGTTTTGTAGAAAATTTATGTTTTTGGTTTAAAACATCAGCAATTTGGTTTAAATTTTTATCTTTCTTGACTGGAATATGAACTCTTTTGTTTGAAATTCGTCTTTTTCTGGATGATATAAACTTTTTTTGATCGAAAATAAAAAAAAATCTTGTGTTAAATTATCAAGAATTATATTTTTCATGGAGAATTTATCTTTTATATTCAAAAACTCAACTTCCTTATGAAAAATTATTATTTTTTTGGTAGAAAATTCAACTATTTAGTTGAAAACTAACTTTTTTGTGAAAAATGCAACTCTTTTGTAAAAAAATCATCTTTTTCGCTAAAAAAATTAACAATTTGATTAGAAATTCAACAATTTGATTACCTATTAAAAAATAATTTTACTTGAAATATTAGGACTTTTGAGGGTTTCTGTTCGAATTTAATATTAGTACCTGCATCAATAAGTTTGAATTGTAATTTTGGTTTTTATTTGATTGAAAGCATATACATTAAAAAAGATGAACCCACGATGAAATAATTTTATTTTTTAACATCGAAGAACTACTGAAAATTTTACTGTCTTTATTTTAAAGAAAAGCAGCCCAACATGAATTCTATTTTACAGTTTGTTATGATTGCAAATGTAGTTCGAATTGTCAATAATTTTTGTGATTTTATTGAAATTATTGGAAGTTATCTAAAAAATGAAGCTGAACAAAATGAGCCAAGGATGAATACATTTTTTAAATTTTGTTTCTATTTCAAAAATAATTCCAATCATAACTGGATGATTGGGAATGCGAGTTTTTCATTTGAAAAAACTAATTCTAAAATGAAAAAAAAAACAACTCTCTACAATATATTTGATTTTTTAACTCAAAAATATAAGCTTTCAATACAAAAAATAATTTTCAATCAGAAATTGCAATTTTCAGTTTATGAAAATGAATTTTTAACAAAGTAGTTTGATTTTCAACCAAAAAGACAGCTTTTCAACAAAATAAATATATTTTCAACCGAATAGTTAAATTTTTAACCAACTTTCTGCCTCATTTTCAACTTGCTTTAAAATGTTTCATCTTCAAATTTTTTTAAAGAGTATTTATTTTTAATGGTCTGCACTTTAAACGTGTTTCAAATCGTTTCCAATAATTTCCTACGGTTTCGGAAAAGAAAATAGAAAATGAAAAAAAAAATTCAAGTTGGAGTAAGTTTAGACAGGATTCTAAACAAAAAAATTAAGAAAAATTAAAAAAATATATATTTTTATGGTTTAGAAGTTTTGAACAGATTTTATAACTTTTAAAGATTGCAGAAAGTGTTTAAAAAATGTAGATTATTAAATATTTCGAAAAAAGAAGCTTTTCAAGATTTTTGATAGGTTTCAAGAGACAAAAAAAAATATCTTAAGATACCTAAGAAAATTTCAAATCATTTTTTATTTTGAAAAATAAAATTTAAAAAGATTCCGAAACATTTAAAATGATTTCCTACAATTTCGAAAAAGAATATAGAAGATTAAACAAAATTTAAGCTTAAATAAGTATAAAAAAATGAAGATTTTTTTTTTTAATTAATTCCAAGAGAATATTTTTCTTAATATTTCAAAACATTTCAAATCATGTCCCAAAGTTTCGGAGAGTAGTTTAAAAGATTTTGAGCCAATCTTTTTAATTTTGCAGAAAAAAAAAAATTCAGGAAAAATTCGAATCATTTCAAAAGATACTTAAAAGGTGTGAAAGTTTTGAAAATATTCAAAAATATTTTAAATTTGAAGGTTTCAAACAATTTTAAACAAAACGTAGATTTTTGAAGATTAAAAAAAAAAGTTTTTAAAAGAATTTTGATAGATTTCAAGAGAATAAAAAAAAATACTCCTACGAAAATTTCACACGATTTATTATTTTGAAAAATAAATTTTAAGAGAAAATTGAAAAAGATTTCAAAACATTTTAAATGATTTCCTAAAATTTCAAAAGAGAATAGATATGGAAGATTAATTTTGTATGAAGTTCGTATGTGTTTAAAACAAAATGACGATTTTTAAAGAATTCGAAAAAAAAATTTAGAAAAGTTTCAAGCGAACATTTGTTTCTAAAAATTCATAGATTTTTTTATTTTGTAAAAATAATTTTGGAGACGAGTGTGTAACATTTCTTAATTTTGGAAGATTTTTTTTTAATTTCAGGAAAAACTTGAATCGTTTTAAAAGATACTTTTAGTATATGTAGAAGTTTTAAAAAATATTCAAAAATAATTAAAAACTGACATATTTCAAAAAATTTTAAACAAAATGTAGATTCTTAAATATATCGAAAAAAATATTGAAACTTTTTAAGAATTTTGAAAGATTTCAAGAACAAAATTGATTTCTGGGAAAATATAAAATGATTTTCTCTTCTGAAAATAAATTTTAAGAAAAAATTAAAAAACAATTCGAAACATTTAAGACATTTGAAAGATTTGAAGAGAATGCAAACATTTTCTGAAGATTCCTAGCAAAATTTAAAAATTATTTCTTTTCTAAAATTAATTTTAAGAAAATATTTTTTTTTCAAGATTTAAAAACATTTGAAATGGTTTCTTAAAATTTCGTCGAGATGAAAAACTCTAATTATTTTAAAAATGTTCCGAAGGTTTAGAATTTTATGCAGGATTCTAAAAAAAATAAGGAAAAATTCGAATCTTAAAGAAATATTTTTATGGTTTAGAAGTTATGAAAAGATTTCAGAATAATGTAAAACTTTTAAAGATTGCAAAAAAAAACTTGAATGTAGTTTCTTGATGATTTGAAAAAAGAAGCTTTTTAGGAATTTTGAAAGTTTCGAGAGAATACAATTTTTTTTTAAGATTCCTAGGAAAATGTTTAACAATTTTTATTTTCAAAAATAAGTTTTGAGAGATAAAAAATTAGGTATTTAACTTTGTACATTTTAACTAAAATTGATAATCTTCTAATACTTATTTAAAAAGTTCAACTTGTTTTAAAATGTTTCATCTTCAAATTTTTTTAAAGAGTATTTCTTTTAAATAGTCAGCATACTTAAAACATGTACCTTATTTATTCATAAATAATTTATTTAAGTGCTAGAATTGCTTTAATTATTATAAATAATGGTTAAAATTTCAAATATCGCATATTTAAAGAGAAAAAGGGGAAGTTTTTTGAGAATAGGGGGAAAAAGGGGAATTTCAAGAAAAAGGGAAAACTAAGGAAAAAAGGGGAAGACTGTGCACCCTGAAATGTATATATTAAAATGTTTTTTTCATCAATTATTATTATTTAATTATATTTTTATTCTAAAAATGAGGTTAATCTTAATCCCTCTAGCTAACCTCGAAATGTTGAAAGTTTTTCGTATTTCATTATGTAAAATAAAAACAAATATCCGCTTATCCTTTAGGATATTAAAAAAAATGTAATATCTTCATTTGTTCCTAAAAATAATTCAACAAGAGGAGCTTTGTGTAGAAATAAATCAAATTAAAGCACAAAATGACACAATTACGAATTGGAATTTTCTAAAAGTATTTCTGTAAAAATAATTGATTAAAGCAATGAATAATGACAGCCACTTCTTCCCCGCAAATAATAAGAGATAAAATCATGTTTTTATAAAATCACACTCGCCCCTATCGATTCTATACCAAAAACATTTTGGAAAAATGAATAAAAAAGTTACGAAGGTATGCACAAAAAGCTCCAAAAATTACTTACAAATCCAGAGATAAACTTTCACTTCTTATAAATTAAAAGGTTCCTATCTTAAAATATTTACACAATTTACACTTTAATTGTCAATTATAAAGTTGTTTATACACAAAAATAAAACAAAATGCACAATAATCCATAAAGTTGTTTTTAAATCACGAACTAACAAAGTAACAGAACAGAAAACTCGTTTCTCAAATTAGCCTCACTTTTTCAAATGGTGAGTTTACCACTCACCAGAGTGCGCGACCTGTTCAAGTCAGAGTTCTGCGAAAATTCAAATTTAATATATGAAAAATAGCTTTTTTATACAAATTATTAATAAAAAATTATAATTAATTCGTAAAATAGAGTCAAGGTATCAGTGATTCAATTTGAAGAGAAAAAATCTGATATTAATGCATAGAATTCCTGAAAATAAAACAAGAATCCAACGAAAAAATTCGTTTCTTTGAAAAAATGTGTTTTTTTTTCGAAAGAAACTTTCTTTCGAAAAAAAAGAAACACATTTTTTTATTTTTTTTAGCAATTGCAGTAGAATAGGAGCATTTCGTGGTGGTTGTCCAATTTTGATAGTTGGATTCTTGTTTTATTTTCAGGAACGTTAAGGCCATGTGATGAGTGGGTCACGTGACCGGATTCCTACCTTACCGACACTTTTTTTATTTGTCAACTTATTTTCACACGAATAGCCAACTTCGAGTTGAAAATTTGGGATAATAAACAAGAAATACTAAGAAAGGCGGCTCTGGTCCTAAATTGTAATAATCATGAAAAAAGCAAAAAAAAATGTTTACGACAAAAAACTTTTTTCATATTTATAAAAATTTAGGACCAGAGCCGCATTTCTTAGTGCTTCTTGTTTATTATCCCAAATTTTCAACTCGATGTGGCTATTGGTGTGAAAATAAGTTGACAAATAAAAAAAGTGCCGGTAAGGTAGGAATCTGGTCACGTGACATACTCATCACATGGCCTTAAATACGATTTTGAATTTGATTTTACTCTAAATTAAAATTCTTAAATTTAAATTTAATATTTTAAGTACGGTCAGTTTTTCTTGTATAGTTCTGAATTTCACAAATATAATATTATTGTTTACTGAAAGAACGTTTCGAAGTACATGTTTTAACAAGTTTTTTATTTGTTATAGCGTCCTTTTTGGTTGAATTCAACGGCTTTAAATTTTAAATAATTTTTGGTTGAAATATCAGCTATTACATTTTACGTTTTTTGTTGAAAATTTATCTCTTTGGTTTAAAATGAACTATTTTGCTGAAAATCAGGTTTTTTTCGTTAAAAATTGATTAATTGAAAATTTAACTTGCCAGTTTTTATTGAAAATTCGTCTCTTTTTACTGAAAATTCATATTTATGTTTAACAATTAATCTGGTTGGAAAATCATTTTTCGGTTGAAAATTTAAATCATTTTTTGAAAATCCGTTTTTCTTCTCTTGAAAATTGATCTTTTTAGTTGAAAATTTATTTTTTTATTTGGAAATTCAACTACATATGTGTTTGAAAATGCACTTTTTTCAGAAAATTATTGTTCTTGTTTGTTAATTCATTTATTTTGGTTGAAAATTAATTCCTTCGGTTAAAAATGTAACTACTTTTTTTAACATATTTATTTGGTTAAAAATTAATTTTATAGTTGAAAATTAATTTTTTAGTTGAAAAATCATCATTTGAGTTCAAAGTTCATTAGATTTAAGTGAAAAATTAAGTATTTTGTTCAAACTTCCTTTTTTTCTTGGTCGAAAATTATTTTTTCAACTGAAAATTGAACTATTTTATTTTTGGTTGAAAATTGATTTTTTTGGTTGCAAATTCATTTCTTTCGATAAAAAATTGAATATTTCATTGATTTTTTTTGGTTTGAAAATTAATTATAGAACTCAAAATAATCGTCAAATGTTCAATTAAAAAATTAGTTTACAAAAAATAAAAAAGAATTTTCAAGTAGTTAAATTAAATCATAAAAGACATTAAAAATTTTCAGTGAGAAATTTTAATTTTAACTAAACATATGAAATTTTAACCAAGAAGAATTAAATTTCTACGGTAAAAGATGTATTTTGTAACCGAATACCTGAATTTTGAACTTAAAAAGATAACTTTTCAACTAAAAACGGAATTTTTATATTCTCAGTTGAAAAAAAATGTTTAACCACTAAAAAAAATGAACTAAAGAAATAAATTTTCCACCTAAAAGATGAAGTTTTAACTAATAAGATTACTTTTCTAACAAAAAAGACACACTTGAAACAAGATTTTCACTAAATAGTTGAATTTATAACAAAGATGGATTTCCAACAAAAAATAGAAAACTTAAATATTCTGTTGAAAAATTAGTTTTCAATATTAACAAAAAATTTGTCAAACAAAATAAATGAATTTTTATTTAGCATAAAAGATCAATTTTCTACCAAGAATAATTTTTTACCAAAAAAATGTATTTTTAACAAAATAGAGGAATTTTTAACCAAATAGTAAAAAAAGGATTAATATTAAAAAATTAATTTCCAAAAAAAACAGTTTGGTTTTAAACCAAAAAATTGATTTTTCGACCAAAAATATGAAGTTTCTTTGAGAAAAAAGATAAATTTTTTAACATAATACATCAATTTCCAGGCGAAAACGATCCAAACAAATTAATTTTAAACCAAAAAGATGAAGTTCTAACTAATGAGATTATTTTTCTACTAAAAAAAAACTATTTTTCTACAAAATACATGAATTTTCATCCAAATATATTAATTAAATTTTAATTTATAAAATTTAATCTTAATTGAACGGATGAAATTTCAACCAAGAAGATTAAACTTCAACAACAAAAAAACAAACAACTAGTCTGTAGGAATTATGTCTGTAAATTGTATTTCCTTATAAAGAAGGGCTCTTTTTCCGCAAACTTAAAAAACGAAGGTCGTTTTTAACTTTTCTCTCTCCTTTTTATGTAATTAAATGTGTGTAATAATCCTCATATTTGTACAATTGATCTTTTAAACTAAATAAAAAGTTCTGAAAGCAATTATATTTTATTTAAAAAGAACATAAAGAAATATTTTAATTGATTCAAATTTTACCGCCCTTCGCAAACCACGTGACAACCCGGAAATTTTGAATCCACATATAAAAATTAAAATTGTCTTCTTATTCAATTTACAGACTTTTATTTTTTTTAAAGTATAGAAATATATCTATATTAAATTATAAATCATACATTTTAAGAATAGAAATATTTGAAGTAAGGTATAAGATTAATTAATTTTTTTTCATATAAAATGTGTCGATACTTGAAACACGAACTTTTGATTTTATAAAATTTTGTAATTTAATAATTCAGAATTAAATTCGTGTTGAAAATAATTTCCTTCAAAAAGTATAATCGTTAATTCCTTCTTCACAGTCCGTCTGTCTTATTTTCGTCCACTTTCGGAATTTTCCTGTAACATAAATATCAATAAAAAAAATATTGTTATGAAAATACATGTGATATTTATATCAACTAATGTAAAAGAATTTGTATAACTTGCTTTTACTTTACAAGGAAGATGAATTTTCAACGAAAGATTTAATATTTCGCATTTTAACGAAGCACAATTAAAATTTTTAATCAAAAAGAAAAAAAGATGAATTTTCATCGAAGAAAGATCACTTTTCTGTCAATATGGATAAATTTTCAATGCAAAAGGACCAATTTTCAACAAAACATTTAAAATATCGACCAAAAAAGATGACAAAAAAATAGTTGAATTGTAAACCTGCAAAGATTAGGTTTCAACAAAAAAGTAATTTTCAATCAAGAGATGAATTTTCAACAATAAAATATATTTTTGAACCAAAAAATGTAATCCTCAAAAGTTGTTAAAAATATTATTTTTCAATAAACAAAAATTAATTTTTAAGCAGTTAAATTAAACAATAAAAGACGAATTTTCAACCAAATAATTTTAATTTAACTTTTAACAAAAAAGATTAATTTTTATAACCAAAAAGATGAATTTTCAACAAAATACACGTTTTCATTCATAATATAAACAATTAATTGAAAAGTAAAAAAAGTGAAGAAATGTCTACATCAAAAATAAAAATAATTTCCTCAAAAAATTTTGGCTTTAAAACCGAACTTGTCTCATTTTTATAAAATTAAAAAAAAATGTTAATGTATTGCTGAAATTTACATTAATATAATTTATCTATATTATTATAAATAATTTATTGACCAATTACTTCAAATTTAATAATCAATTTATTATAAAAATTCCCTTTGTCTATTCAATAGCGAATAGTTATTTTTTCAACTTATAAAGGATAAATTTCCCACAAAAACTGGAAGAGTTGTATTTTCAGATAAAAAAATTAATTTTCAGCAAAAAAAACACGATTTTTCAACAAAAAATTTTAATTTTCAATCGAAGAGGTGAATTTTTAAATGAAAAGGAATTTTTAACAAAACAGTTAAATTTTCAACCAAATGGATGAATTTCCCACTAAAATTATGAAACGCGAAAAAAATTAATTTTCATTAAAGAGTTCAATATTCGACCCAAATGAAGATTTTTTATCCAAGAAATTTAATTTTCTAAAAAAGTAATAGTTAAATTTAAAAAAATATATATATGACAGAGAAAAAGAATTCTTGAAAAAAAAGAGAAAGGTGATGTCGGCATTGTAAAAATTTAAATTGAATGATACATTTCTTGAATCAAAATTATTCTTCACTGATGTTATGAATGATTGAAAACCTTTATTTCAAAATTATGCTAAATGAAGTTCCTATTTAAATAAAATAATCATGGATAATTTAAAGAACTATTTTTAAAATTGACAAAATTATATGCTTTCAACATACCCTTTTTTATGACATATTGTTCATTCAGATCCGGAATTTCATTTATTTCCATTTTTTCTTAGTCTATGATGCTTCTCCACCTCAGCTTGTTTTTACGTTCATTATACACATATATTTAAGTGTTTTTTAATGTTTTCTTTCTCTTTAATACTTCTGCTCCTTAGCATTTCTTTTACGTTTATTAATTGCAACTTCAATATCCACTTCTTCATTCACATCCTGCAATTTATTTTCTTGCATTTTCTTTTTCAGTCTATAAAGCTTCGACGCCTCAGCCCGTTTTGCCAAATATAATTCAGGGTTTTCTTTTCTTTTTCTTTCTCTATAAAGCATCGCATTCTCAGCATCTTTTTTACGTCTTTCAGCCAAATATAATTCATCTTTTTCTAATTTATTTCTTTCTCTCGAACGCCTGACCCTCTCGTTCCTTATTTTACGTCTATTAATTGCAACTTCAATATCCACTTCTTTCAATTTTAGTCTTTCTCTCCAACACCTCTGGCGCTCAGCATTTTTTTTAAGTTTATTATTTGCAACTTCAATATCCACTTCTTTCTTCACATCCTGCAATTTATTTTTTTTCAATTTAAGTCTTTCTCTATAACGCTTCTGGTGCTCAGCATTTCTTTTACGTTTATTAATTGCAACTTCAATATCCACTTCTTTCTTCACAACCTGCAATTCTTTTTTTTTCAACTTCAGTCTTTCTCTATAAAGCTTCTGTTTCTCAGCATTACTTTTACGTGGATTAGCCGAATATAATTTTCTTAAGTTTTGTAATTTTTTTCTTTCTCTATAACGCCTCTTTTGCTCAGCATTTTTTTTACGTTTATTAATTGCAACTTCAATATCCACTTCTTTCTTCCCATCCTGCAGATCATTGTTTTTCAATTTTAGTCTTTCTCTATAAAGCCTCATCAGCTCAGTCTTTCTTTTACGTTTTTCATCTGCAGTTTTAGTATTCACTTTATTTTTTAAAGGTGTTAAATCATTTTCAGGAGTAAGATCAAGAAACTTACTTAGTAAAATATTACAATATGGGATTGAATTGTCATTATCATTCGAGCATAAGCTTTCATTTGATATCTCATTTATTTCAGAAACGATTTCTATCTCTTCTTTAATTAATGGTATAGGAAACATATTCTTTGTTTCAGTAATTTCATTTTCTTCAATATTATGCCATGGATGACGCTTCATTATAAATCAAATTTAACGACAAATACTTCTCCTATATTGTCCACTTTTCTTCTTTTTTTCCTTCTTCTTCTATCCAATGTAATGAATAAAAAATTATTCCATTAAAAAACTCATGAATAGTGCTTACATATATGTTGCAGGAAGTCATAGTCGCCGAAAATATAACTGAAAGTAAAATGAAAATGATTTCTAAATTTTCATAATTTTCTATTGTCTATTAATTATAATTAAAAAAAAAAACATCACGTGCGTCCTAAGCTACGACCCAAGACATATTTATGTGTAAATTCTCTTATAAACTATCCAATGTAGGTATATTCTATTTCTGTAAAATCAAAATCTATCACTTATATCCCGAAAACAATAATTTTCCACGATTTTAAGAAAAATATAATTCTTAAACACATAATAATTATTTGAATAATTAAACATTATTTACAAAATACTTGAAAACTCGTCCCTTAACAATTAAAAATAATACTTGTTAAAAAAATCCAAAGAATACCGTTTTTAGTATGAATTTAATAGAAAATTGCTATTTTGCAGTTTTTGGGTCACTTTCCAAGCACAATAACAATGGCTCGAAAGGGGGGTTGGGAGTCAAAATTAAAACATACTGGGTGGAAATTATTCTTTGAACATGCGTTAAGAGGTTTTAATACTTTAATTCACAAAAAGTTTATAACAAGTAGCTCTTTTTCCCATTTATTTGAAAATCAAGCTTTTCCAATTTAAAATCCCATGTTAATTTCAAAGGCTCGGGGACACGGGTTAACTTTGACAAAAAAAGAAAACAAGAAGAATGATGAATTGATGAACTGTAAAATAAAATTGAATCTGTTCATAATTAAATAATTCATAGATTTTTACGTTAAAAATTGAACTATTTTAATTCGAAAGCCTCAGTAATTAATGAAATGTTTACATCCGATTGAAACTTCAAAATCTTTCTTCAATTTTCAAACACATTTTGATTAATATATTCATAATTGAATGCTTTTATTCAATTTCAAATCCGGTTCAAATATTATTTCATTCTAAAATACTCCATTTTTTAAGCATTCAGTTTGAAAATTTTTAATTGAAAAATTTTTGTTTCAATATTTAACAATATTTGACTGTTCATTCAAAATAAGAAATTATAATACAACTATTCAAAAATAAACTAAACGAAATTGAATTATGTAAAATAATATAAACCTCGAATCGTTCGAATTTCAGGGTGCTGCATGTAAACTTTAAAATTTGCATTGTTTCATTTTTTTTTTAGTTTTTAATTTGTAAATGACATTTTTCAATTTAGATTTTTTAAGAAACAACTTATAATCACTAAATTGTAATGCTTTTTAGTTCAAATAGTTTGAAAATGATATCATTTTGAACAATTACAAAGTTCTCTGAAAGAACTCTGGACACGCTTTGAGGTTCGCTATATCTGTTATAATAAATTTAAAATAAGAAAGTAAAAGTGAAATATTCAAAAATAAACAAATTGAAATTGAATTATTTAAAATAAAATAAGCCTCGAATCATTGAAATTCCAGAGTGCTGAATGCAAAATAAAAAATTGCATTCTTTCATTTTTTTTTAATTTTTAATTTATAAGTGACATTTTTTCATTTGAATGTTTCAATAACAATGCAAAATCCTTTAATTTTACTGTTTCAACCTAAAATTGTTTGAAAATTATATAATTTTGATTATTTAAAAAATTTATTGATTCATTCTTCAAACTATTTTATTTCCTAAAACGCATTCTCTGCTTTGCCTGCTTAGTCAAGGTTTTGTTTATAAAATACCGATGCGGACCGATCTCAGTTCTCTGAAAGAACACATTGTGTCGCAATTATGTTACGCATCTACATTTAGAATTAGGCGAATTATATTTCATGAAGAAGAATATTGAAAATTGAAATTTTATTATGAAAAATTCATTATTATGACACTTATCATTATTATTACACATCTAAGTACTCAAAACTTATAAGAAAAATATTGAAAATTGTTTCTTTTTTTCAAATTAGACACAGCATATTTTCCTCCTGTTTGTAAATAATTTACAATTGTTTAAACAATTATTATTCGTTTGAGAGAGAGGGAGAGAGAGAGAGAAGCAATATTTCGTTCTGCGACATGAGACACAGCGCGTGTGTCACAGGCCTGCGTTACACTTTCTAGTCGTGGTTTCATTTGAATCAGGCGCGACTCCCCATATCGAGATCTAAGATGTTTACACATCAAAAAATGTAATATCACAAAAATAAATTAAATTGCATTTTTTTAATTGTTTAAAGGAAACCCCAAGATGAATTCATTTTTTAAATTCATTCTTAGTTAATTCCGTAAAATAATTGAGCCTATTCGTTGAAAATAGTCCAACTCTTGAATTGTTTATTAAAATTGTTTGAATAATTAACAATTCTTGGATATTTGCGAAGCACCATAGAAAAAAAAGTCACCGGAAAAACACTCTTAGTTGATTCCGTGAAGAAAATTGAGCCTATTCGTTGAAAAATAGCCAAACTCGGAATTTGATTATGAAAATTGTTCAAATAATGAATAATTCTTGTAACTTTGCAAAGTAATCTATCAAAGAGTCACCATAAAATACTTACAAGCTATCCAAAAAGATAACCTTAGTTGTTGTTTTTATTAAAATGTTCTTCTCTTGAAATAGTTGCACTCTTATACACTATCAGTTGATATACATAAAAAATATAATCCACAATAATCCATGAAAAAAACAGAATACACAATTATCCATTAAAAATTACTATCCGAAATCGACAAATAATCAATCAGAAAGCAATAATTTCATTCAATTTCATTGTTGATATTTAAATCACGAACTAATGAAGTAACAGAACAGAAAAACCGTTTCTCAAATTAACCTCACTTCTTCAAATCAAGCCAGTACCGGTAATCGAGATTTCTACCTTATCGGTAGCCACTACCTCTCAAGTTTAAAAAATCGCGCCAAATAGTTAAATTTTCAACTGAACATATATTTTAAATCAAACATGGAACAGTTAATCTTTCAGTTGAAAAAAATAAACTTTAAACTTAAAAAAATTTTCGAGAATATAGTTTAATTTTTAAGAAAAGAAAAAAGGGGTTTCAACTAACATGATGAATCAACTACAAAAAATATTTTTTAACGAAATTGTTCCACTTTCAAATAAGTAGTTGAATTTTCATTGAAAAAAATTAATTTTCAACAAAATAGATGAATTTTTAGCTAAAAAATATAAATTTTCAACTTTAAATACAATACATAAACTTTCAGTCAACGAAATTAATTTTAAGAACGAAAAATAAAGAATTTTCTACAAAATAGTTTATTTTCAAACTAAAAGAGACGACTTTTCAATCCAAAAGGATGAATTTTTAACTAAAAGATATATTGTTGGACAAAAAAAGTAATCGTCAAATGTTCAGTTGAAAAATTAGTTTTCAAGAAATAAAAATGAATTTTCAAGTAGTTAAATTAAATTATAAAAGACAAAATTTCAACCAAACAGTTTTAATTTATTTTTAACAAACAAGATTAATTTTCTTACCAAGAGAAACTTTTAACAAAATATAGGTCTTCCTTACGAAATAGTTATTTTAGTTATTTTTTAGTATTTAGTTATTTTCAATAAAAAATTTAAATTTTTAATCGACGAGGTGAATTTTTGAACGAAAAGTTAAATTTTCAACAGAAAATATTCTAAATATAAAAAAATTAATTTTCATTTAAGAGTTCAACATTCGACCCAAAAGAAGATTTTTTAACCAAGAAAATTGATTTTCTAATATCTTCCGGTTTAGGAAAAAATATACATTATTCAACGATTTTTTAAAATATTATACTTCAAACATTTTTGAAACCATAATTAATAATTAATGATTTCGAATTGAAAGCTTCTGAAATAAAAAAAAATAAAAAAAATAAAATATATATATATATATATATATATATAACGATTTTGGACAATATAATTAGAAAAAGGAATTTAAGAATATTGTGTAATTTTTTTAAGATTCGAATTTTTGAAATTGGATAATTTAAAATTCAGAGGAATTGAAATAGTATTATTCATAATCAAAAGTGTTCAAAATTAAATAATTAAAAATGAAAATTTTTTGAATTTGAGTAATTTTAAATTCAAAGCAATTAAAATTTAACAATTTGAAATGTAAAACTATATTGAATGTTTCAAAATCAAAGCTTCTGAAAATCCGGAATTTTAAATTGTTATTACATAACAAAACTATAATTTAACATTAAAGCGGATAAGACTGATTTTTCGAAAATCAAAAAATGAATTGAATTATTTTAAGAAAGCGTTCAAAATAAATATTAATTTGAAATGGGAAACACTAAAAGTGAAAAATTTCTACTCTGAAAAAAATGTTAATTACCAAAAATTGTGATATTAACACGTTTTTATACCAAAACCCTTAAAAATTTTAATTATTTGATGTTAATTTAAATCGTTAAAAAATTAATAACTTTTAACCTAAACAAATTATTATCAAGAATATATAGTTCAATTTTGAGGAAAAGAAAAAAGGTTTTTCAACTAAAATGATGAATCATCAACCAAAAAAATTAATTAAAAAATAATATATTTCCACTTTCAACTAAGTAGTGGATTTTTCATTAAAAACAAAAAAAAACAAAAAATGATTTTTCATCAAAATTTTTAAGCAAAGAATTGAATTTTCAACTAAAAAAGATAAATTTTCAACTTTTAATATAATTCATACATTTTCAGATAACATAATTAATTTTCAAACAAATTAAAAAAAAAAAATCTAAAAATAGTTAATTTTTCGACCAAATTGATGAATTTTCAACCAACAAGGTTAACTTTCTACAAAAAAACAAATATTAAACCTAATAGCGGCATTTGCCATCTAAATAATTAAAATTTATCAAAAAATAGAATGGTAAATGCTTCAGGTAACAACATTATTTTACAATAAAAACCGAATTTCCAACAAAATAGTTCAATTTTCAACCAAGAAGATTATTTTTCTATCAAAAAAGATGAATTTTCATCAAAATATATGAATGTTTAACCAAATAGTTCAATTTTTAAGGAAACAAAAAAAATAAAAAAAAATAGAATAGTTAAATTATCAGTTTCAAAAATTAAATTTAAATTTAACAAAACGAATTTTCTACCAATTAAGCTTTTAACCAATGAATAGTTAATTTTTGGACGAAAGATGAAATTCCAACCAAGAAGAACAATTTGCTGCCAAAGAAAAAAAAATGTTGTATGAAAATATAAAAGTTTTCAATTAAAAAATATCAGTCTTTAACCAAAAATGGAATTTTTATATTTTCAGTTAAAAAAATTACTTTTTTATCAGTAAAAAATACGTATCAACAAAATAGTTACATTTTGAACCAAAAAATTAACCAAAAAGGTGAATTTTGTAACAAAATACATGAATTTTCAAGTGAAAAAAGATAAATTAAAAATATATATATATAATACAAAAAATAGTTAAATTTTCATCCAAAAACATCAATTTTCAACCAAAAAGATGAATTTTCAACTAATGAGATTACTTTTCTACAAAAGACAAATTTTCAACAAAATACATAAATTTAAAAAAAAATTTATCAATTTTCAACTGAAAATATAACCTAGCTAAATTTTCAGTCAGAAATTTTAATTTTAACTAAACACATGCAATTTTAACCAAGAAGAATTACATTTCTACGGTAAAAGGTGAATTATGTAACCGAAAACCAGTTGAAAAAAAAATTTAACTAAATAAATAAATTTTTCACCTAACATATGAAGTTTTAACTAATAAGATTACTCTTCTAACAAAAAAGACAGACTTGAAACAAAATTTTCACTAAATAGTGGAATTTTTAACAAAAAAAGATGGATTTCCAACAAAAAATATAAAACTCAAATATTCTCTTAAAAAAATTAATTTTTAATATAAAAAAAAATTGCAAGCAAAAGAAATGTATTTTTATTTAGCATAAAAGATCAATTTTCTACCAAGAAATTTTTTTACCAAAAAGATGTATTTTTAACAAAATACAGAAATTCTTAACCAAAAAGTTAAAAAAAAAAGAAGGATCAATATTAAAAAATTAATTTTAAACAAAATAATTTTGTTTTAAACCAAAAAGTTAATTTTTCGACCAAAAAGATGAAGTTTCTATGAAAAAAAAAGATAAATTTTTTAACAAAAAACATCTATTTTCATCCAAATATATCAATTAAATTTTAATGTATAAAATTTAATTTTAATTCATCACATGAAATTTCAACCAAGAATATTAAACTTCAACAAAAAAAACAAACAACTAGTCTGTAGGAATTATGTCTGTAAATTGGATTTCCTTACAAAGAAGTGTTCTTTTTTCGCAAACTGAACTTTTAAACTGAATAAAAAGTTCTGAAAGCAATTATATTTTATTTAAAAAGAACATAAAAAAAGGCTTCAATTGATTCAAATTTTACCAAATTGCGAAAACCATGTGACAACCCGGAAATTTTGAATCCACAGATAAAAATTAAAATTGTCTTCTTATTCAATTTACAGACTTTTATTTTTAAAAAAGTATAGAAATTATCTATATTAAATTATAAATCATACATTTTAAAAATATAAATATTTTAAGTAAGGTATAACATTAATTAATTTTTTTTTCATATAAAATATGTCGATACTTGAAACACGAACTTTGGATTTTATAAAATTCTGTAACTTAATAATTCAGAATTAAATTCGTGTTGAAAATAATTTCCTTCAAAAAGTATAATCGTTAATTCCTTCTTCACAGTCCGTCTTTCTTATTTTCGTCTATTTTCGGAATTTTCCTGTAACATAAATATCAAGAAAAAAATATATTTTTATGAAAATACATGTGATACTTATATAAACTTATGTAAAAGAATTTGTATAACTTGCTTTTACTTTACAAGGAAGATGAATTTTCAACGGAAGATTTAATATTTCGCATTTCAACGAAGCAAAATTAAAATTTTCAGGGTGCCCAGCGATTCTTACCAAAGAAAATTCAAGGTCTTTTCCAGGTTTTCCAGGTCAAGAAATCAAATTTTTCCAGGTCTACTTTTTTATATCGAATAATGAAATAACCGTTTGTTATATCTGCAAAAAATGAGCCATTTTATTTTTTATTGGCCAACAGTTTCCACAGAAAGCTTTTAAAATCTTTGTGAATTCGTTGAAATCTGTGAATGTGTTTAAAATCTTTGTGAAATCGTTGAAAATCTTTTGGAATGTTAAAAAATTGTTGTAAAATCTTTGAAAACTTTACGAAATTTTTTGAAATCTTTTGAAATCATTATGTAATCTATGAAATATTTGTGAAATTGTGAAATTATTCTTTGTGAAATTTTTTGAAATATTTTTTATTCGTTTGAAATCATTGAAATATTTTAAAAGCTTTGTGAAATCTTTGTGAAATCTTCTAAAAAATTTGGAAATAGTTTCAAATCTTTTTAATGTTTTGAAATATTTTAAATTCTTGAAATCTTTTAAAATCCTTATGAATTCTTTGAAATATTTGTAAAATCTTTCTGAAATCTTTTGCATTCACTTAAAATCATTGAAATATCTAAAACCTTTGTGAAATCTTCAGAAAAATGTCGAAATCATTTAAAATTTTGAAATGTTTTAAAATTCTTATTAAATCTTTGAAATATTTGTGAAAGCTTTTGAAATATTCTAAGAAATTTGTAATCTGGTGTACTGTACCCTTTCTGAAATCTTTGAAATTCTTTTATTTTATAAAATCTTGAATACATTTTTTATGAAATCTTTGAAACATTTGTGAAATCTTTCTGAAATTTTTATATTCATTTAAAATCATTTGAAATATTTGAAATCTTTTGCATACATTTAAAATCATTGAAATATCTAAAACCTTTGTGAAATCTTTTAAAATCTTCAAAAAAATGTCGAAATCATTTAAAATCTTGAAATGTTTTGAAATTCTTATTAAATCTTTGAAATATTTGTGAAATCTTTCGAAATATTCCAAGAAATTTGGCATCTGGTGTACTGTACCCTTTCTGAAATCTTTGAAACATTTTGGAAATCTTTCTGAAATTTTTACATTAATTTAAAATCATTTGAAGTATTTAAAATCTTTGTGAAATCCTATAAAATCTTCTAAAAAATGTTGAAATCGTTTAAAATCTCTGAAATCCTCATCAACTTTTTGAATTATTTTTAAGTCTTCTAAAAAAATTTGGAATCGTTTAAAATCTTTGAAATTTTTTTTTAATATTTGAAATCTGTTGAAATCATTATGAATTCTTTGTAAAATCTTTCTGGAATCTTTCGTATTTGTTTGAAATCATTGAAGTATTTAAAATCATTGTGAAATTTTTAGAAATCTTCTAAAAAAATTGAAATCGTTTGAAATCTACGAAATTTTTTTTTATCTTCGAATTCTTGTTTTTTTTTAAATCTTTATAACATTTTTATTAAATTTTTGAAATAGTTTTGAAATTTTTCTGAAATCTTTTGTATTAATTTGAAATCATCAAAAAAATTGGAAATATTTTTA
The DNA here is from genome assembly GCA_932178445.1 of Andricus quercusramuli. Taxonomy (NCBI): domain Eukaryota; kingdom Metazoa; phylum Arthropoda; class Insecta; order Hymenoptera; family Cynipidae; genus Andricus; species Andricus quercusramuli. Next base: position 88,929 of record CAKNXH010062421.1, read on the forward strand.
AAAATTTTGAACTCGTTTCAAATCATTTATATCTTGACAAATAAAAAAATTTTCAGTAGCAATGTTTGTTCTAAACGAGATTTTTCTTTCATAATAGACTAAAAGATATCAATTACTCTTCACATTTCAATAAAATAACTGTTTTGAAAGCAAAAAAAATCAAATTCAAGGTTCTCGTGAAAAATTAAAGGTTTCCAGGTTTTCAAGGTTTTTCAAGGTCGCTAGACACCCTGATTTTAAATCAAAAAGAAAAAAAGATGAAATTTCATTCAAGAAAGATCACTTTTCTGCCATTATGGATGAATTTTCAATCCAAAAGGACCAATTTTCAACAAAACATTTAAAATGTCGACCAAAAAAGATGACAAAGAAATAGTTGAATTGTAAACCTGCAAAGATTAGGTTTCAACAAACAAGAGATTTTCAATCAAGAGATGAATTTTCAACAACAAAATATATGTTTGAAGAAAAACGTAATCCTGAAATTATGTTAAAAATATTATTTTTCAAAAAATAAAAATTAATTTTTAAGCAGTTAAATTAAACAATAAAAGACGAATTCAACCAAATAATTTTAATTTAACTTTTAACAAAAAAGATTAATTTTTATAATCAAAAAGATGAATTTTCAACAAAAAACACGTTTTCATTCATAATATAAACAATAAATTAAAATGAATATAATAACTAATAAAATATTTTATAATTAAAATGTATTGAATTGAATATTTGGAAAAAGTAAAGAAATGTCTAGATCAAAAATAAAAATAATTTCCTTAAAAAGTTTTGGCTTTAAAACCGAACTTGTCTCATTTTTATAAAATTTAAAAAAATTTAAATTTATTGCTGAAATTTACATTAATATAATTTATCTATATTATTATAAATAATTTATTGATCAATTACTTAAAATTTAATAATCAATTTATTATAAAAATTATATTTTCTAGCGAATAGTTATTTTTTCAACTTATAAAGAATAAATTTCCCGAAAAAAATGGAATAGTTGCATTTTCAGATAAAAAAATTAATTTTCAACAAAAAATTTTAATTTTTAATCGAAGAGGTGACTTTTTAAACAAAGAGAAATTTTTAACAAAACAGTTAAATTTTCAACCAAATGGATGAATTTTCCACTAAAATTATGAAACGCGAAAAAAATTAATTTTCATTAAAGAATTAAATTAAATTTCATTAAATTTTCATTCGACCCAAATAATAGTTAAATTTAAGTAATAGTTAAATTTTCAACACAAAAAAATATGACAGAAAAAAAATTGTTGAAAAAAAGATGCAGGTGATGTCGGCATTTTAAAAATGTAAATTGAATGATACATTTTTCAATCAAAATTATTCTTCACTGATGTTATGAATGATTAAAAACCTTTATTTCTAAATTCTGCTAAATGAAGTTTCTATTTAAAGATAATATTTATGGATAATTTAAATAACTATATTTAAATTTTAAGAAATTATATGCTTTTAACATACCCTTTTTTATGACATATAGTCTACGATTTCAAAATGTACATGATTTCGTTTTTTGCACGTTTCTTTACGTTTATTCACTGCTGCAACTTCAATATCCAATCATTCATTCAGATCCGGAATTTCATTTATTTTAATTGTTTTCTTAGTCTATAATACTTCTCCACCTCAGCTTGTTTTTACGTTCATTAGATACATATAATTAATTGTTTTTTAATGTTTTCTTTCTCTTTAATACTCCTGCTCCTTAGCATTTCTTTTACGTTTATTAATTGAAATTTCAATATCCACTTCTTCCTTCACATCCTGCAATTTATTTTCTTCCATTTTCTTCTTCAGTCTATAAAGCTTCTGTGCCTCATTCCGTTTTGCCGAATATAATTTAGGGTTTTCTTTTCTTTTTCTTTCTCTATAAAGCCTCGTCTGCTCAGCTTCTTTGTTACGTCTATCAGCCAAATATAATTCATTTTTTTCTAATTTCATTCTTTCTCTCAAAAGCTTCTTCCTCTCGTTCCTTCTTTTGCGTTTATTATTTGCAACTTCAATCGCCACTTCCTTCTTCCCATCCTGCAATTGATTTTTTTTCAATTTTCGTCTTTCTCTATAAAGCTTCTGTTGCTCAGCATTTTTTTTACGTTTATTATTTGCAACTTCAATATCCACTTCTTTCTTCACATCCTGCAATTCATTTTTTTTCAATTTTAGTCTTTCTCTATAACGCTTCTGGTGCTCAGCATTTCTTTTACGTTTATTAATTGCAACTTCAATATCCACTTCTTTCTTCACAACCTGCAATTCTTTTTTTTTCAATTTCAGTCTTTCTCTATAACGCTTCTGATTCTCAGCATTACTTTTACGTAGAACAGCCGAATATAATTGTAAGTTTTCTAATCTTTTTCTTTCTCTATAACGCCTCTTTTGCTCAGCATTTTTTTTACGTTTATTAATTACAACTTCAATATCCACTTCTTTTTTCCCATCCTGCAATTCATCTTTTTTCAATTTTTGTATTTCTCTATAACGCCTCATCGCCTCGGTCTTTCTTTTACGTTTTTCATCTGCTGTTTTATTTTTTAAAGGTGTTAAATGTTTTTCAGGAGTAAGATCAAGAAACTTACTCAGTAAAATATTACAATATGGAATTGAATTGTCATTGCTACTTGAGCATGAGCTTTCATTTGATATCTCATTTATTTCAGAAATTATTTCTATCTCTTCTTTGATTAATGGTATAGGAAACATATTCTTTGTTTCAGTAATTTCATTTTCTTCAATATTATGCAACGAATGACGCTCCATTATAAATGAAATTCAAAGACAAATACTTCTCCTATATTGTGCACTTTTCTTCTTTTTTTCCTTCTTCCTCCATCCAATGTAATGAATAAAAAATTATTCAATTAAAAAACTCACGAATAGTGCTTACAAATATGTTGCAGGAAGTCATAGTCGCCGAAAATATAACTGAAAGTAAAATGAAAATGATTTGTAAATTTTCATAATTTTCTATTGTCTATTAATTATAATTTCTAAAAAATCATTTCCGAAAAAAGTGAAAGAAAGTTAAGTGACATCAAATGAAATATTTTTTTCATAAGCAGATGTAGTAGATGTATGCATGAGGACATCCATTCAGCTACCTACATTAAAAAAAATGAATTCATGATGAAATTTTAAAACGCAAGATGAAAGAAATGTGCTCAGAATGAACTCATTTTTTCAATTTTTGAAGTTTACAAAAGTAGTTTAAAAGGTAATGTGTTTCGTTTTCAAGAAATAATACCAGGAAATTTTTCCAAATCTTCTAAAATGTTTTTGAACCTTTTGAAATAATTTCAAATCTTCGAAATATTTTGAAATCTTAGAAATCTGATGTACTGTAAACGTTTTCAAATCTTTGAAATCCTTAAAATTTTTGTAAAATGTTCAAAATCCTTTTAAATATTATAAAATCTTTGAAATATTTTGAAACCTTTTGGAACTGAATTAGAATCGAAATTTTCATCTAATAATTTTTATAATTTGTAAGTTGAATGTCACAAAAAAATGTATACTTGTAACATTTTATATTAGCGGAGACGAAATTAAAAACTTATAGAATTATTCACAATATCAGGGTGGCGATTCGGCGGACGATTTCAAATTTCCGGTCATTTCCCGGTCAAGTTTTAATTTTTAACAACAAAAAAACGGGTTTTCAACAAAATAGTTAAACTTTCAACCGGAGTGATGAATTTTCAACTAAAATTATGAATCTTCAACTAGAATAGATAAATTTTAAACCAAAAAGATGAATTTTCTACTAAAACGATGAATACTTAACTGGAACACTTGAATTTTCAACCAAACAGATGAATTTTCAAACAAGATTAATTTTCAAATAAAAAGATTGATTTTCGACCAAAAAAATACAATTTTTCAACAAAACACATGATTTTTTTAACCAAATAGGTAAATTTTGAACTAAAAAAATAATATTTTTCAACCGAAAATGGAATAGTAACATTTTTTAGTTAAAAAAATTAATTTTAACCCAAACATAAGGGTTTTCAACTATAACAATGAATCTTCAACTGAAATAGTTGGTTTTTAAACCAGAAAGGTGAATTTTCAACTAAAAAATGGTGAATTTTTAAACAAGAAGATTAATTTTCAAATAAAAATATTAATTTTCCACAAAAAAATGCAATTTTTTAACAAAAAAGATAAATTTTTAACGAAATAATTTACTTTTTAAAATTAAATAAGACAAACAAATGAAAAACATTCAAAGGAAAACAAGTTTTCAATCCAACAGCTCATATTTTAATCAAAGAAATGAAGTTTTAATTAAAACGATGAATCTTCAAAGAAAAAATTTAACAAAAGAATTTAACTTTCAGCCAAATAATTTTATTTCCAACCCAAAAGATGAATATGTAATAGAAATGATAAATATTTAACTGGAATACTTGAATTTTCAACCGAATAGAAGAATTTTTAACCCAAAATTTTATTGTTGATATTTCATAAAAAAAAATTCGGCCGAAAGAGATAATTTTTAAAACCAAGAAGACGAATTCTAAAAGTGAAAATATTCATTTTCTACCAAAAACGATATACTTCCACCAAAAAAGGGAAAAGTTAAATTTTTCTTTAAAAAATTAATTTTCAACAAAAAAACACAACAAATTTTTAAGAAAATAGTAGTACAGTTTTCAACCAAAGAGATGAATTTTCTAACCAGGGGGAAAAATTGGGATAAATTAGGATGTTGCAGTCACGAAGGAAAAAAAATGTCCAATCTTTGAAATTTCAAGTTACAAGACGAATTTTCTGCAAAGCAGTTAAATTTACAACCGGAAAGTATGAATTTTAAACAAACCGATTCATTTTCAACCAAACAGTTGCATTTTTAATAAAGAAAGGAAATTTTGAAAAAAGAAATTATTTTTCTACCGACGAAAATACTAAACAACTTTTAAATTTTCAGTAAAAAAAATTATTTTTCTACAAGAAAAGCGAATTTTCAGGAAAAAATTTTCTTTTGAATAGTAAAAACTTTAACCAAAGAGATGAATGATCTAACGTCCCCTATAAAATATCAGTGTTGAACGTAAAATGGAACAGTTAAATTTTTTAGTAAAAAAAATTAGGTTACCATAAGGAAATTAATTTTCAACCAAAAAAATTAATTTTCAACAAAATAAATCGAATTTTTCAACAAATAAACATTTTTCTGTATTTTTCATAACTTTTTCTTGTCTATTAATTATAATTTTTTTTAAATTACTTCCGAAAAAAGTAAAAGAAAGTTAAGTAACATCAAATGAAATATTTTGTTCATAAGTAGGTGCAGTAATGTCAGTAAGTATAAAGATATCCATTGAGCTACCTACATTCCAAAAAATTAGTTCATGATGACATTTTAAAACGCACGATGAAAGAAATGAGCCCAGAATGAACTCATTTTTTCAATTTTTGAAGTTTACAAAAGTAGTTTAAAATGTAATATGTTTCGTTTTCAAAAAATTATCTCGGGATTAATTACTTTTTGAATGTTTTTATGATTTTCAGGGATCACAACGCAAAAGAAGCTCAAAAAAGGGGAAAAAGAGTAATTTTCTAATAAAAGAGGGGAAAATAGGGGAAAGATTGAACATTTATTTTTACATTTCGAAAAGAACAATCTTTTTATATGACATGTTATATTTTTGAGTAATTTTCAAAGATTTTTCAATGATTTCTGGCATTAAAGAATTTATATTTGAAAATTGGATATACTTAAGTCGCTGGAAATCCATTCACAGTGATATTGAAAAGTAAAAAAAAAAAAAAAAATTAGTTAAATATACCATTTTCATATGTTTAACATCACCAAAACAAGAGAAGAAAAAAAAGTTTGAAATCGGTTAATATCTTCGGTTCTCTTTTTTAAATTTACAATGAAAATTTTTTTAATTAAAAAAAAAGTTGCCTTATTTAAAATTTTCTGAAAATGTACGAAAACATTTTTTTTATTGATTCGAACCTGAAATTTCTTCAGCATGAACCGAAGAAACTTGTTATTTTTTTTCATTCATGGGAAAATTTTTTTTTCGTGGTGTTCATAACGTTCCAAAATCGCAAAAAAAAAATGAAATCCCAAAAATCCTAAATCACGACAAAAGTCATAATTCCGTAAAAGCAAAATAATAAAATGTTTATTTAGTTAAGGATAAATAAATCTCAGGTTCGACATAGTCAACTTATTTCAAGTGTGGGCATAAGAGTCAATCCAAAAAACATGTTTTTTGGCACATTTTCAAAGAATTGTTATTGAGAAAAAAAAATTTCGTAATTTTTTATTGTTCATTAATAAAAACAGTAATTATAAAAAATTCGTCATAATTTTTGAACCAACAGGAAAAATTATAATATGTAAAAACCCATTTTTTACAATTTAGACACTATTATTTAGATACTGTTAGTTTTTTATTTTTAAATTAAATCTAGGTTAAAAGTTACCTTCATTAAAAAAATTGGCCCTGGATGAATTCAAATTTTTTCACGATTGCAAAAATAGATCTATTTTTTATATTTCTTTAAAAACTATATAAATTTAAGAAACCAAGATTAAGAAATAATCTGTTTTGGTTGAATCCTTCAACTATTTTGTTGAAAATTTATATCTTCGAATAAAAAATTTCACTGTTTTACAGATAAGTAGTTTTTTTGGGTTGAAATATTAACAGTTTGGTAAAAAATCCAACTATTTGGTTGAAAAATTAACTCTCCGACCAAAAATTAACTTTTTTTTTTAAAACTCATCTTCGTAGATTAAAGTCAAATTTTTTGAAAATTCATCTTTTTTATTTGAAAACTTTATGTCCTTCAGTAGAAAAATCATATTTTTGTTGAAAAGTCAACTGTTTTGTTGAAAATAAATCTGTTTTGGTAGAATATTCAACTATTTTGTTGAAAATGAACTAAAATAAACTAAATAGTCAAACTTTAACCAAAAAGATGGATTTTCAACTAAGAAATATGAATCTTCAACAAAAACATGATTTCTTAACAAAGTGGTTCAAACAAATTTTTCAAATAAAATAGTTTAAATAAGAAGCACATTTTCTACGAAGATAGTTGCATTTTCAACCCAAAAAGACGAATTTTCAATAATAACAGTTGAACTTTCATAGAAAAAAGGATGACTTTTTAAAAAAATTATTTAATTTTCAACCAAAAAGTGGCATTTTCATCCATGAAAGATTAATTTTTTACTAAAACATATAATTTAAATTGATTTTTCAACACAAAATGTGAATTTTTCTCAAAAGGTAAATTTTCTACGAAATA
>CAKNXH010062422.1:0-19617 GCA_932178445.1 Andricus quercusramuli
ATGTTTTTGGTCCCGAGCTCGTCGTATAAGGGAGCGTAGAGTGTAATAATTCCTCCAATACACCAGCGTGACGAAATAATAAAAGAATATCATGAATCGACAATTGGGGGACATAAAGGAATTTCCAAGACCTATTGGCGTATAAGATCAAAATATTATTGGGAAAATATGAAATCGGATGTTGAAAAAATATTAGGGTATTGTAAAATTTGTATGAGGAATAAAGTTGTTAGAAAAGGTACGCGAATGCCAATGGTAATTACCGACACACCCAAGGAACCATTTGAAAAGATTCAAATTGACCTTGTTGGCCCACTTCCCGTAACACCCCGAGGAAATCAATATATTTTGACAATACAATGTGTATTCTCAAAATATTCGGAGGCGATTCCTTTAAAAATGACAGATTCCGCGACCATCGCCCAAGCAATAGCTGAAAATTTTATATCGCGATATGGTTGTCCTCGGATTATACAATCGGATCAAGGAACGAATTTAACAAGCAAGGTCATTCAAAATTTTTGTAAAATTTTCAAAATAAAAAAAATCCAATCTGTTGCTTACCATCCTCAAAGTCTTGGATCTCTTGAGCGTAGTCATCATACTCTAATCGAGTATTTGCGGCATTTTGAAGGTCCTCATAATTGGGACGAATGGCTCCGATTCGCCGTTTTTTCTTACAATACCGCGGTTCATGAAGGTACGGGATTCGCCCCATACACCTTGGTATTCGGTAGAGAAGCAGTATTCCCCACAAGTTTCGATGAGAGACCTCCTGAAAGAACTTATGTTGATTATTTGCGCGAACTTTTCTTAAAACTAGACAATATTCAATCTAAAGCTAATGAACGCCTCCAAAATGCTAAAGAAAGGTCTAAAAGGTACTATGATTTGAAGGCAAATCCAAAAAATTTTAGGGTGGGAGCCCCAGTTTACTTAAAAAGAGAAAATAGACATGATAAAAAATTTGATCCATTTTTTGATGGCCCATTTGTAATTGAGAAATTATTAGGAACTCGGAATGCTCAAATCAGAGTAGGTCCTAGTAAATCAAAAATTGTTCATTTGGATAAATTGAAATTGGCAGCTCATCCTATAGATGAGTAATTTTGAAGTAAGTTTAGAAATTTTGGAATAAGAGAAAATTTTAATTTTCTTTATTTTAAAGGGAGGGGTAAATAGAATAAGTGATAAAGCGGTTGCATGGAATGAAGGTGGAATGATTGCCCTAGGGTCAAAATTTTGGTTGAAAATATTTGAATTCAATTTTGGTTGAAATATTTGAATTTCTGAATTGCTGGAAATTTTTGCAAGATTAAATTATTGATGGATGAGTAAGTAGAAATATTGTAAATAGGAAAGGCTGCAGCCTGCCCTCAGGTTTTATGTGGGTTTCCTGTGGGTTCGTACGGCATAAGCCGGGGTTGTGAAGCGGCATGAGGCCCAGGCACCAAAGGAAAGATAAAATGTGCCTTTCATGACCGTCAAGCCATGTATGGAAGAATTAAAATAATAAGATTTAATATCGGATTAAATATATGTATTAATTTAGTTGCTGTGTGTATGGAATTGATTTTGCGGGAGTTTTTGAGCAATTTGGAACGAAAAATTTTCGTTTTGAAAAACCAAAATTTAAAACATAGATATCTTATTTTAATTTACATATATAATTCGACAAGGAGAAGATTTGAATTTAGTGATATCCTGGAATTAATTTGTTCTACATAAATAAATACTTGAATGTAAATATTTCATGTAAATAGATTTTTCTTTATGCTTTCTTTTCATTAAAATTTAGGATTTATATCTTCACACTAAATTTAAAAGAACGTAGGGGAGACCACCCTACAGTAGATAGGGAAAAAATGAACAGCATTTAACTGCATCAGTTTCCAAAATTAAAGAAAAATGATCATTGTTAAATAAAGCTTACATATTTAATTAAGTATTCTTATAGAAAAAAATATCACGAAATTAATCAATTAGCTGTATTAAACTTTTTTATTAGACCTGGTCAATGGTACGATTTTGACACATTTGTCCATCAATAGATAATCGTTTCTGGTATTGCTCCTGGGCAAGTTAGAATACTCAATTCTGGATAATTATAATTTATTATTAGTATACTTACAATTAAAATCAATTCATTGAGTAAATAATATTTGAAACTACGATAATTTTACAAAAAACGCAAAAGTTTAAATTATTGACATTTTTTTATCTCTGATATTTCGTAAGGTTGGTGCGATTGGTACAAGATGTTTAATCTTCATACAATTTAACCTGACTTGCGATGACAGAAAAGTGCAGTTTTTGTACGTGCCTTAATCCAAAAAATTATACCTTTTCCGAAAGGCTCCTTAAAACACAATTAAAATTTATGAGCTTTTTAATAAATAATAATTTACATTATTTTCTTACTTTATCATTTGAAATAATTTAAATTTAAAAACTTCACAAATCAAAATAAACAAACAAACACAACCTTTAATTTAAAACAACTGCGAGACAGTCGCAGAGCTGCCAATTTTGACAGAGACATTTCTTGTAATTTTCCGATTATCTACTGTTGGTTATCTACTGTTGGAAAATGTAATATTCAATGAAATGTCCTTAGATATTTATAAATATTGAAGAAAAAACACTTTGTATTTATAAATATTGTTCATTAAACTTCAAGCTTTGATTCTAATGTATTAACATGTCATGAAAATGTTTCATTAAGTTAAAAAGTATGAATAAAGAATAGGTGAAATTTTTTTTTTTCAGGTTAAAAATAAATTTTTTGCTCTCACGCATTAATTAATTATGAAATTTCAATAAAAGTTCGTCAGAGGATATAGTATCCTTGCTGAAACGTTATACTAACAAAAGTAATAAACATTTGTTGTCAGTTTTCCAGTTAATTAAGATTATCTACTGTAAATCATTATCTACTGCAGGGAGGTTTCCCCTAACTTCTGATATTATTTTCCCTATTTTGTTAATCTAACAGATATATAGAATTAATTAATTTTTACTATATAAATAATTTAATTATTAACGACTTTTAATTAATAACGAATAATTAATCTGGTGAACGTTTAAAATTATGTGAAGCAATTTTAATTATAAACTTTTATAAGTTAAGGAAATTTACCTTGGGCTTGATTGTTGATTTTTATCACCTTTGGTTATTGTAGTGGTAATTCATTCTTCACTCCTTTGATATTTGGATAGTCGTCATAAACTTCGATAGAGCTTGAATTTTCCTAAATGTCCATTAGGTATTTCCTTCATATTTTTATTAAATCTTTGGATTTCGGCAAATAACCTGGAAAAGAAATTATAATTTTAACAAAGAAATGTTTCTAGAATTTTTCCAGAATTTAATCATTAATACAAAAATAAGTAAATAGTACTTATCTGACTCAGAAGGAAAAGTGACAGGTAGAGGTTAGGTTGTCATTTGTAGTTGTTTTCACTCCTGTGATGAATGGGTTAGGTTGTAAAGGAAGGGAAATAGAACGGTAATAAGAAAAATGAATTCGAGTTATCACTTATGATATTGAAAGGGAGAAAACAATTTAATTAACTGTGATTCGCAATAAGTGGAGGAAACAGAGTTAACCGGTTACTGCCGGTTAAGAAGCACAAACACTGAGGGAAATCGCCTCGAAGGAAGGGTCTGGGGTCACTTGTCACTAAGGATTCTGTAAAATTCTCAAGTCTTCCGGAAATTTCTTTAAACTTTCAAACCTCTTGGTAATTTCTTAGAATTCTTATATTTTCTGGGATGTTATCAAAATAATAACAATAGTAAAAAGTTGTTAAGAGGAACAACTTTTTAAAATAGGGGGAAAGGTGTGACGAAATACGATTTTCGGAAGTCACGTGACTCCATCTTTACGCGGGAATAGATTTTAAGTTTGAATTTATTGAAGGAGTTTTATTTAGTAAATGGAAACTATAAACTAGATAGTTAGTTTGGTTAAGATTATGGTGAACAGTTATTTGTTATTAAATAATAACAAATTATTACAAGTAATTGTTTAAAGAATCAACTAAAATGGATCAAATGGATGAAAATTATAATTTACATGGAATTATATTACGAATGGGGAAAACCAGGTTATAGAGAAAAACCAGGAAATAATGTAGCAGTGATGCATGTTCTCTCTCTCTCTTATAGGTAAATGCGTCGTAGAATTAGTCATAGCAATTAAGAATATCCGGCCTAGATTAAGTCCCGACATAAGGGCGCCGAAATATGAAGTAAACAAGTCAGAGGGGTCTAATAATATTGCGCAAATCTGTGAATCAGCGGGGACTGATCTGGATTGATCTGGATTGATCTGGATCAGTCTAGATTGGAGTTTTAACTTGTTTTGAAGCATTATGGGTGAAATCATCCATACTCGGATTGGCTAGTAATGTCGGCATCGTCGTAAAGTTAGAATTATGATTGGCTGTTAGTGACGACATTTTGAACACGAGGTCTTCTACGTCACTAGATACGAAATTATAAATATAGGAGCGCACATTCAAACCGGCAGAAGAAAGCCTTCCTGCATTTGAATCATTATTGAACTTCGAAATAAAAAGATTGTGTATCGCGTTTAATTATCAAATCGACTATTTTGTCACTTTAATTGATTGGGAAGTCAAATTAAACAATTGTGTTGTATAATTATAAAATAAATAGTGGAACATTTTATAATAGTGCAAATTGGTTTTTGTTTTATTCGTAAATTCCTGTATTCATCTTGACAGTTCGCGGTTTTGGCTTTCAAGCCATTCGAAGTCAGCAACGAACCCTTAGAATTTTCATCGTCCAATCATCGTTGGAGCCAGTGGAATATAGTCAACTTCCGTAAATTTCGGACGTAACAATAATATGGCCGCTAGCGATTAAATGTGTAAACAGTAAACATAACCTATTGTAAACGTGTTTTAAAAGTAAAAAAGGGCCTAAAAGATTTTGAAAATGCCTAGAATTTCACTAAAACCCGGCTATATAAAATTTGACAATGACAAAAGTTTGAATAAAACTTGGGATCTTTACCGGTTCTTTCAACGGCTTCTGCCCATTTCCTTTTCACTTCTGTGCCCATAGGCAACCTTATAAATATTTTGTTGGGATTATCTTTGCTATTGCAGTTGCAATCAGGTACAAAACATTTTTTTTAAAGGCTGCCATTATTATACATACTTGTGAAATGTATATATGTTCCGAATATTGACTAAAATTTGAGGTTATCTTTGGAAACATCTCATTTTCACGCACTTGACTGATATAATTCATGACTAATCTTTGTCTAGGTTTTATATTTCAAGCAAAAGTGTATTTTTTCAGTGAGATTTGGTTACGACTGGCTGCTGCTTTTCGATAATTTTAAGTAAACAAATATCTCTATTAGAAATTATAAATTGAATTTTTGCAAGCTGTCTGCTAGATACTTCGTTAGTCAATGTATCATTATGCTGATTGGTTACGCGCTATTCCGGAAGTGATGTTTCAAGGTCACAGAGTTTTTGAATAGGGATTTGGATACTTTTCTTAAAAAATTTCTATCTCCCCTGGCGGACCGGCCGAACGCAAACATTACGCTACAGCGTAACGGTAAAGTAATGCTAAAGTAATGGTAAAGTAATATGGCATTATAATTAATAAAGGAAACAAAATTAATATGTAAACTGTTGCAATTATAATAAAACGTTGAAATTTACGTTCAACGGTCATGCCGCAATTGTAACAAGTTGCTTTTGCAGCATTAAAAAATAAAAAAACATAGTGACCGTCATTGCAGTCGGGTCCCTGCATATTGGCAACCCGCTAACGTGGCTTTAAGTGGGTTGCCAGTCTGCAGGGACCCGACTTGAATGACAGCCACTTTGTTTTTTTATTTTTTAACGCTGAGAAAGCAACTTGTTGCAATTACGGCATGACCATTTAATGTAAATTTTAACGTTTTATTATAATTGCAACAACTTACATATTAATTTTGTTTCCTTTATTAATTATAATGCCATATTACTTTAGCATTACTTTACCATTACTTTACCGTTACGCTGTAGCGTAATGTTTGCGTTCGGCCGGTCCGCCAGGGTCGACAATGAAGTATTCAAAAAAATTTTTAAATGCACTAAAATGTTCAGAATGTTATGCAGTATTTAAAAAATATATTACCTAAAATTCATGCAACGACCCCATTATAATCCTAATTGTAAAAGTATAATGCGTGACAAGAAAGGAATGGCACAACTCAGTCTCTTCTTGCTTTTGACAATTTTTGGTTTTCATTAACATTGTGACAGTCAGATGATTTATACTTTTATAGGGTGCCACTCTGGATTAATTTCAGGTTTATGTCAGGCTCCAGGTTTAATTATGGAACGTATACTTGATACTGAGATATATATAACCCATCTCGGAATCCTTTCAATCCAACAGCAAATTATAAAACAACACGAACACGAAATCATTCCTATCACGAAGTGCGACTCCTATGCCTCGCACGTGCGTGCCCTTTACACAGTGTAGCACATATGCCTCGAATCCTGCAGGCACGGCGTGCCTCGCATGCCGTGCGGGTAACGTGCCTCGCACGATTGTTATCTGGGTGGATTTAAAGAAAGTGGTTTGTGCTCATTCGACGACAGTGCTATCGATTTCACGAAGGGGTTTCAAAGACATCAAGATCCACGTAATTCTGAGGTATCCATCAACAATTTTTGAACCACACACATCTTAGATCCTTTGCAAGTTGTAGAAAATTTGCTGACTAATGATAAGCTACAAGAATTTCGATTGAATAAAGGACCTGTTTGGAAAGGGTTAATAAGAGATGAAAGCCTTTTCGAAATGTGGTACAAATTATCGCATCCAGATGTAGACGTAGGAACAAATCACTCTGAAATTGTGAAGGTAAATTTTACTTCTTTGTATTGCAAACTAATCCAGTTTTTCCCTCATTGTATTCATTAATTTAATTCAATTTTATTGTTAAAGGCTGAAATTCTGAATGAGTCTTCCTAGAAGTTGCCCGCAAGGATTTAACCAAAAACGAAGGATTCGCAAGGAGCTCCAGCTCCAACTTCGAAATCCTGACTAGGTACTCAGAAGTAGAAAAACGCTGGACCTTATAAAAGACTCCGACTACAATCAAGTACATATATATAATTTTTTTACTTTTTGAAAGTTGGTTCATTATTGTACATTTTATATTTATATATTCCTTATCCGACATTTCTATATTTACTATTCTATGTATGCAACAATATTCATATTCACTATGCGGTATAATATGTTTGTTATATCGTGAATTCATATATTGCTCTTCTTTCTACCAAAGTGTAAAATATATGTTGCTGAAGTTCTCATTATAATTATAATATATTTCCTCAATTCAACATTAAATGACTTCTTCAGATACCTGAAGAATGTCAAAGAACATAATACTTTCAATAAAAATGTTTTTAATAAAGAGATAATAAATTACTCTTTTTTTCCATAAGCACAAGACTTGCATGATACTCATAACACTGGTGAGACATATCTATCCTTAACATTAACCGCAAAAACTTCCACACCGAGCTGAAAATTCCTGTACAAGAACGTAGTCCAGTCAACGGGGAACAAATTTAACTCGACTAACCGTATTCGGAAAAGTAGAATTTTTTTTTCACAGATACATTGGGGATGACTCTATAAAGGTACTGTAAAAAGTCCCCAAACATACGTGTACGGCTACGGCCGCCATGATGGAAAGTGTTAAACAATAACATGTTAATTGTTCCTCCATATTCATACAATATATTTCCCAATTTTCAGGTCACAATAATAATATTTAAGTGCTCTTTTAATACTTTAAACAAGTAAATTTCAAAATTGAAGCTATGAGGTAGGCAGCAGAGGTGATTATGAGTCCTAATGGCAGCAATGAGAGCGGGGGTGAGAACGGCTACCTCGGTCTATTATATTGAACCCTTCGAAATTTTTTTTGCTTACTTTTCCCAACAATATAACAGACCGAGGTAGCCGTTCTTGACCCCGCTCCCATTGTTGCCATTAGGATTCATAATCACCGCGCTGCTACCTACCTCATAGCTTCAATTTTGAAATTTACTTGTTTAAAGTATTAAAAGAGGATTTTAATATTATTATTATGACCTGAAAATTAGGAAATATGTTGTATAAATATGGAGGAACAGTTACAAGAAGTTTCATCTCAAAATCATTCCCTTAAGTATGTCAAATTGTGCTCTGAAATTGAGCTCATTTTACACTGATTATTTTTAATTCAAATGAGTTGGTCGGTTTTTTTTTAAACAGGAACATGCATTTGCTCGAGTGCAAATCGCCTGATCTATTTCCGAAGTTCTTTCCAGGATATTTTTAGTTTAACTGTATTTGTTCAGAAATCACACAATTGTGCAGTTAATCCAGTTTCACAGCTTAACCGTTGACAATACGTCTACAAGTATAAGAACGTAGCCGTACACGTATGTTTGGGGACTTTTTACAGTATCTTTATAAAGTCATTCCCAACGTATCTGTGAAAAAAAAATTCTACTTTTCCGAATTCGGTTATCAAATCCTTCATTGACTGGACTAACGTGTGCAGGAATCTGACTGGTTCCTTTGGAGGTTCGTGCACAGGTTCCTGTACAGGAGCGTACGCAGGTTCCTGGTACACCGGTTCCTGCCGCGGATCCTGCGAGGGAACTTGCGCATGTTCCTGTACAGGAACCCGGATATTCAAATAAATGTACAGGTTCCTGTATTATCGTGGATGTTGCTGCAAGAAATTCCCTAGGGAGGATCCAGTACAGGTTCCTGTGCAAGGGGGACACATTTGCAAAAAGTTTCTATGAAGGATCCTGTACAGGTTCCTGAGCAGGTGGGACACTCGCATATATATGCATGTATGTGTATATATATATATATATATATATATATAATTAAAAAAAAGTTAAACAACCACCGCAGGGTACCACTAAGAGCAACTGCCATCTGGAAAAAATGTCAATGGCCCCCAGTAGAACCGCGGTAAAATACACCTATGGCCACGTCTCACATCCGTGAGATGGGTGGTCACAGGGCACGACGAAATCACAACGACAGGCCGGCGAAACCCTCGTGTGTCTTGAGGACACGAAGCGACCCAAGGATGACAGCTTTCTGCATCCATCTCGCAAGAGCCTTGGCATATTTTTGGCACGCGGGTATGGCTTTAAGGTTACGAACCAGCGATAATTTCACACCTCCGAGAGCACCTATCACAAGAACAATTACTCGTACCGAATATTTTGGGTACAGTCGACGCAGCTCTCTTTTAAGGTCTTGATATCTCTCCTCTTTTTCTTTCTCCTTTGCAGTGATGTTGTATTCGGATGGAGCCGAGAATTCGATCACGAATATAGTTCGTTTCTCGAAGTCTTGGAGAACAATGTCAGGCCTCGAGTGCGCAACGGAGACTGCTGCCCGAAAATCGTAGTTCCAGAAAATCTGGCACTTCTCGTTTCGGACAATTGACTCTATATCCCTTGGAGCGTTCGGCAGGGCAGGGTCGCGACCAACACCGTAAGAGCGACAAAGGTGGTAATAAAGTACTCTTAGGGCCGCATTATGTCTATAGATATACGTTGTTCCTGCGTGGGTCGGACACCCCGATAGTATATGTTCTAGGTACTCAGCGTGTGCATGACACGCTCTGCACCTATCACTGGGAACTTCTTGACATAAAATGCGGGCGCGGTATGCTAAGGTGGAGATTACACCGTCCTGGCATGCGAAAATAAAGCCCTCTGTACCTGAATTGAGCCCTGATGATTTGAGGAAAGCAAAAGTTTGCTCCTTCGACAAGGACTGTTTTTCTACATTTCTGTGAAAGTTTCCGTGCATATGCTTGTCGAGTAGCTCTTGGTGAAATTTTCTAACCTCTGCTTTCTTTACTTCGGCTTTTAGACGTGAAGCATCTAGATGGAGTAATGCACTTTCCTCACTTCTGATGTTAAAATTCAGGCCAAGGGTCTCAGCAGCTTGCTCCGCGGCTTTGTAAAGGAACGCCCCTTCGCCAATCATCTCGTGGTTTCTGCCCATCTTTAGGAGAGGATCTCTGCCATTCGCAACGGTGTAAGCTGTACTCAAAACAATTCGGTTATGAAGACACTGGAGATTCAGAAGTCCGCGTCCGCCTTGCTGGCGTGAAATGTATAATCGCGGAACTGACGAATTGATATGCAAGCTTTTATGCATATGCATGATCTTACGCGTGGTGACATCAAGGGCCTTAAGCTCGTTCTTCGTCCATTGAACCACCCCAAACGAGTAGAGTAGAACCGGGATGGCAAGCATGTTAGTCGCAGATACCTTGTTCAACGCCGACAGATTGGAAGACCAAATCTGTCGAAGAAGATGCTTGTATCTGCTTCGGGGAGACTCCTTCACTGATGTTACGTCCTGAATGCGGCTTTGAGGCACGCCCAGGTATGTATAGGTCTCTCCAGTGTTAAGATGTCTAATAACACTTATATCCACAAGCTCAGGGTCCTTGGGAACGCCAGTAATCTTTCCTTTCTTCAAATGAATTTTGGCACACTTGTCCAAACCAAAGTCCATCCCAATCTCTCCTGTGTAGTTCTTGACGATATTTAAAGCAGTTTGAAGTTTGCTTTTACCAGCGGCATAGATCTTCAGGTCATCCATATAGAATACATGAGTGACCTTATGCTCACGCTGATTAGTGTCGCCACAGAGGTATCCAGGAGAATTTCGTAGTGCAAGAGATAGAGGCAAAAGTGTGATGCAAAAAAGCAAAGGGCTCATACT
Source organism: Andricus quercusramuli (assembly GCA_932178445.1). Lineage (NCBI taxonomy): Eukaryota > Metazoa > Arthropoda > Insecta > Hymenoptera > Cynipidae > Andricus > Andricus quercusramuli. The sequence continues at coordinate 10,814 of CAKNXH010062422.1, forward strand.
ATCCCCTTGAAAGACGCCCCTCTGGAAGGTGACGTTGTTCGTCGTCAGACGATAATTCCTAGATGAGATGTTAAATCTAGTTTTCCAAAGAGGCATCAATCTCTCTATGCATCTCACTATGTGTGGATGTATCTTCAAGCTTTCCAACAGACAGATGATAAGTCTATGAGAGGTTGAATCGAAAGCTTTCCGGTAGTCAATCCAGGCCATTGACAGGACGCGCTGATGGACTGCAGCGTCTTTACAGGCACACCTGTCAATCAGCAGGTTCTCTCGACAGCCTGCTACACCTTTTTTCGAGCCACGTTGTTCGTACATCTCTCGCTATACAGGCTCAATTCGTTGAACAATCCTGTTGTTAAGGACATCTGTAAAGATCTTATGCAGTGTGTTCAAACAAGTTATTGGCCTGTAATTCTCTGGTTTGGACAAGTTGCCTTTTTTCGGTAGGAGTATAGTGCGTCCTAACACCAGCCACTGCGGAATGGGCGTCTCCGACTTTAAATATGAGGTGAATATGCGGGCCAAATGTTGGTGTATAGAAGTAAACTTCTTCCACCAAAAGTTCTTGATACAATCTGGTCCAGCACCGGAAAAGTTCTTCGTGCCTCTAAGTGCTTTTTTCACCTCTTCGGCAGTGACTGATGGGCACTCCTCCTCAGATTTTATGAGGCTGTCGCAAAACTCCTTGAAGCGGATGATATTGTCAGTATCTTCCTTCAACTCTAGTGTTTTCGGGATCTTGTACACCTCTCTCCAAAAAGTCTCTACCTCCTTGGGCTTGGGTGGATTTTTTACAAAAACAGGGGGATCACTGAAGAGGCGCGATGGGTCAGCGATAAACTGTTGATTCTCTCTGATCCATCTCTCCCTCTTCTGTATCCTCCTCCTTGCGTCAGATAACAGCCTTATTTTGTCAACAATATGCTGCTTGATTGTCAGCAGCTTTGACTTGTTTAGTGTGTGATTCAAGGTCCTTAGTTCTTGGGCGAACTTTCGAACCCTTTCCGTGAACGGTCTACCAGATGTTATGTAGTCAACCACACATTGAACACGGGACGCATTCTGTCTTGCCCATCCAATTTTCTTGTTCAGTTGATGCAAGCGTCTTCTTGTCTTTTGATCCATCGTCGGTTTGAGCCTTCGATTTGAATCAGCCAAAGCTCTCGCAGCACCATAAACTGAGCAATTGATAGTCCAGAGGTCGGACTCTTGCGAGATATCTCCACGAAGGGAGGCATCCATTTCAGCCAGATCTTGGGGCTTAAGAAGAACTTGCATGTTGATGTTCCTCCTTGTACTGAAATTGCCATCATCTTCAAGAAGGTGCCTACTTTCTGCGGTTGGTCTTAATGTCGTTTCATCTTCGTCTGCAGCTTGTTCAAGCAGCGGTTGAGGAAGCGCTCCGCGTACATATCCATTTTTGCGGAGGTAGTCGGCTTGATTTCGCAAAGACTGATGCGAAACGTGTTGAAGCTCTGGGTGTTTCTGGCACCACAGAGTATGCATACGCGCCATAAAGCCTCCACGAACAGGGATAATACTGGCATCGTAGCAGTATAACACATCATTCTTAAGTTGATCCGTCCACTCAATGTGGGCGTTTCGCCGGTTCGTCGTTGTGTTTCCATCTAAATTATTTTCAGCACCCCGAACTCTAGGATGATCGGCATTGTTTGCCGATCCATTGTCGGGTGCTCTGCGCGTTCGATCGTTTTGAACCGCATCTACAACATTTTGGTGGTTTTTTGGTTTCATTGTTGTTCCCACGAGCAGCTAGGGAAAGGGTTCGTCCATCCCTGTAGAGCCCCGCGTGCAAGGATAAGGCTATTACTCTGAGACATCGCCCGATATCCCAGAGTCACCGTTAAAGACACCTCACCCAGGTGCCATGCAGCTTTCGGCACGGTTCACACACCTTCGCTTAGGGGTTATTCCTTCGGGAGCATCCCTGGACAATTGTCCGCGACTGCTTATTAATTATTGTACCCATATTCAGCAGAAACCCTTGGTACGGGGACCCTCTATCCGCAACCCGAGGACGCGTTGGGTGGCTTTGTCATAAGCCCTTCGGTTCTATTCCACAGGAATCGAATCCGAATATATATATATATGTATATGTGTGTGTGTGTGTGTGTGTGTGTAATCGGCGAAATCCCGAAGTTGGTTTTATGACAAACATATATATATATATATATATATATATATATATATACATGCATATATATGCGAGTGTCCCACCTGCTCAGGAACCTGTACAGGATCCTTCATAGATACTTTTTGCAAATGTGTCCCACTTGCACAGGAACCTGTTCAGGATCCTCCCTAGCGAATTTCTTACAGCAACATCCACGATAATATAGGAAGCTATGCAGGTATTTGAATATCCAGGTTCCTGTACAGGAACGTGCGCAAGTTCCCTCGCAGGATCCGCGACAGAAACCATTGTACCAGGAACCTGCGTACGCTCCTGTACAGGGACCTGTGCAGGAACCTCCAAAGGAACCTGTTAGGTTCTTGCACAGGTTCCTGTATAGGAATTTTCAGCTGGGCAGGTTCCAGCATAATGGAAGAACACTTCAGCACAGCCTTCAACAAGCAATTTAATTATCCGGATCTTCTTGGAAAGCCTATTATTATAATACTGCAATAATGCAATCTCTGATCATGCTGCTGAAAAACCTATTTACTTAACAGATGTAACTTCTGATTTCATATCTACTTGAAAGATCTTTATCAGAATGGGATCGAACATTCAAGAATGATAATAAAAATCCAAAAATGGTAGAATTGCATTTTCATGGTTATAATGCTTTGCAAGACATTTCAAATACAAGCAACGAAAAAATCAAGAGGATCTGTCAAACAATTTTTATCTTGGTCAAATGTTAATCAACAGAATCAATATCCGTTGCTCCCGCAGCTGATTGGCAACGAATCAGGCGAGCAAGAAGAGAGGAAAAATTAAATAAATTAAAACATAAAAATAAGAAGAAATTAAATAAAAAACGAATGAAGTCGATAAGAAAAAGAAAGCAGCGGAAGAATTTCTAATGAAGAAACCGGAAGAAGCTCAAATTACATCACTATTGAAAATTTGCAAAAGAGATAAGAGGAACTTAATTTACAATAGTATAAATTAAAGGAAAGTTTTAAAAGATTTGTTTATTTTGTATGACATTATTGCAATTTTAAAAACTTGTAAATAATTTTTCTAAACATGTTAGTCGTACCTAACTTTTATAGATTACAGTAATTACAATGCTCAACTCTTCTAAATTAATTGTGAAGAAGTGGAAAGAGGGTAATGCGAGAAGGGAGGAGAACGTAAAAATGAGGAAGGGGTTTAGATTGATGTCTAAGAAGAAAGAACAGGAAAAGGAGAAAGATGTCGAAGAGGAGCTAGTAAATGTTAAGACAGAGGGGGACGTCTGGAAGATAATAAATAGGTTTAGGAAGCGTAGGGTGGGGGTCAGCGAGAAGATAGGGAGTGAGAAGTGGAGGGAGTTTTTTAAAGAATCATTCCAAGGCTCAAATTCAAGGAAGACGGATGGGGGAAGTAGAAGAACGGGGGAGGCAGAGATGGAGGAGTTGAATGCCCAGGAGATAGAAAAGCAGATAAGGAAGTTGAAAAGGTCAAAAGCAGCTGGGCTGGATGGGGTGGAGAACGAAGCATGGCTGTTTAGTACACAAGTGGTTAAAGAGAGGCTGAAGGAGGTAGTGAAGAAAGTATGGAAGGGCAAGGGATTCCCAGGAGGTTGGAGAGAAAGGTTAATAGTGCCACTGTATAAAAAAGGAGATAGAGATAGACAGGAAAATTATAGAGGGATTACGCTAATGAATACGGCGTATAAAATATACGCGATGGTGGTGGCAGAGACTGCGGAAGGATCTCGAGGGGAAAGGAATATTGCCGGAGACGCAGGCGGGATTTAGGGCGGGTAGGAGTACCATCGACAATATCTACATTCTGCAGCACGTGGTGGATAGAGAATTAGCGAAGAAGGGGACGAGAGTGTATGGGTTTTTTGTGGATCTCAAAGGCGCGTTTCCGTCGGTGGATAGGGGGATGTTGTGGGAGGCGATGTAGGATAGGGGAGTAGAGAGAGGTCTAATTGAGAGGGTAAGGAGAGAGGGTTAAGAGACCAAAGACAAGGTAAGAGGAGGGGAGGGGATTTCGGAGGGATTCTGGATGGATAGAGGTTTGAAGCAAGGGTGTCCACTTAGCCCAACGCTTTTTGCGATTTTAATTGCGGATATGGAAAGTAAGCTGGAGGCCGGGGTGGTAGGAGGAGTCAGGATAGGAGAGGTTAGAATTTTGTCACTAGCGTATGCAGATGACATAGTGTTGCTGGCAAATAGCGAAGAGGCCTTAAAGGAGATGATGAAGAGGTTGAGAAGATACCTGGATGAAAAGGGGTTAGAGTTGAATGCGGAAAAGTCCAAGGTTATGGTGTTCTGAAAAGGAGGGGGAAGGGATAAGCGAGGAGAGTGGAAGTGGAAGGGAAAGGAGGTGCAGAGGTGAAAGAGCAAGCGAGGCAATGCGAAAAAGTAGGGACATGCGTGCGAGGCGAGGCGAAGCGAGGAAGGCAAGGCGAGAAAAGCGTGCGACTTAGAGATAAGGAATGGATGGATGTTAGTCTTTAAGGGTTAGTTCTAAGAAAATTCTGTAAAAATGGAAGTGTAAGCAAGTCAATTTTTCAAGGCCAGCAGGCTGAAAAATAAACGTTTATCTATCTAAATATGTTTGAGAAAATGTTCCTAATTGTATGCTTTTTGTGTGTAAGTGGTATAGGTATAAAAAATATGAAATTTTATGATAATTTTAATTGAAAAGTTAGTTTTATTATTCACTTTCAGCTTGATTGAAACATTTTTTTTTAATAATTCGTTACAAAGAATAGGCACATGAGCAATAAATTCTTTGGTTTACAAAATATTACCGCTGCTAGATTATTGTTTAGCACAACTTCTGTAAGAGTATTTTTAAAGGTTTTATGACAATTATTTTTCATTTTATTTTTCGTGAAGAACGTTGGACACAAAATTAAAATTGTGGTACATTTTGACAAAGTGTAGTGGTGGAATGGGCCACTTAGCTATATTTTTCTCCGACATTTTTCTCAAACTTTAGTAAATATTGAATTGTGTATTTTTTATTTAAATCTCCCATTTTATTTATAGTGTTTTTATTCAAGAAGTCAATTCCTAATCAATAAAATGGCCCATGGAGAATAGTGGATAAAGGATGGTAACGATCTATGTACAGATCGGTAATTCTGTTGTTGGAATTCAGTGACCTCTGAAACAGTTGTGTCTCTGTTGTGAACTAATACGTACCAAATGACCGGTCGTTAATGGTGGGCTCTAGATTTATATTTTACTCTCTTCAAAGAAGCGACACTTAAGGCCATGTGATGAGTGGGTCATGTGACCGGATTCCTACCTTACCGACACTTTTTTTATTTGTAAACTTATGTTCACACGAATAGCCACATCGAGTTGAAAATTTGCGATAATAAATAAGAAGCACTGAGAAATGCGGCTCTGGTCCTAAATTTTTATAATTATGAAAAAAGTTGTTTTTGTAAATAATTTTTTGTTGCTGTTTTCATAATTATTAAAATTTAGGACCAGAGCCGCATTTCTTAGTGCTTCTTATTTATTATCCTAAATTTTCGACTCGATGTGGCTATTCGTGTGAACATAAGTTTACAAATAAAAAAAGTGTCGGTAAGGTAGGAATCCGGTCACGTGACCCACTCGTCACATGGCCTTAAAGCAGGCCAGGGGAACTTCTATAATTTAATTGTTCCTTACTTTTTTGGTATTCGACATTTTTCTGCATTCTGATCATAATAAGAAGGTATTGATTTTTATGTAAAATTTGACTTAGTCGGTTTTCATCAAATCTCCACGTTTTGAGACACCCTGAATAAGAAAAACAGATTTTTGCGAAGGTGTCTGTCTGTCCGTCTGTAGTCTGTAGTATCGTGTAGGCACGATAACTTTCGAAAGATTGATCATATTGGACCGAAAAATTATCAGAGTTATAGCAATTTCAAAATCCCCCCCCCCCCCTCCACAAAAAAAACGAAAATGAACATTTTAAGCCAAGCAGCGCACGATATGAAAAAAAATTATTACAACGACTTTTTGAATTTTTTCGACAAATCGAAAATTCAAATTTTGATCGCACAAAAAATAAAAAATTCCATTTTTCGGTCAAAGTATGCAAGGTACGAAAAGAAAATGAATCAACAAAAATTTTACACCCAGAAGAGGTTTACAAATTTGTTATTAATCACTTTTTTATAGGACACGTATTTTTTGTTTTATTCGTAAAAGACGTTATCAATAAAAAAATTCAATTTTTGGAAAAACGATTCAAGCTACGCAACAAAAAAATAACAAGAAAAAAGTTTTTTACCCAAAAAAGAGCTACAAATTTGTCATGGATCATTTTTTGATAGGATGCGTAGTTTTTGTTTTATTCGTAAAAACAGCATTTAAAATAGAAAAATCTGCTCGCCTCGCGGGCACATTCTCATCGCGCGCTTCGCCCGCAAGTTTGAGCGCGCCTAGGTTCTCTTTCTTCTTTATTCCCGCCCTAAGTTTATTTTGGAGACTAAAAGGTTATGGTCAGTATTGCATTCAGAGTCCATCATGACTCTTGTATCTTTTACTAGTTCTCTTAGCCTTTCATCCGCAATAAAGAAGTCACCCTTCTACAAAAAAATGATTGGATCCGATTGCGAACGATTGAAAAAAAATTTCAATCGTTCCCAATTGTGTTTCTTAATCGGGTCGCACCGATTCGGAACGATTGAGGCCGGCTATCGTTGCCTATCGTTCTCAATCGGGACTCGAGATAAAGTAAATCTGTAAAAGATAACTTTTAAAAAGATGTAAAATTGTTGAATAATTCCCTCGCGATTAAGGAGCAGCCATCAACATATTTTGAAATAACTTATTTTGTAGTAATTTTCATTATATTATCATATTATTTGTCATTAACATGTTAATTTGTTTAATCTGGTTGCGGCTTTTTTTTTTATTTTGATACCTAAGTATAATAATTAAACAGGTTATTAAAAGTTATTTTTCAAATAAATTAACAATATTATTTTATTTTCATTTTGAAATTTAGGTTGCAAATTATATAAAAAAAACTCCTTCATCGGTGTAACGGGGTACCCGGGCATCCACCTCCCTTTTTTCAATTTTTTTAATTCTTAAGAAGAGAACTAACGTGCGGTAGCTGCTTGCCAAATAGTTCTGTAGCACAGAACATCCCAAGTCATATTTCCCACCCCGTAATAATAATTTAAACAAACCCCTAAGACCAGTCCTACCACCTTTACCTGAACAAATCCGAAGACCTTCTACAGAAAACACTCAAAAAATTAAAAAATTTGAAATAATCACCCAGATCACCTTCAGAAAACCCCAACTTATATTTCCAACCCCATGATAATATTAAACAACCCCCTAAGACCACCACTACTACTTTTACCTTAGCAAATCCCAAAAGCCTCTACGTAAAACACTCAAATAATTAAATTTTTTTTAATAATTACCCCAGTCAACTTCGGAAACCCACAAGTTATATTCTCCACCCTATGATAATATTGAACAACCCCCGAACACCACCACTTCCACTTTTGCCTTAATAAATCCGAAGAGCATTCACGTAGAACACTCAACAAATTTCAAAATTTTAAATAATCACACAAGTTACCTTCAGAAAACTTCGAACTATATTTCCAACCCCATTATAATATTCAATAACCCCCTAAGACCACCCCTTCCACTTTTAATTTGATAAATCCTAAATGTCTCCACGTAAAGCACTAAAAAAATATTTGAAAAATTGAAATAATCATCCAAGTCACATTCAGAAAACCAAAAACTACATTTCCAATCCCATAATAATAATATTTAACAGCCCCCTAAGACCACCACCAACACTTTTACCTGAACAAATCCGAAGACCCTCCACGTGAAAGACTCAAAAAATTCAAAAGATCACTGAATCCAGGTTCAAAAAACACCAAATTATATTGTCAACTGCACGCATTTTTAGTCGGTCTTTAGGGTTAGGTTTCCGATCGACGTCTCTATGCACTTACCCGATTGAGAACGATTCAAACGCTTGTCCCGATTGAAAACGATTGAGAACGATGAACAAAATTTTGTCCCTATTAATACCAATTCAAAATGATTCACCTGTTAATCGGTCTCAATCGGGTCCAATCATTTTTTTCTAGATTATACTGTGGCTATTTTCTATTCGCCAGGTGTACATGCGGATCATTTTATGTCTAAACCAAGCATTTTTAATAAATATGCCCTTTTCTAAGAATAAGCTAACTAATTTTTCCCTGTTACAATTTTTTCTTGTTGGATCCCCAGACTTACTTAGCACCCTTTCTGTATCTGTAACCTGACGTTGGACGCCGACCCATCCGTTCACATCTCCAAGCAGAATGATTCTTTCACCATGATCGCAATTACTTATTGTATCATTTAAAGTATCCCAAAAGGCGTCTTTGACATTTCTCGATCCTCGATCTTTGAGATGCTGTCTTGCTTCTTCATTCATAATCAAATCGACTACAATGTGATTCGCTATCTACTCCTGACCATATTTTAAAACCGCCTTTCAACACCCCATTTTCTATGTTTCCACTTTCGCAACCCTTTTTCTTTGTCTCTGATACACAAAGAATATCCAGTTTTTTACGTACGTAGTTTCTCGTAATACTGTTACCTTAAGATTACGGGGATGGGGGGGGGGGGGG
>CAKNXH010062422.1:19717-31494 GCA_932178445.1 Andricus quercusramuli
ATTTGTCGTATCTTGCATAGTTTGACCGTAAAATTAAATTTTTGGATTTTTCATAATTGTTCATGCAATCAAAATGTGAATTTTCGATTTTTTCGAAGAAATTCAAAAAGTTGTCATGCCATTCTTGTAGGGCTTCCAAAAATTAACGTTTTTTGTCTTTTGACTTTTTTTCATATTGTGCTTTGTTTCGCTCAAAATATAAATTATCGTTTTTTTGGGGGGATATTGAAAATGCTATAACTCTGACAATTTCCTTTTTATCGAAAAAAGTCGTGAGGGTAAATTGTTTGAATTCCTGAGTACTATGGATAGCCATCTGTGGAATTTCTGAATTTTGAAAAAAATAGTCTAAAAATTTTTGAAAATGATCCGACTTTTTGAATTTTCATCGAAAATAGCTGGTTAACGAACTTGATCTTTCTTTTTGGTCTCTGAAACTGTGTGCGAAAGTACAATCCAATCCGATCAGTCTTTCAAAAGTTATCCGGTATACAGACACACACCGACGTAAAAACTATTTTTTCTCATTCAGGGGGCCTCAAAATGTCGACATTTTATGGAATCCATGAAAGTCATTTTTCACATAAAATCAATACCTTCTCATTATGATGAGAATGTAAAAATTAAATTTTTGGACAAACGACACAGGTTATGAAACAAATGAATAGACAAAAGCTGCTCTTCCAAAAAAAGTTAAAACTCATCTGAATTTGTGATTAATAATTTTTCGATAGAACGCGTAGTTTTCACCCAAAAAAGAATCTACAAATTTTTTATTACTAATTTTTAGATAGGACAAGTAGATTTTCTTTTAATCGTAAGAAAAAAGATTTTTAGAAAAACGACACAAGAGACGAAAAAAATGAAAAAACAAAAGTTGTTCAACCAAAAAATATCTGGAAATTTGTTAAAAACTTTTGTTATAAAAATATATTAAAAATTCAAAAATCAACTTCTCGGGAAAAAGACACAAGTTACAATAACATTTTATTTAACAAAATTTTTCGCCTAAATTATATCTAAAAACTTGCTTGGAACCATCTTACGCTAGGATGTGTATTTTTAGTTTAAATCGAGAAGAATAACATTGAAAATGAAGAAATTAAATTTATGGAAATACGACACAAGTTGCAATAGAAGGTTTGATAACAATTTTCAAATATTAAAGTAATCATTAACTATAAAATTTTGTAATTAATTTTGTAATATCTGAATATAAGCTACAGCCTAGACCGAGGTACATAAATAAATATAATATACATTTGATATAATAAAGTTCAACATAATGTAAAAAATTTCCCATTTTTTGACAGAATTGAGTGCGAAGCACGAGATACGTGATGAGAATGTGCTCGGAAAAAATGTAGATATTTCACATTCATGAACATTTTGAAAATATATGCATGGGGCATTTGTCTCAAGTGTATTATACACTCAAAAAATGGAACTTTTCCTGTATCGGACACAAATTTGGGCAAAGTTTACGAAGGGGAGGAGGTGAAATTTGTTGACTATATCAGTGCTGGACTTCTGGACGTGCCATCATGTTTATAAAGTCACGTATACTTTCTATGAAGTGGTAATGAATTTTCATGGAAAAATAAAGAAAAGTCATGGAAGTTTTCAAGCACAGTCAAGGAACAGCAGACTTGGAATTCTTATCAGACAGTTTACAAAGAAAATTTATACAGTCATGAAATAGCTATAAAAAACTCATATTTTCAAAGACTTGAATTGAATAAGTCCGTGATTCAGAAACGAAGAACTCGAATACGAGTCAGGGAAACACTCCATGACTATCTGCGAGAATTTTCATAGGCGCGCTCAGTCGTGGCGCTCAGTGACAAATTCACATTGGTATGAGTGTAGTAGACACTGGATGAAGATTCAGTGCTCCCAAATTTTGGATCTTTTTTCACTGCGCATGCGTCAAGTCGGCAACCAGATTGGTTACCATTGGATTGCTTATTTAAAATGAATAAATGTGCAATTAAATTGTTTTCAACAAAAACTAATTGTAAAATGCATAAAGATATCAAGAATGATTTAAAAACATAATTATTTATGATGAAAAAGGTATGTCTTTCTCCGAATTTAAAACCGTTCGTTTGCTTTTACAACTGGTCGCATAAAGGATTTAACTCTGCAAGATTTAGATGAGGTGAAAAATGTTATTCACTACCCTCACAACAAAATGATATCCTTGGCATATTCCTAGGATATCTCGGTAGGATATGTGATATCCTGAAAAATGTTCCAAAAATCTCCCGGGATATCCGTGGCATATTCCAGGGATATCGAGATTTCCGCTCCTGAGGATATCGTGACAGAATATCCTAACGATATCCCGCAAGAATGTCCACAGGATATCCCAATACCATAGTAAAATGTCCTACGAATATCCCGATATTATAATAAAAAATTTTGCTGATATTCTAATTAATTACTAGGGGATTAAAAATTCAAGAAATAAAAAGGAATATACATATAAGAACAACAATTTTATTGCTTTTAATAAATTTGTTATGTATATTTTACATGTATTAGGTATATGGAGGCTCGCTGGAGGTTACACATACCTGCGTGGCAATGGATAAAAATCATGAAAAATTTGATGTTTTAACTAATTACTTTTATTTTCCATTTTACTGAATAAAAATTTGTGTTCATTACTTTTGTGACTAATGATTTGATTTCCATTGTAAACTAATTAAATTCATTAAATTATATACATTTATACATTTTGTGCACTTTTGAGGTTAATTTAACTGTAATGAAGAAAAAGCCGGTCAGCTTTTCGAAACTTCTGATTTTTTTAAACCTGCAGCTTGCACTGCTTGCATGCATGATTCATTGAATTTGGAATACCTACTAATGTAAAATTTGTTTACCTTTTTTCATGATTTTGCCAAATTTTGATTATACGGTCAACAACATGTCATAAGTGTTGAAAAAGACTATAGACTGAAAAGTTATGAAGACGGCTCTATGCATACTATCTTCGATTCTTATTTTTTGTAGATTCGGGGAAATATATATATTTTTTAAATAATGCTGAATTTGTTTATTTAAAGCACAGTGAGTATAAATTATTTGCAAAGGTTACATATATGAATTTTTTAATAATATTATAATAAATTATATTATTAGGATATCTTGGGACATCTTGGGGACATCCTTGGCATATCCTGCATTTAAAATACGGGACATCGTAAGAATATCCTAGGATGTCCCGAATTATGGAATTTGAGATATCCCGGACTTTAAAAATTGGGACATTAATGGGATATCCTCAGCATATTCTGGGATATCTTTGGGACATTCCAAGGATATCGAGATTTCCGCCCCGTAGGATATCATTCGTGATGTCCCTGGAATCTCCTGGGATATGCCTGCGATATCGTGGGAGATAAATAGAATATTCCACCGATATCCCTTGCTGCGTGAGGGTATTTTTTATTCAAAATAAATTAGAAGATGGCCATTATTACATTGCAAAAAACTGGATGTAAGCAGATTTTATTTTCAAGTTTGTATTTCTGTATATAAAATATTCATAAAAATATTGAAATAAAATATAAGAATGTGTTTCATAATAGAATAACGTGTGTTTGTTTTTCATTACAAAAACATTCACATAAAAGCCATCTTCATATTTAAAATTTTAATAAATAATAAAAAGTTGTTTCGAAGTTCATCGAGTCATCACGAATACTTCTTGAAACACTGAGAGGTCGTCGAGATATTACGAATCGAACATGCGGGTTATTTTTTTCGAAAAAATACAACAATTGTTTAAAAAATTTCCTCATTCATTCAACAAAATTTATTATTCTGCTATAGAATCAAAAATTCTTCTCATGGATTGTTGTTAAAATTGCTATTTCTTATCAAAAATTTCATTTAAAATAACTATTTTTTTAATAACAATCTATAAAAAGTATTTTCGAAACTATCTCAATGACTTTCATCTTTTAAGAGTGTCAATGCAAGTAAGTTTTTGCCCGAGTTAAAAATGTTGTTAATCAATAATTTATTGATACAATTTGGTGAATACATCAGTTTCATTGAAATAAATTGTTTATAACGCTGCAACTTACAAATAATGCGTCTCACAAAAAGAGCACAAAGGACACAAAGTTTGATTTCTTGTTGTTTTGTTATTAATTTCCTCAATCTAGAATCAAATTATTTAATTTAAAAAAGAAAAATAACTCAATTCAATTCTTAAACAGAAATTGTATCATGTGCCGTAGTACTATGTAATTATTTATTTATACTACATATGAAATCATCTGAAAAAAATTTCTATCACATGGATTTTATTTTTTTCCATAGAATCGAACGGTGCAATTAGTTTTCATGTTATATCTCACAATTTGAAGAATTATTTACACAATTTTTATTTTTCAATTATTTAAACAAAAATTGTTTAAACAATGTGTTTAATTTATTAAGCAAAGTTAGTCTTGCAGCAAGCTGTTTAATTTGGAGCCCTCATTAAAATTATTTTTACGCGGCCACACATTATTCAGCTGTAGCATAACGCCAAGATTTTGTACTGTGTTTTCAGCTCGAATGATTAGTCGAGGGGCTTGAGCGGTTAGGAATTAGTTGCGTTAGTCTCGTGTCTAGAGTATATAGGTAGTTCTAATCCTCTCAGCGTGCGTCCGATTTTTTAGAGCTTAAAAAGCGTGCGATAAATATAACTAGTAATTGTGTGTGTTAAATTATGTTTAAATAAATATATGAGATAAAAATAATAATATTATAAATTTAAAAAGAATTTTTTATTTTTTATTAGAAAAATTGGCTACCTTGACAGCCTATGAACTCTTCCTTGACTGTCTTCGAGAATTTAATATTGGAGTGTTTCCCGTGTAGGTTTCAAAATTTCGGAATTTTCGGTTACAATGTATAACAAAATAATATCAGAAAAATATCAGAAAAATCAATTAAAAAAGAATTGCTAAAATTAAATCATTGGATGAAACAATTTTGTTTCATGTTTCAAGGCTCTTGGACTTAAGCTCTAACATCAAAACTCTATCATCTCATTTTACTAAATAAATACTCGAATTCAATATTTTCTAAATACCAATCAGTGAACCCTTTTAAAATACACTGAGAATCCAATTTAAGTCACTTCCATTTACATCGTTCCGAGAATTGTTGCGAATTGGGGCGAATTAACATTTTTGTAATGCGCGTGAATCCCGTTATCTGATTCGTTCAAACGTATTAAGACGCATTTAGATGAATTGAGACAACGCGAATTAAATGCGTGTGAATTCATATGAATGCGTGGTCAAGGTCAATTAGAAAAAAAATAAAATAAAAAGTGCATGCGTCGGCACTTGAAACGGCGATCCCTCGTGTATCAGTCTAGATTACCCGCGACTGAGCCCCGAGACAATTTACTAAACATTTACAATAAATTCTGTATGCTCCGCACGTTGCTTTCCCTGTTACGGATTAAATTGTATAGATCAACACTTGCTGAAATTCGCCGTGACGCATTGGGGCGAATTCAAGTGTGTATTTTACACTCACGAATTTAGACGCATTGACCAATGTTGAAGCGTTTGCGTGCTGACGCATTGAAGTCTATTCGCTGACTTCAGATTCTTGCACCGTATTTGTGCGTATAGAAAGATTCAAAATTGAAATACCGTCTTCACGAATTCGTAGGGTATCTGAGTCTTTTCAATTAAATTCGTATCAATACTTTCTTTTTTTCTGGGCCAGTATATGAGTCGTAATGCAGAGGGAAAAACAGTTTTAATTGATAATTTGTGATGTTTTGTGGCATCCTGAATTTTTTTTTGAATATGCTGACAGAAAAGGTTAAAATTTGTCTCTGTTTTATGAAATGAACATTTATAGTTTATACTGTAAAAATCGAGTAAACAATCAGTAAACAGAGGAGGCAACAAACACGACAAGAATCACGACGCCTGATGCATGATGGGTGGGAACCATGAACGCGGGAACAGCAATGTGTGTCTCGGCTGCGCGTTACGTGCTGCGCACATATAAACATTAACGCAACAATTTCAGAGTGCAACTATAATTTGTACGTGCTGCTGACACAATGAGATCTCAAATTTATTCGCGCACTATTTTTCTCGCAAAGAAATCATTGCATATAAAACTAAGAATATTAAACATTTTTAATTATTTTGATAAAAATTGAAAATTTAGGAAACTCACCAGGCTTCATTTTGAGAAGTCTTTATAGATTCGAAGAAAGATATTGTGAAACAAATAAATTAATTTGCACTATTCTTAAGCTCTTTTAAAAAATGTACATTTCTGCTAAGAATAATATTTTTGGTTGAAATAAAAAATAGCTTGACGTTGTCGTCATTTCACTGTAAAATAATAATAAATTTTCGAAATTTAAGTACGAATAGAGCTCTTTTTTAGGAACTCGCAATTCGTACCAATAAAAAAACCGGCTATTCGTACAGAAATTTCGGTAAACATCAGGGCCGTCTGATTACTGAGAGTGAACTGTCGCAATATGACGCAGCGTGACGCGGTTATCCAGTTAGGCCCCACGACTCTTCTCATCCGAATCCGCGGCGCTGCATCATTTCTCGGCACGCACAAATCAAGTTTGCTGAAATTGAAGTTCGAGTGTATTTGGTTGAAAATAATTCAGCTCTCCGTTTGAATTGAAAATTCATACATTCATACAAGAGATATAAATTTTTAACGTTTCGTTGAGAATTCATCTTTTTTGTTTGAGAACTGAACTATACTTGCATAGAAATTCAACTATTTGGGTCAAAATGTAGTTATATTTTGTTGAAAAATCAAAAAAAAAATTAAAGTCTTCTTCTTGGTGGAAAATTTTACTCACCATAGAACAACTCATTAAGAACGCGAAAAAGCGCAAAATGAACGTGAAATCCGATTATAGCCAACGACTTCGTTACTTCAAGGAGGGTAGGGTAAAGGAAAAACTATGATTGTCAATGAAGGGCGGGGCTCAAAAATATCCCAAAATTGGTAGCGTAGTTTTTGGAGGTTAAGCTTCCACAATAAGCAACCAATTTGGAAAATTAGTCGTTTCTCTTCTTCGCTCTCTATTATGAGGGATTTATTGAAACTAGTTGAAAGAGCAACACCTCGTTGATTATTTCCATTATTTGAGCGTTTCCCATTTTTAACATCTTTTAAAAATTGAGTTGATCAATTTTAGACTGTGAAATAAAAAATAAGATGCACGATCAATGAAAGAGCCTTTACAGCAATAGGATATCCCATTTGATCTCATTTATGCCCCGGGTTAGCCCAGGGATATCCTGCAAGGTGGAAATTTGAACATCTCCAGGAGATACGTGATGTCTATGGGACGTTTCTGGGATACTCAAATGATCCACGCAGGATATATCTAAATCTGAATAGCCCCCATAGAACATTTCAATATCCCAAAAACGTCCCCGATATCCTGGGGATATCCAAATTTCCGCCACTTCGACGGACCTGTTCGTAAGTCAAGAACTTAAAGGGGTTGTTCCAGAATTTTCATAGTTATTTTCGTGCATATTCGTTGATGAGCCTCAAAATACGTTAAAATACAAAATAAGTTGTCGGCTTAACTAAAATTGGAGATATATGCTTTTCTCAAAAGTTCAATCAAGATTTTTAATTTTAAAAATTTATTTTATTTCTCATAAAAACATATAATAAACATTATTCAGTAAACATTTAATTACTCTTTCATTTTTATCCATTCATGTGGATGGTTTAGTTTCCAATTCAAGGATTTAAACATGTTTTCTGAAGCTAAATTTCCTCTAATTATAAATAAAAACGAGTCTATTCCATTTTCTGCTAATTCTTTTGCAAGCGAATTGATAACTACTTTTGCATAGCCTTTTCTTTTACATTTTTCGATTGTCTGAACCATACTAAGTGCACCTAATTCTGATTGCAAAACCCATGAGAGGAGTTCGTTATTTTCTTTTGAAAATAGTCCACATCCTCCATTCAATCTCACCATTGTCATGATATACTTCGTTGTTATTTCTGGATGTTCCTCGTCTCGATGAGGCCACAAAGAATGGATCAGTGGCACGTGAGATTCTTCAATTTTATCGAAATAACATCCTTCAGGCACCCTGAGACAATTTAGAAAGAACACTATTAAAATTCAATAATTTCAAATTTGTAGACCTAGGTTAAAAAACCTTGTACTTTTGGCAGGGTAACCGTTCGTCAATTACAAATAAAAATATTAGATAACAGATAAAATTTGAAAGAAATGTTTTCAGATAACAGATAAAAGACGTCATCCATAAACTACATTACCAATGTCGGGATATTTTTTACCCCCGTCCCGAAAGTAACGAAGACGTTGGCTACACACAGATTTCACGTTACTTCTGCGTTTTTTGCATTTCTAATGAGTTGTTCTATAATCAGTAGAATTTTCGGCCACAGAGAAGGCTCTTATAAAATAGTTTAATTTTCAACAAAATAATTAAATTTCTAATTAAATATTTGGTTTTTTAGTCAAGCATATTTCAGTTCTCAAGGCAAAAAAATCGAACGACGACAGGCAAGACACCGACGTAAAAACAGTTTTTTTTTCTGACTTAGTGGGCTTTAAAACTTCGACATTTGATGGAATCCACGAAAGTCATTCTTTGCATAAACCAATACCTTCTCATTATGATGAGAATGTAATAGTTCATTATTTTTTGTGCGATCAAAATTTGCGACTTTTCAAGAAAATTCAAAAAGTTGTTATAATAATCTTGTGAGGCTTTCAAAAAGCAACATTCTTCTTACCTTTACTTTTTTCATATCGTGCGTTTTTGGCTTGAAATGTTAATTTTCTTTTATTTTCGGGGATTTTAAAAATGCTGTAACTCTGAAAATTTGAACTCTATCGGAAAATGTCACAAGAATAAATTGTTCGAATTTTCGAGTACTTTAATATTTATGTATGAATTTTCAATCCAAATGACGAATTTTCAACAAAACAGTTAAACCTTAATTATTTCTCGAAAACTAAGGGAGATCCCAGTAAGATAGTGATAGGGCTTATAGAGAACATTGTTAGATACCTATAAGTACGATACTTTAATAAAAAGGGTATGTTTTCAGAAAGTCAGTTTAAACATTTGTTTTTGAAAACTTCAAGTTTTTTGAAAAAATTCTCCCAAGGAATATTTTTTCAAAACTACGTCTTATTAGAAATAATTAAAAAAATACACCTTGATATCATTACAATCACCAAAGTTATGAAAGTTCAAAAAAGGACTAAAATTTTCAATTTTGAATAACTTGTAAGTATTTTTAATTTTTCAAAAATTATTTCAGGGGTTTTCCCAAAACCAGAGCGAATGGATAATAGAATTTTCATCAAAATTACTAACAATAGCTGAATTTATGCAGATGATTTGACATGGAATTGCTTGATTAAAATCGTCTACGAAAACCTTTTTTGTAAGCGCATACGGCCCACTTTGATTAATTTTTATTGTCTATTTTATAAAAATATTAATTTCGAATTGTTGACTTTTCAAAGCATCCAATTAATCTTATTCAATAAAATGTTTTTAAAATTTCACTTTAAAATTGTTCAATATTGAACGGAATCTTTGAAAATACCTTATTTTTTATACATTCTTTTTCACATTATGAATTTTTTTAACACAGTCAACCGGGGTAATTATGAATCATTTCAGGGTAAATATGAATACAAGTTTATGCAATATAAGATTATTATGACTTCTTTTTTCTTTCATAAGACTCTCTGAACATTTTATAGACAAAATTTTTTTGCGAAGTAGCCTTGAACCATAATTTCTCACTGTGATCCACAATTAGCCCGGTTGATGGTATCTTAGATGAAGCTTAAACTGCTTAGTTATAAATATTTCACTCAATATTGCAATATAAAATTATTAAATTTTGAATGCTTTCATCTCACAACCCTTTTTTTAATACCTAAATTTTGAATGCTAACTTACATAGGACTGTGTTGCTTCAATTCTGAAAGTAACTTAAATTCGATCATGTTTATATTTACATAAATTAGAAATGATTTTACCGAACTTCGACAGCAGCGCATTCCTCTTTAGACTTGAAGAAACAGTTTCCGGGTAAATTCCACTCCATTTCCATCCCCTTTGTTTGTTTCAAAGTCTCAATAATAGAGTAAACAGTCGGAATAATACGAGAATTAACGGCTGGGAAGTAAACACCTTTGGTCCATTGAATAATTTTAGTTTCTGTTACAGCTGTATGTAAAAGTTCTTCAAAGCCTTCGTGGGCAAACATGATCACACTATAAACAGCAAACTATAAAAATCAGTTTTAGAAACATATTTAAAAATTGAGAAAAAATTAATGGTTATTTATAGATTTTCCTTTACAGTGGCCACACAGATTAAAAACCTGCGAGATAATCCTATTTGAATATGGGGCATAATTTCTGAAGAGTACCCACCTCAAAAATGAAAGTTGTCCGATCGGGCTAAAAATTGGCCTAATTGTAGTCCTATTAGATAGTACTCCTCACACCAAAAATTAATTTATTCTGATGATTATTTATCAAAGTGGAGGGGGTACAATTTATAAGGTTTTCAAGCAAAGCCTTACTTTCAAACGTTTGTAACTTTTGTCCTGTTGACTGAAACAAAATTTCACCTCCAATATTTTCGATAGATTTTTCCACAAACTTTCTGGTGGTAATAACGATTTTCAAAAAAAGTCAAAATTTGACCCGAATTTTTGAAAATCAAAAATAAATTTGACTTTTTTTCAAATTTCGGCACTTTTTTTTTTCTTCAAAATAGTTTTGAAAGAAAGCTGAGATTTTTTCCTATGAGACCTCCAATTTTCAGAGTGGCAAATTAATTCGTCTTTGAGTAATAGAACGATACGTAAACAAGATGCCGTGATAGGGTGAGTGGCGCGCGATTTCCCCTAGTGCGCTCACGCCGAGGATCTTTGTGCAACGCTTTAGTGCCAGTTTTTCAACTTAAGTAATATTACATGCTACTAGAATAACTGCTCTCTGCATTGCCAGGATGAATTAACAAGGCCTGCATTACGATCAGTGTAAAATTGATTGGGAATATGCTTTATAAATTATAAGTGAGAATGCAGGTACAATAAGTGTTCTAGAAGGAAGTAGTGGCACACATAATGTGTGCGTTTGCGTGCATCATGAGAATGTCAAGTTGATGTTGAATGAAATAAATATTCCACATTTAACAGAGGATACTGACATGGTGCTCACAAATTATCACGACTGCCTGGATGCTATATTGTATGTCCTGACTCTTCAAGTTCCTGTCATTTAGGAGAGTGGGAAAACTGTCCAGGTACTGCAAACTTGAAAGATAACATCACAAAAGCTTTTGATGAACATTGTATTAATGAAGTGAGGTTTGAAATTTGGCTACAGACCGACAGATGTACTCTAAAGACTCTGGTAATGGATACTGATGAATTCGTAGATGATTTCTGTGAAAGGCTGTTGAAATTAAAAACTCATCACTTCATTTCAAAGGAGCAATCATCTTTTTTCAAAAACCTGAAGGAAAATTTATTGCCTGGGGAGTTCTTGATTTGCTTCGATTTCGCTGAGAATTTCGCCTTTATAATTCAGAATGCAGCGCAATCATTCTACTGGAATAACGACCAAGCTACAATATTCACTGTCGTGATTTATTATAAAAAAGATGGAGAGCTCAAGCACGTAAGTATCGCAATCATATCTGATAACTTAGCTCATGACACGGTAGCTG
>CAKNXH010062422.1:31504-52443 GCA_932178445.1 Andricus quercusramuli
CCCACTCAAGATGGAAAACTTCAACTCAAGAATTTTTCTTCCTCTGAGAAATACGACATCCTCTCGAATGGCAAAAAACAGAAACCGCAAAAGAGGCCTGCAAAGAAAACAACTGTTGAAACTATCGCCAAAAAATCGAACAGGAAGACACATAATATTACCATATAATATTACTTAACTTTAAAAAGTGGCTCCTAAGCGTTGCACAAAGATTCTCGGCTTGAGCGCACTAGGGGAAATAGCGCGCTACTCACCCTATCACGGCATCTTGTTTACGTATCGTTCTATTACTCAAAGACGAATTAATTTGCCACTCTGAAAATTGGAGGTCTCATAGGAAAAAATCTCAGCTTTCTTTTAAAACTATTTTGAAGAAAAAAAAGGTGCCGACATTTGAAAAGAAAGTCAAATTTATTTTTGATTTTCAAAAATTCGGGTCAAATTTTGACTTTTTTTGAAAATAATTATCACCAATTATGTAATTACCAATTATGAGGAGGGTTTAGAGTTAATAATGCAACATTAAATCGATTCTATTCTTTACATTTTATTATACCATTTGTTATTTTAATAATATTTTAATTCATTTAATAACATTACATTTAACAGGATCCCCGTAAATTGTACCCCCTCCACTTTGATGAATAATCATCAAAATAAATTAATTCTTCGTGTGAGGAGTACTATCTAATAGAACTACAATTAGGCCAATTTTTAGCCCGATCGGACAACTTTCATTTTTGAGGTGGGTACACTTCAGAAATTATGCCCCATATAAAGATTATACTTACAGAAGATATCGCAACGAAAATGCCAGAATTATGAGCACCTCCTGGGCAATAAATCGATTGCGGCAAAACTGGTTCTTTCGATTTCCACTTAATAGCAGTTTGAACGAAATGGTAATACTAAAATAAATCTTTGTTCAGAATTGACATTTAGAAAAATGAAAAATATTGTATTGTTATATATTACGTTATATATAGGGGAGAGTGCCCTTGGTTGGGACGTTTTTTGTTTTTTGCTCATAAGAATAATAAATATATGAATATAATTAATTTTGTATGCTTATACATAAGAGTGATGCTTAACTATAACTTAGAAACAGATAACATGAAATATGAAAACAAATTGTTGATTTGAGAATGATTTGTTTAAATCGATGAAAACGTCCCAACCAAGGGCACTCGGTCTTTGGTTGGGACACGTCGGTCCTTGGTTGGGACACTTAAAAAAAATATGTATTTATGAATGAGTGATTAAACTAAAGTGATACAATATTTAGAAAGAAGTAATAAATATAGGAAATGTATAAGGGAAACAAGATATGTCATGTAAAAGATTTTTCTGTAAATGCAGCAATATATTACAGCTGTGTAAAATTGGTCAGTTTCGTAAAGTTTTTATTGAACAAATAAAACAGTTCTTGATATAACTGACATTATTCACTCTGAAATATAGAGAATGATATTAACTAGAAGTATTATATATGTATACATATATTTATTTATTTATTAATTTTACAAAAATTTGAACAATAAAATATATGAAACTTTGAAATTGGACTTTTTGTCCATCTAGAACATGTTAACAAATCTTCAAAATGTCGGATAATCGAGAACAATTATTTTTAAGTGGAAATCACATAATTCCATGAACAATTATTACTCGATTCACTTATTTAAAGATATAGCATTCGTAATAGC
Source organism: Andricus quercusramuli (assembly GCA_932178445.1). Classification (NCBI taxonomy): domain Eukaryota; kingdom Metazoa; phylum Arthropoda; class Insecta; order Hymenoptera; family Cynipidae; genus Andricus; species Andricus quercusramuli. The sequence goes on from CAKNXH010062422.1 coordinate 33,211, forward strand.
ATGTTTTATAGGTTATACATTGAAAGAAAAACGACTTCTGCCAAGTTAACTTAATATTCTTATGTGAAATTTTTATAATCATCATTTTATAAAGTTGAACAGCTTGCCTCAATGTTGTTCTCAATAAACAATCGCTATTTACAACATCGACGCTATTTACCAGCATTTTTCTTCTACTGTTATCGAAAGCGAAAACAAAATCAAATGTAATGAGCATGCGCGAAGTGTCCCAACCAAGGAACATGCAGGTGTCCCAACCAAGGAATATTCCGTGCGCATAGAAAATAATTTTTTACACATAGTTAGTGTTAGTATTTTTGAAAAACATGAATGGTTATATAAAACTAATTAAATTCCCTACAAGCAGATATTTTTTATTTTGCAAAAATATTTTGATAAGATAATAAAAATTCACTGGAAAAATACCCTAACATTTTACTTTTGATAGCTGTGAGTGATATTCGTTCATATCTAGGGGTAAGCTAAACAAAAATAATTTTCACTTTAGCCATTCATGCCTTATAATAAATGAAAACTGAAATAATTTTTTCAGATTTTTAATGCTTAATCTATAACATTTATCCCCGCTGTCCCAACCAAGGACCGTCCCAACCAAGGGCACTCTCCCCTACATATATATTTATATATATTCTTATATATTTTTATATATTTATTTTATATATGAAAATCACCGAAACCTCTCTTGTCATTTGTCGTTATGAACGTGTGTTTCAAATATTATATACTGCAAAATGTTTGTTCATAAATCTAAACGGCAAGGAATTTTTCTAAAATTTAGTAAAGTGACAGGTGACTCATAAAAAATGCAGATACGGCTTTTGATTTTAGGATGGAAGGATTATTGTACTCACTTGTGCATAAGCAGGCCAATCTTTTTTTAACGTTTCTGCAAGTATTGGCCATTTTTCAACAGCCAATGGCAGCAAAATATCATCAGCAGACATTTTCTTGTTTACTACTGTCGCGAGACAAGCACGCAGTCTGTGAATGTGATAAGACGAGAATGAGCACAGATCGTATAGGCAATCGAAGGGCATTGCCCTATACGCCTGTAGGATACCTATGTGACTTTGACAACAGCGTCATCTAACACGCGACCTATTGGGTATCTCGAAGTTATTTGGGCAATGTTATTTGCAATGTTATTTGGGCACATTCTCATCGCGCGCGGCTTGCTTCGCTCGCAAGTTTGAGCGCGCCTAGGACGCGCGACTGTTGGATCTCGCGCTTCGCGCTCGATTATTTATACACCTCGCGCTACGCGCTCGGACGTATTTACATCGCGCTTTACGCTCGGTTTCTCTAGATTTTTGAACTTCGTGTTCGACTTTGATGGAAAAAAAGCTTATTTGCAAATATTATAAAATTATCAAAACCTCTACATGTGAAGTCATTGTTAAATTTGTTTTTATTTTAGACTGAAATGGAAATTTATTTACTCAAGGTTCTATCGACCTTAAGGAACACATTCTCATCCAGACACTCGCGCTTCGCGCTCGATATGTGATTTGGAAATGATTTGAACCTTGCGTTCCACGCTCGGTTCTGTGCACCGTATGATAGAAATAAAAAAGTCACGAATAAAACAAAAACTACGCATCCTATCAGAACATGATTTATAACAAATTTGTACCTCTTCTTTGGATGAACAAATTTTGTCTCTGTCATTTTTCTCGTAGCTTGTGTTATTCGTCTAAAAATTTAATTTTACTATTTCCAATGCTGTCTTTTACGAATAAAACAAAAACTACGCATCATATCAAAAAGTGAATAATAACAAATTTGGAGATCTTTTTTGGGTACATAATTTTGTTCCATTCATCTTTGGTCGTATCTTGCATAGTTTGACAGCAAAATGAAATTATTGATTTTTCATTATTTTTTTGTGATAAAAATTTGGATTTTTGATTTTTCAAAAAATTCAAAAAGTTGTTACGAAAATATTGTAGGGTGTTTAAAAAGAAACATTTTTCTTCTCTTGACTTTTTTCATATCGTGCGTTTTTCGGCATAAAATGTTCATTTACGTTTGTTTTTTGTAATTTTGAAAATGCTATAACTCCGGTAATTTTTTTTATCCGAAAAAGTCATTAGGATAAATTGTTTCAGTTTTGGAGTACTATGAATAACCGTACATAGAATTTTTGAATTTTGAAAAAAAATGGTCTCAAAAATTTTCAAAATGCGCTCACTTTTTGAATTTTGATCAAAATTAGCTGGTTAACGAACTTGTTCTTTCTTTTTAGGCCCTAAAGAAGTGTGCCAAAGCACAACTAAATCTGATTATTTTTTCGAAAGTTATCGTGCCTACAGACAGACAGACACCTTGGTAAAAACCTTTTTTTCTAGCTCAGGGGGTCTCAAAACATGGAGATTTGATGAAAACCGACCAGGTCAAATTTTATATAATGTAAAAAGTGCGCGACCTATAAAAAAACAATTTTGTTATTAAACAGTTTATTGCAACTTGTGTCGTTTTTCGATATATCCATTTTGTTTATTTTCAATGTTTTTTATTAAAATTTGAACCAAAAATACGCATCCTAGCTTAAAGTGTTTCTATGAAAATTTTTATAACCAAAGTTTATAAAAAATTTGTAGATCATTTTTGGTTGAACAACTTTTTTCTCAATTTTTTTCCGTCTCTCGTGTGATTTTTCCAAAAATTTAATTTTTTTATTTTTAATGCGATTATTTATGATTAAAACAAAAAATACAATTCTTTAAAAAAATTATTTATGACAAATTTGTATAGCTCTTTCTTGTGTGAGCAACTTTTGCCTATTAATTTTTTCATAGCTTGTGTCGTTTGTCCAAAAATTTAATTCTTTCATTTTTAATCTTATTTTCTAAGATTAAAGCAAAAACAATGGATTCTATCAAGAAGTGATTGCCAATGTAGATCTTTTTTTAATGTACAATTTTTGTCTATTCGTCTTTTTATACCCTTGTGTTGTTTTTCCAAAGATTTAATTTTTCTATTTTTAATGCTATTTTTACGAATAAAACAAAAGAAACGCATTTTATCAAAAAGTGATTCAATACAAATTTGCAGATCTTTTTTACATACACAATTTTGCATTCTTTGTTTTTTTCCATATTCTGTATATTTTGACCGCAAAATGGAATTTTTGATTTTTTTGCGATAAAAATTTGAATTTTCGATTTTTCAAAAAATAGAGAAAAGTCTTATAACAGTATTGTAGGGTGTTCAAAAAGAAACATTTTTCTTCTCCTGAATGTTTTTCTTATCGTGCGTTGTTTGGCTTAAAATGTTCATTTTCGTTTGTTTTTTGGAATTTTGTAAATGCTATAACTCCAGTAATTTTTGTTTGATCAAAAAAATTCATTGAGATAAATTGTTTATCTTTTTGAGTACTACAAATATACGTACATAGAATTTCTAGATTTGAAAAAAAGTGGTCTCAACAATTTTGAAAAAGCGCTCACTTTTTGAATTTTCATCCAAAATGGCTGGCTAACGAACTTGACCTTCATTTTAGGATACTTGAAGAGTATACCGAAGCCCAAACCAATCTGTCAATTCTTTCGAAAGTTATCGTGCTAACAGACTAAAAATCTACATACATACACACCCACATACCCACATACACACATGCATACAGACAGAAAGATACATTCACGAAAACCTGTTTTTTGGTTTCAGATGGTCTCAAAACGTGGATATTTGACAAAAACGGGGGGGGGGGGGGGGGGCAAATTTTACACAAATCTAATACCTTCTCTGATGAGAATGTATTTCACTGTCAATGTAATTTCTTACGAATGAAACAAAAACTGCACATCCTATCAAAAAGTGTTCAATAATCTATACCTTAATCTATCGCCTAGCAGTCGGGAGTCTTGACCATTGCGCTAAACCTACAAGTTGAAACTTGATGAAAAAGCCATCCTCATAAGCTATAGCTCAAAAAAGTTAAAACACAACATTTTAAACTCTCTTTTTCTAGTTAAATATTTATTATCATACGACGTTATGTAAATGTAAAATATACGAACTGTTAACAGGAATATCAATAAAATAATTTTTAAATCAATAATTTATATCGATTACAATTTTTACATTCTCATTCATGAGAGTGTATTGTAATCGTCCAAATTTTCGATCTCTGGTTTTTAACGGATCTTTATGTTCCGGCACTCCCAGAGTCCGAAAATCATAAAATTTTGTCGGTGTCTGTCTGTCTGCCTGTATGTTTGTATGGTTACCTGAATGTTGTCGCCACGCTAACTTTTGAAGGATTCGTCCAATCGAGTCAGCCTTTGGTAAACTTTTTAAGGGTCTTAAAATGAAGGTTAAGTTCGTTAACCAGATATTTCCAACCAAAATAAAAAATTTTAGAACATTTTCAAAATTTGAAAAAAAAATTTTTTTGCAGTTTCAGAAATTTTTGTGAAAGTTTCTTAAAGATGGGTGAAAGACTTGAAAATTATCTCAATGAAATTTTTGATTTCGATGGAAATTAGAAAAGTTATATACTTTTCAAAATTTTAAAAACTTTCAAAAAGTAGAAAAATACATTTTCTGGTAGATTAGAAAATTTTAATCAGAATTTTGACTTGTTTTCACATGGTTTTATTTTTCAAAAGCAACCGTCTGTATAGCCTAGCGGCTGAGCGCGAAGAGCGAGTATCGCAATGAGAATGTAATCGTCAAGGCCGTAGGTGCTTTGAAAACCCTCTTCATAGTACTATATCGAGGTACAGAAATAAATATAATGTACATTAGATATAATAGTGTTGAACATAATGTAGAAAAGTTCACATTTTGGACAAAATCGAGTGCGAAGCACGAGATACGTGATAAGAATGTGTTCGTTGAAGCCGAAGGAGCTTCAACAAAAGAGAATTCACAACCATGAAATTACAGTTGTTCACGCTTTGACCTTTAGTTTCAGAAGGTCTGTGCACAAATGTGTGGGAAATATAAAGCCCAAGCGCGTAGCGCTAGGTAAATACATTATCGAGCGCGAAGCGCGAGAACCAACAGTCGCGCGCCCTAGACGCGCTCAAACTTGCGAGCCGCGCGCGCAGCGCGCAATGAGAATGTGCCCGCGAAGCGGGCATATTTTTTTCGTATAATATTTCGTTTTTTTGCGTTTTAGACTACTTTACAACTTTCTACAATGACAGGAAATGTAAATTTTTCTGAACATTTACAATTTTTAACGACGGAACTTAGATCCTAGAAAACTTTTACAATTTTTTAATAACAAATTTTTTTAAACTTTCGTGTAAGGTTTGGTTTTTAGGTGTTTTAGACCATTTTATAACGTTTGAGAATGCATGAACCATATTTTTAAACGCATTTCTGATTTTTTTTTAAATATTTATACTCTCAGCATAGTATCTGCGCCGATCGTGGAGCCAGCAGTACTGGGCGAACGGCCCAACCTCGGCCGTGAATATCGCACCGTGATCTGCATAAATGCTTTGGCATGTACTTTCAACCTAATTCCGGCCTTTGCTAGGCCAGACTCTGGCTTTTCCTATTGGAACATGCTTAGCCAATGTAAAGATGAAGTTTGGCACAGTAATGCGCCGCGTCTGGACCGATCTCTGGCTTTTCCTCGTAAAACATGCTTTGCCTTGATAAAAGCCACACTTCGTCCAGTAATGTGCCATCATTGGACCAAGCATGGGCGGTAGATCTACAAATTTGAATAGCCCATATAGGCAGCCAATACGGGCACAACACTGCGCCGATTAAAATTCCGATATTGGCCCAATAACATTAGCCGATCTTTGGCTGCCAGAATTGGACCAAGCCTGGGCCGTGTGTTCAATTGCGGCAATTCGCACTTGGGGCACGGCCGTTATCGCGACCGCGAAGGTGTCTGTCTGCCTGTAGTCTGTAGTATCGTGTAGATATGATAACTTTCAAAAGATTGATCAGATTGGATCGTGCTTTGGCACAATTTTTCAAGCCCTAAACAGAAGGAACGAGTTCTTCAACCAACTATTTTGAATGAGAATTCAAAAAGTTTGAGCATCTTCAAAATTTTTGAGAACATTTTTTTCAAGATTTCAAAATTCTATGTAGGGATATTCATAGTACTCGGAAACTCGAACTATTTATCCTCATGACTTTTTTTGATAAAAAAAATTAACAGAGTTATAACATTTTCAAAATAAAAAAAAGAACATTTTAAGCCAAACAGCGCACGATATAAAAAAAGTCAAGAAAATAAAAACGTGGCTTTTTGAAAGAGCTATAAGATTATCATAACAACTTTTTGAATTTTTTCGAAAAATGGAAAATTAAAATTTTGATCGTAGAAGTAAATAAAAAATTCCATTTTATAGTCAAACTATGCAAGATACCAAGAAAAAATGAATCAACGAAAATTGTGCACCCAGAAAAGATCTACAAATTTGTTATTAATCACTCTTTTATAGGACACGTAGTTTATGTTTTATTCGTAAACAACATTAAAAATAAAAAAATTCAATTTTTGGACAAACGACACAAGCTACGAAAAAAATGATGAGACAAAAGTTGTTCACCCAAAAAAGAGCTAAAAATTTGTTTTTATCATTTTTTGATATGATGAGTAGTTTTCGTTTTATTCGGAAAAAACAACATTGAAAATAAAAAAATTAAATTTTTGGACGAGCGACACAAGCTATGAAAAAAATTAATGGACAAAAGTTGCTCTTTCAGAAATGATTAAAACCACATCTGAATTTGTCATCAACAATTTTTTGATAGGACGCGTAATTTTTGTTTTACTCGTAAAAAATAACATTAAAAATAAAAAAATATATATAATTTTTTGAAATACGACACAAGGTCCAATAAACTGACAGAGAAAAGTTCTTTATTCGAAAAGGACCTACCAATTTGTTATGGATGATTTTTAGATAGGACGAGTAGATTTTATTTCAATCGTAAAGAATAAGATTGAAAAAAATCAATTTTTGAAAAAATTCATTTTTTGGGAAAAGGACACAAGCTACAAAAACATTTTATTTAATAAATTTTGTCGCTCAAATTATATCTACAAATTTGCTTAGAACCACCTTACGCTAGAATGCGTATTTTTAGTTTAAATCGTAAAAAATAACATTGAAAATGAACTAGTTGAATTGATGGAAAAACGGTACAAGTAGCAATAAAAGTTTTGATAACAATTTGCAAATATTAAAGTAATCATGAAGAATGAAATTTGTACTTCATTTCGTAATATCTAAATAAGCAGCCCCAGACCGAGGTACAGAAATAAATATAATATACATTTGATATAACACAGAGTTGAATATAATGTAGAAAAGTTCGCATTTTCACGATCACTAAATTACAGTTGTCGATGCATTGGCCTTTAATTTTAAAAGGTCTGCGCACAAATGTGAGAAAAATACAAAGAGCGAGCGCATAGCGCGAGGAAAATACATTATCGAGCGCGAAGCGCGAGATAAATATATTTTTGAGCGCGAAACGCGAGAATCAACAGGCGAGCGCCCTCGGCGCAATCCGTCAATCACCTATAACAATTAAAAACATTTAATAGAGCTCAGACTATTTTCTTATACTAATAAGATCTCAGCGAAAAACATCTACATAATTTTAAGATAAAAAAGTTGGCCAAGTAGAATGTTATTTTTATATACAAATGAATTTCGCGAAATCAAAATTGGCCAAATAATCAGAATAAAAAATCAGACAGCCCAAAAGATGGCTATTTCGGGGTTTGGTTAAACGACAATAACAGCAGAATATTGTCCGAAAACATTTTCTGACATTTATTTTTGTTTGATAGTATAGCGATAGTTTAAATGAAACAAAATGGTTACAGTATGGCCACGTATAAAAGCATAATAATTTTCAGTTCCGCGTTAGATCTTTCCGGTATTCGTACTAGGTGAATCCAACATGCTGGGGGTTTCAACAAGTTTATTACTATTATTATTATACTATTAAGCCATTTCCCTTTCGGGGTAGGCGTGACTCGCTCGGTTGGGAAGTAGTGGTGTTGTGAAGAAGGTATAGATTTTTTAGATTGATCTGGAATTTTCATGTTATTTATCTAAGTAACACGTTCGATCCGCAGCACTGCTCCGACGCAGGTTGCTGATCAATCTCTCTAGCGATCACCCAAAGTGAAGAGCTTCACAAGGTTGTTATGTGAGGTTCCCCACTCGGGCCTGTTAGTATCCAAGGTCTTTTATTTCAGGCGTCATTCACTTTTTATAACCATTTGTCGCCACACTTTTCTGTCCTGGCATACTTATCTAGCTTCCCTCACGTCCATGCATTTTTTTATGCAAGCTCTCCTGTTTCTGTGTCTTCTTGTATCTCTTCGGATTAAGGTCTCATTCACACATTCTAACCATTCATTCCGCGGTCTGCCTCTGGGCATACTGCCATTTACTTTACCTTTATACACTTGCTTCGTTGGACGTTCTTCATTCATTTTTTCAACATGTCCGAACCATTTTAACTGATTTCTTCCCCATGTATCAATTATTGTCTCTTTTGCGCCACATTCTTTGAGGATTATTTCGTTTCTCACTTTGACCATCAGTGTTTTCCCGCAAATTTTGCGCAACGGTTTCATGCCAATCGCGTTAATGTTACTCTCATAATTTTCTTTGCAGGTCCACGTCTCGCTATTGCATAGCATAGTCGGTACAAATATAGAATTATATATTGCCATTTTAGCTTTTCTTGATATATTTGCCCAGCTGAAAATTCCTGTACAGGAACCTCTAAGGACATATTCCTGTACACGAACCTGCACATGAACCTGTACAGGTAATCTTGACGGTTCCTGTGCAGGAATTTGGCGAATGAAACTATACATGATCCAGCAAAGGAACCTGCACCGACAAAGGAACCTTTGAATGACCCTGTACAGATGCCTGTACAGAAACGTGTATAGGATCATTTACAGAAAGCCGTTAAAGGAACCTTTGGAACGATCCTGTATAGAAAAACGCATAGGGTCCTTTACAGAAAGCCATTGCGAAAACTCATGTCGCTTACAGCTGTAAACTTGCCTTGCTTTTATTCCCTTGAAGAACCAACTCACTATCGAGAGAGCCAAGCCACCAGCGAACCCTTGCGGATTAGTTCCTATGCAGGTTCATGCATAGGATCCTGAACATATTCCTATGCATGAACCCACACTGTTAGAAAAATCTGTATGAGATTTAATATACATGTGTGTGAAGCAAATATGCACTACCGCTACTGAAATGTAACATACATGGGTGTAGTGAATTTAATATACATGTGTATTAAATTTAATATACAGGTCGGTATAGCAGTGTGCATGAAAACTCAAAGTACTTTCATTCCTTTAAATCTTGTCAAATATTCGCAATTAAATTAATAATCTAGAATTTGTCGACTGAATTGTTATTTATAATGAAAGTGCGACGTACGGGTGGAACTTTTTCCAAAATCCAGTCTAAATAGTAGAAATTTAATGCTAGTACAGTTGATTGTAGGTTAGGTATGTTATTTGTTTGCTTAATTGATCTTTTCGACTCAAAATCCAGTCATATTTTTGAATAACTGGAAGAAGGTATCATGTTTTATTATTTAGATTCGAAAATTCTTATTGAAATTATTTTGAATTTGTGTAGAATGAAATCATCTGATTTTTCTTGTAAGTGATTAACATGAATGTATATGAAATTTAATATACACGCTCTTAACGGCGATTTCATATGATTGATATATTAATTTTAATACACATGGGTATATTAAATTTCATATTATTTTTAACAGTGCACACCTCAATTGACTCTGTGAAGGAACCTGTACAGGACCATCCAAAGGTTAGCTTATATACAGGTTCTTTTGCAGGATCATGTACAGTTTCCTTCGCCAAATTTCTGCACAGGAACTGTCAAGATTACCTGTACGGGTTCGTGTGCAGTTTCGTGTACAGGAACATGTGCAAGATCCTCCGAGGTTCCTGTTCAGGAATTTTCAGCTGGGTTACTTCTGAGAATGGACCATGTTCTACCGATAACCTTCTGACCCTCGTTTTTGCGTCTATCTAACATCCCTATCCATCTTCCCGTCACTAGTGAATAGGCTACCTAGATATATGTACTTCTCAACTTGTCCTAATCCGAGGGGGTCGACCACTCTGCTTTTTCGTCTACCAGGAATATATTCCCTAAAGAATATTAGGGAATATAGAGAATATATTGGAATATTTGGGAATACAAAGAGTATCAAGAATATGGGAATATGTAGGAATATGATGGAATATGTAGACGCCCAATGGGCGTTTAAACCGCACGCACCTAGGAGTGGGCTTTTAGAAATGCCCCGAACTAGGTGAGAGCGCTTTTGAGTGCACCGAACTAGGTGTGGGCATTCTCAAATGCACCTATCTAGGTGGGGACGCTTTCCACGTCAAAAAAATCAATCTTGGCAGCCATCTCATCGATTTTAATGAAACGCAGTGTTGTTGTGGTACTTTATGGGTAATGCTTTTTGGCAGAAGGATTTTCAAAAATTTTGAAAATTCTGGGCGTGACACCATTTTGAAATTTGGGGTGGTTTTTTTTTTAAATTGTAATATTTCCGACAATTTTTTCGGATTTTAATGAAACTTATAGGCACTTTGTAAAACAAGATGCTGTTTTATATAAAATATGGAACAAAAAAAAATTTCAAAATTTTCACAAAAAAAAACTCAAAAAAATTTTTGATTTCATTGTTGACAAATTTCGCTATTTTTGATTTTTGATTTTTTTTGAGAATAATATTCCTTGTTCTTTTATCTTTCATTTCAAAAAAAAACTTGATGGACACTCATCTGGTTCGCGAGTTATGAATATTTAAAGAACGACATTCCAGTCGAATGCTTGAGCTACGCAGCAGCTAGGCGGGTAGTGCAGACATTGTCATTACACAATGTACCGTTGAAACGCTGCAGTCTCAAGCATTCCTGTTTACTTAGTTATTTTTCTCTCTCGCTTAGAATATTTTCGCTTGAGAGCAGATTTTTGTATCTGAAATATTTTTGATGTTGTGTCAGGAGCAGCAGAATATATTTTGCAACGGATTTGATGGGTATTGATCGGTATGAAGGAATGAAATCCTCTCGTACCATCAATTGTCTGAGCTTTCAGAAACCGATCGCTAAGGAATTTCGCATGATTTTCATATTCGCTTGTGGCACAAAAAATGAATTTCACTTTTGGCATAGCGCTGATGGCCCAATCGTACAACAAGGATGCCGTCGTAATCTGATTATCTAGTGGTCTTCGCAGACTCGCTGCTGTAGCTTCGCGCTTTAGTGTTCCAGATAATCCGTCACAAGGCCCTTTTCCATGAGAAGTGGCATAAAAATGCCATTCTCCTTTGATTTTGAAGTCTTCTTTGAAGTGCGCAAGATTAAGAGAATTAAATTTATTCTTATATTGCGAACCAGCTCCATCGGTGAAATGTATTAACTTTTCTACGTGATATCGACTTTTTAGTTCTGTGATTACTTTCTTTGAAAACAAATTAACGGCAGTTGCATCGTGGTGAAGGCAATCCGAAATAATCATGAAACTGTCGTGCACTACTTCCCCATTTTCTTTATGGTAAACAACAAAGGGGTGGATCGTTACTTGTGTCTGACACCACCCGTGCAGAAATCGCCAAGTTTCTTCCCGGTTCCAGACTTGGGCCAGGCTGGGGGCCCCTAGCCTGGATCTAGCTCGAATTTTGCAATGGCTCGAGCTTGGGCCCAGCTAGTGTCAAAGTTCCACAAATTAACGATAGATGGCGTAGTACTATTCTCTTTGTTTCCTTATTATTTGCGAGTGTTGAGTGTAAATCTTTACAAAGTGGCAAATTTGGTATAAATAAAAATTCGTAAAGTATCTTAACCAGTAATTTGAGTGATAGTTTGAGCCAAAATGAACTTATAAATTTTGTGTGAGTGATTGAGAATAGTAGTGATGCTGCTGATTGATGATGGTCGATGAACAAAATAGAAATCATCATTGAAATTAAATTGACAAAAATGCCTCAAATAAAAAGCACTCTAAAAGACCAGAGGCATCGAGCACTCGTCAGTATCCCATATTTACGCGGTGAAAGTGCAAGTAAGTTCTTATATTAATTTTAAATAATATTTTTACATTAAGATTACACGTAACTTCTAACCTCAAATTGAGAAAACTTTTTCGTTGAATTATCAAGTGTAAAAATGTTGTTAATTTATGTGATGATGTGTAAGACTTAGATTTATAAAACAAATATGGCGGACGTAAATTAAAAAATTATAGTATATACCTAGATGATGATGACGCAGAAAGATGGTAGAAATTTAGGACGCGCAAATCGAATGAGTGACTTTTTGAATGGACGTTTTGATTTTTTTTCGATTTTTAAATATTACATATTCATTTGTTAACTTTAAATTTGAATAAAAAAAATTTCTCCTTAATTTCGACTTTTAATTTAAAAATGTCTAGGAATCGATAATAAACTAGGACCAAGCATGGGCCAAGCCTGGGCCAAGCTGGGCGATCGAGCCTGGCCCTGGCCAGATTTGGCGTTTCATTCAGGCTTGGCCCAGGCTCGATCGCCAGGCCAGGGCCTAGTTTTGCCAAGCCTGGGCCCTGTTTGTGCCATGACCAAATTTCTACACGGGCAGTAGTGATTTTGGATGGCGTCCTGAATTACATTAGTAAAATTTTCACCAAAATCGCATAAAACCAAAAACACTCCTGCTTGAAGGGATTGTTTGGTATCATCAATATATTTACTTTGAACCTTCGCTAGGAAATCATGTTTCAACAGATCAGGTAAATATTTTGTAATTAAATGAACGTATTCGTCGCCGGAGTTTACAATAGTTTCTAACATTGAGCGATCTGTGTTTGTCCATCGTTTGTACGTGACATTATCAATGCAATTTTTGTCAAATAATTCATGTAACTTTTCTGTTACTATTATTATATCAGGGCAATTTTTGCAATAATTTAAAAAGCAATCAGGTTTTGGGTTCTCGCATACCATGGTGCCTAAAATGTCTTTATACGATCCGAGAAGATCATTTCCAGGTTGTGCATCTGCAAGCTCTTTCAGTCGTGCTCCAGCTATCATCAGTTTCATATTTTGATGAATTTTACACACACAAACTGAATGTGTTCCATTACCGCCCGCCAGAATGCATTCCTTTGGTCTTAATCCCGCGAATTTGGAAAACCCAACCTTACAGTCAGGATATCTCTCTTTATAAGTTACGTATAACTCCTTCAAATTTCCCAAGAGTAGTCGTTTCTGTTCATGTACTCGAACTCCATTCTTCTTTACAGACACGTAATCATTTTTTCCAGGCATTTGCCGACTAAAATCGCTGTGGCGATAAAAATTATGAACAAGCGTTTCTGCCCCTTCAGATAGTCTTTTTCCAAGTTTAGGATTAGGAGATGAACCGATTCCATGTTCGGTGTGAATGACTTTTGCCAAACGAGCCATATTATAAGGAACACTAAACGTGTGTTGTATACGCCGAATTTCCCAACTTCTTGGCAACATCGTTAAGAACTGAACTTTTTCTGATTTTTTTGTTGTTTAAGAGATTTTTTCTTTCAACTCCTCAACGAGTTCATTTATTTCATTCTCGTTTTTGTTTAAAACTTCAAATATTTTCTGCAGCTCAAAGTCTATAGCTTCCCTTATTTCTTGTACCTTTCGTTTTTGGGCTTTTATTGATCTTCGATCCTTCCGATTTTCAATTGGGGGAATTTGCAAAATTTCAAGTATTTTGTTGAGCTTTATTATTAATTTTTCATCCTCGGAATTCAGATACAAGTCTTCCACTTCTCCAGAAACCACGCCTTCTACTTCATTTTCTGATTCATTGCTGAGGTAATTTTCATTCTGATCTACTGGAGGAAGATCATCAATACGGTTCGGTAAAGAAAAAGGGGGTGGTGCAGAGTTTCCTAAAACAGCTTTTACATTGTGATTGGTTTTTGGGGGATGAAGACGACATGAATTGCATATAAGCTGCCCCTCTTTGGCTTCGTTAATATCTATTCTTTTACAAAGTTCTTTTGTAATTTTGCGAAGTACTGACATATTCAAATTTTTGCAGTGTCTTTTTTTACTAAAAGGATTACAACACCGAAAAAATGGAGCCATTTCACCTACTTTTTATAGTATTTTACAGCTAAGTATTTTTACAGACTTCGATTGAAAGTTTAAAATATAATAACGTATGTTCGATTAAGCCACTTATAAAGTTCATTCGAGAATGCTGTTACTAACTAATAAACTTGTCACTTATGGAAAACACACTGTCAGTGAGAAATTTAAAGGTATATCCAATAACGCGATCACGTGAGGAAATCAATTTTTTTACAGACACTTATTAAAAGCTTAGAGAAACTATTTGTGTACACTACATGTAACTCTATTAATGCTGACTAAGGAATATCGTACTCAACTCTGTCAACAACAATAGTGTCCAAAAAGCATAGTAGAATTGTACATCAGTGTCTGCTTGTACCAAAAATTTGTTTATCAACACCGCTGGATTGAGTACACTAGTCCGAGACTGCAGCGTTGCAGCGGTGCATTATTTAATAACAATGTTTGCACTACCCGCTTAGCTGCTGCGCGGCACAAGCATTCGACTGGAATGCCGCTCTTTAAATATTCATAACTCGCGAACCAGATGAGTGTCCATCAAGTTTTTTTTTTGAAATGAAAGATAAAAGAAAAAGGAATATTATTCTAAGAAAAAATAAAAAATTAAAAATAGCGAAATTCGTCAAAAATCGAATCAAAATTTTTTTTCAGTTTTTTTTGGTGAAAATTTTGAAATTTTTTTTTATCCATATTTTATATAAAACAGCATCTTGTTTTACAAAATGCCTATAAGTTTCATTGAAATCCGAAAAAAATTGTCGGAAATATTACAATTTAAAAAAATGTCGACCTCAAATTTCAAAATGGCGTCACGCCCAGAATTTTCAAAATTTTTGAAAATCCTTCGGCCGAAAAACATTACCCATAAAGTATCACAACAACACTGGGTTTCATTATAATCGATGAGATGGCTGCCAAGATTGATTTTTTTGACGTGGAAAGCGTCTGCAGGACAAAACTGAAACGTCCCGAACCCGTTCTAGTTGTCTTCAGATACAGAGAATACGTTTTGGGGAATATACAAATTTCTTCTTGTGATAAAGAACTAGTA
Source organism: Andricus quercusramuli (assembly GCA_932178445.1). Lineage (NCBI taxonomy): Eukaryota > Metazoa > Arthropoda > Insecta > Hymenoptera > Cynipidae > Andricus > Andricus quercusramuli. Next base: position 48,425 of record CAKNXH010062422.1, read on the forward strand.
TTTTTGTTGAGGCACATTCTGAAGCACACAATCCTGGTAAAAGTCAAGGATGAAAAAAAAACAGTTATCATATACTAGATAACTAATGTTAATAAGTGATAAAGACGATATAATCACTATTGTTATTATTATTGTCATGTCAACATTTGATGAACATTTTCAATAAATGTTAGGTACATAACTGTTCATTATTTGTTTTATTTAGATTTTTTAAGATAACATTCCCTAAACAGATAGCCAATATGTATTAATAGTAAAATTATTCCAAATTACCAGAGAGTATGAATTTTCAAGAAAAAAATAAAATTTCAACAAATAATTTGAATTTTTAATAAAATATTTAGATTTTTGGTTGGAAAAAGTAATTTTTAACAACATAAAAACGAATTTTCAACTAAATTTATGAATCTTTAACCAAAAAAATAAACTTTTCAGAAAGCAGTTCCACTTTTAACTAAAAATTTTAACCTAAAGAGATGAACTGTAAACAAAAATATAATAATTATTATTCAGAAAAACAAAACGTTTCAGTTAGAAATAAAAAATAGCTGTATTCAACCAACAGAAAAGAATTTTTTTGCAACACCCACCTCTAAAGTTGACGTTTTCATGCATGTAGATGGTGCCTAAAGTACCTTATTTGAGCCGACTGTGCGTGAAACAATTTTCGCGCATGCGCAGTTTGAAGATGGCTTACTTAAGACACTGGTGAAAAAGCTGCGCATGCGCACATTCGAGATGAGGTACTTTAGACACTGGCAAAGGTAACTTTAAACACTGGTCTTCTTGAAATAATTTTACATTCAACTTGAACAAATGTTTTAATGATTGAAGTTTTGTTTTTAGGGGTTCGCAGCATAAACGCCAACATTTTTTTTCAATAATTTTTTTCTAAAAAATTTTTTTCAATAAATTTTTTTTTTCAAAATTTTTTTTCACCAAATTTTTTTTTCAAAAATTTTTTTTCTCGAAAATTTTTTTATCGAAAATTTTTTTTCTCCAAATTTTTTTTTCACCAAATTCTTTTTTTTCAAACATTTTTTTTTCACTAAATTTTTTTGCACAACATTTTTTTTTTGAACATTTTTTTTCTCAAAACTTTTTTCAAACATTAAAAAAATTAGTTTTTCGTTTTTGTGGCTTTGGGGTCCGTAAATGATGAAGGAGATTTAAATTTTCATCAGACGTTTCGGCTCCATATATGGGCCCTCTTCAGTGATTTATTCTAGAAAAAGTTTATTGGTACATTTCACTTATTCTCTACGATAGATTTTTTTTTTTAATTCCTTTACTCCACTCTCTACAATATAGAATTAGTATTTTTCGTTACCACCTCCTAACAACTTTTTCGGACGGGCTTTGCAAAAAATAGCGTGTGATACACGTGCGCCTAGGTGATTAGTAACTCGTGTGATTGCATCATTCGCCTGCGGTTCGAAGCACTCGTCTATGTTTTCGCACTCGCTTCGCTCGTGCGCTAACCATCAACTCATGCTTTGAGCCTCCGGCTTCTGCTGTAAAATTCACACTCGCACACAATCACCTATTTTACGCACTTGTATCACAAATAACTATTAACAAATTGCTTGAATTCTCTACTAAAATAGAATAATGTTTAATTGCAGTTTTCATTTGCATTTTCAAATAAAGATCAATCAATTATTCTTTTTTATTTCTACATCAACTTTGAATTATGTGAATAAAAAAAGTCTTGCTATAACAAACCCATTTAAAAAAAGTATAAAGTGCCAAACAAATGAGATGAATAGTTTCTAAAATTCTTTGCTCAGTTTAGAGATATTAGTGTTGAAAATGAGACCCACAAATTTTATTAATTTATTGGCAGCCGTCGTCAAGTTATAGTGTTCTGTAATCGAACGATTTCATTCTACATAATAAAAAAATATATTTCATTACCTTTACCGTTGTCGAAGTAAGCTTAAAAATGAAATAATTTGTTGAAGGCCAGATCTATTAGATGGAATGAATAATCTAAGCTTGGCCTTGAGTTAATAATTGGTACCTATCATGAAAGTAAATGTAAAATTATGGTAGGAGATTTTGGATGCATCAACAGTTCGTGTAAAAATGAACAGATGCAAATATTATATAACTTAAGAGACTTTTTTCTACCTTGAAAAATCTCAATAAAAAAAACTAATGAATAGTTATGTACCTAATATTTATTGAAAATTGTAAGCAAATTTCTAAATAACAATAACAATAGTAATTATATCGTCTTTATCATTTTTTAAGATTATTTATTTAGTATATGATGCCTGTTTTTTTCATCCATGACTTTGATCAGGATTCTGGTGCCTTAACAAAATTACTAGTTTTTTACCACAAAAAAGAATTTTTTCTGCAAAAATAAGTTTCTTTATTTGAAAATGCAACAAAAATTGCAATTGAAAATTTATATTTTTCAGTAGAGAATTCAAGCATTTTGTTGAAAAATTTGTTTCTGTTGGTCGAATGCAGTTACTTTTTACTTTTAATTAAAATACTTCGTTTCTCAAATATTGAGTATTATCCATTTGATTACAATTCATCTTTTTAGGGTTGAAAATTTTAGTTAAAAGTGGAACTACTTTCTGAAAAGTTCATTTTTTCTGTCAAAAATTCATAACTTTCGTTGAAAATACGTTTTTTTGTTTTTGTTAAAAATTAATTTTTTCATGAAAATCTAAATATTTTGTTGGAAATTCAAATTATTTGTTGAAAATTAACTTTTTTGTTGAAAATTCATATTCTCTAGTAATGTGGAATTGTACTATTTTTACATTGGCTATCTGTTTAAGAAATGTTATCTTAAAAAATCTAAATTAAAAAAAAATATGAATATTTATGTATCTAATATTTATTAAAACGTTCAAGAAATGTTGACATAACAATAGTAATTATGTCGTCTTTATCACTTTTTAAGATTAGTTATCTGATATGTGATGCCTGTTTCTTTTTCATCCTTGACTATGATCAGGATTTTGTGCCTCAGAATGGGCCTGAACAAAATTACTAGTTTTTTATCACAAGAAACATTTTTTTTCTGCAAAAATAAATTCCTTCATTTGAAAATGCAACCAAAATTGCAATTGAAAATTTATATGTTCCAGTAGAGAATTCAAGCAATTTGTTGAAAATTCTTTTCTGTTGGTTGAATGCAGTTATTTTTTATTTCTAATTGAAGCATTTTGTTTTTCTAAATATTAATTATTATATTTTTGTTTACAATTCATCTCTTAAGGTTAAAAATTTTAGTTGAAAGTGGAACTGCTTTCTGAAAAGTTCATTTTTTTTGGTTAAAGAATCATAAATTTAGTTGAAAATTCGTTTTTATGTTGTTAAAAATTAATTTTTCCCACTGAAAATCTAAATATTTGGTTAAAAATTCAAATTATTTGTTGAAAAGTTATTTTATTTTTGAAAATTCATACTCTCTGGTAATTTAGAATAATTTTAGTATTATTACATATTTGCTATCTGTTTCGGAAATGTTATCTTGAAAAATGTAAATAAAACAAATAATGAAAAGTGATGTACCTAACATTTATTAAAAGTGTTCATCAAATGTTGACATGACAACAATAATAACAATAGTGATTATATCGTCTCTATCACTTTTTAACATTAGTTATCTAGTATATGATAACTGTTTTTTTTTCATCCTTGACTTTTACTAGGATTGTGTGCTTCAGAATGTGCCTCAACAAAAATACTAGTTCTTTATCACAAGAAGAAATTTTTATATTCCCAAAAACGTATTCTCTGTATCTGAAGACAACTAGAACGGATTCGGGACGTTTCAGTTTTGTCCCACCTAGGTGGGTGCATTTGAGGATGCCCTCACCTAATTAGTTCGGGGCATTTATAAGCCCCCTCCTAGGTACGTGCGATTTAAACGCCCATTGGCCGTTTAAATTTTCAACAAAACAGTCCAATTTTCAACCAAGAAGTGTGACTTTTGAAAAAATTGTGAAACTTGCGACAATATAATTGACTTTCAAACCTCGTGGACAATC
>CAKNXH010062422.1:62443-105580 GCA_932178445.1 Andricus quercusramuli
TTCTTAGAGGGTAACGATCCTCCCCATTTCGTTCCAAATCCAAATGGGGAAACATGAATTTTGCCAGTTTTTGAAATAATTTTTTAGGGTTCGAAAAAATGTGACAGGAAAGTATGGAGGCTTGTAGAGAATTATTATCCAATGAAGAATTTCATGTATCGGACATATGTGTTTGACACACCTAACACACCCCCACGAGTCCCTAAAAATTACGCAAAAATATCAATTCTCCATAAAAACGACCTTTTGGTCACTGTATTCATGTCTTTTTTTTACAAAATTATTTATATTGGTCTAGTGGAATATTTATTAACATTGATTAATTACTTTTCAAATGTTTAAACAAATGGAATTTGTTTATATAATTTTTTTTCGAAAATATTTCTTTTCCTACAAATTATTACCATTGGTCTACTGAAATATTCATTAACAATTTTTAAATAATTTTTAAATATTTAAACGAATGGAATTTGTTTAATAATTTTTTTTCGAAAATTCGTTTCTTCCCTAAAAATCATTACTATTGATATAGTGGAATATTTAGTAACAATAATTTATTAATTTTAAATTATTTAAACAATTGGAATTTGTGTTAATAATTGGTTTTTCAATTCTTTTTCTTTATGAAAATCATTATTGTTGGTCTATTGGAACATTTAACAACATTGATTAATTAATTTTCAAATATTTACACAAATTTCATTTGTCTAAAAAGAGTTTTTTCCAAAAATTCGTTGAACTGGCAGTTTATTATCGTTATTTATTTTTTATAGAATTGGAAAATATTTTTAAATAAATTTATGTTATTAAAGAAAATAAACTGCCAGTTCAGCGAATTTTTAGACGAAAAATTCTTATTTAAACAAAAAACAAATGATTAAGAAAAATTGATTGAATAAATGGAATTTGTTTGAAACCTTGCAAATTAATTAACAAATGTTGATAAAACATTGTTGATAAACATTCCACTGAAGAAATAATAATAAACTTCAGTAAAAAAATGTAAAAAGAAAATTATTTGAACAAATTCCATTTGTTCAAATAATTGAAACTTAATCAATTATTCTCAATAAATATTCCACGAGACCAATAGTAATAATTTTTAGAAAAAAAAAACGAATTTTCGAAAAAAAATATTTCAACCAATTCCATTTGTTTAAATAATTAACAATTGATTAGGCAATGTTAAACAATATTCCTCTAGACCAACATAAATAATTTTAGGTAAAGAAAGATGAGAATACAGTGCTCAAAGGATCGTTTTTATGAAGAATTGATATTTGTGGTTTTAAGGGTAGTTTTCAGGGACTCGTAGGTATGTGTTCGAGGTGTCAAACCCATATGTCCGATGATACATGAAATTCTTCGTTGGATAATTCTCTACAAGCCTCCATACTTTCCCGTCACATTTTTTCGAACCCTAAACTATTATTTCAAAAACTGAAGAAATTGATGTTTCCCCATGCATTTTACGTGGGAAACTTCAAGTCAAAACCGGCAGCAGTTAAAATCAAAAAAAAAGAAAATTAGGGATTTTCTTTTTTCGGATTTGGAACAAAATGTGGAGGGTCGTTGCCCTCTAAGACAAAAAAGTGTTTTTGAGCCTCCATAATATATATTTTTTTCTTACATGGACGGTGGGGCTCCCCCCCCGGTACGGCAAAAGCCTACGACTGTTTTGTTGAAAATTCAACTGCTTTGTTGAAAATTCGTATTTTTTGAATAAAAATTGAACAATTTGATTACGATTTTTTTCTTCCTTGGCTTACAAATTTTTTTTTATTGAAAAATCAACTATTTTGTTGAAAATTTATCTTTTTATTTCAAAATTCATATCTTTCTGTGAAAATTTAACCTTTTTGGTTAAAAATGCAACTCTCTGGTTAACAATCAAACTGTTCCAATAAGAAATTACCCTTTTTTTACAAAATTAAAAAAAAACTAAAATGAAAATTTTAAGTCAAACATCGCACGATATGTAGTTGACGCATAAATAGAATAGTTATTTGCGATACAAGTGCGCAAAATAGGTGATTGTGTGCGAGCGTGAATTTTGCAGCACAAGTCGAAGGCTTGAAGCATGAGCCGCGAATGATGCAATCACACGAGTTACCAATCACCTACGCGCACGTGTATCACACGCTATTTTTTGCACCGCCCGTCCGAAAAAGTTGTTAGGAAGTGGTAACGAAAAATACTAATTTTATATTGCATAGAAGACAAAAAAAATGAAAATGCAAAAGTTATACAATCAAAAAAGATCTACAAATTTTGTATAAGCTTTTGTTATAAAAATACATTTAAATTTTTTTAAACTAACTTTTTGGAAAAACGACCCAAGCTACAATAACATTTTATTTAATACAATTTTTCGCCTAAATTATATCTAAAAATTTGCTTAGAACCACTTTGCGCTAGGATGCACATTTTTTTTTGAATCGTGAAAAATAACATTGAAAATGAATTAATTAAATGTATGGGAAACGACACAAGTTGCAATAAAATGTATGATAATAAATTGTTTTTTTTTTCCTTATAGGATGCGCACTTTTTTTAACATTATCTAGTATACTACTAAGAAGACAAAAAAAATACGTCTGTTTCAATAGCAATGCACATTCTAAATTGTAATAATATAAATTTATTAAAATGATACATTTTTAAGGATAGCTGTAAATAAAATGTAATGCAAAATGAGGGCAAATATTGAAGTCATCATGAAAAATAAAATTGGTATATTATTTTGAAATATCTGAGTAAGCAGTACCAGGTCGAGGTACAGAAATAAATATAATATGCATTTGATATAAGAGTGTTGCATGATGTAGAAAAGTTCGCATTCTGGACAAAATCGAGTGTAAAGCACGAGATATGTGATGAGAATGTGTTCGTTGAAGCCGAAGGAGGTTTAACAAAAGATAATTCACAATCACCAAATTACTGTTGTTGATGCTCTGACCTTTAATTTTAAAAGGTATGTGCACAAATATTGGGGAAGTACAAAGATCGAGCGCGCAGCGCGAGTTGAATACATTATCGAGCACGAAGCGCTAGATAAATCTATATGTATATGATCGAGCGCGAACCGCGAGACGCGCGCCCCTGGCGCGCTTAAACTTTCGAGGGATAAGAATGATTGATATGATAAGATTCTTTGTATTGAAAATGCAACAGTTTGGTTGACAAATAATCGATTTCCATTGAGGATTCAAGTATTTAGTTGAAAATTCGTTTTTGTTGGTAAATTCAACTGTTTTTTATTTTAATTTAAAACTATTTTTATGAAATATTAACTGATACATGTTTCGTTGAAAATTAATCTTTTTAGATTGAAAAGTCAACTCCTTGGTTGAATTTTTTACTGCTTTCTTACAAATTCATACTTTTGTTTGTTGAAGATTCATAATTTTAGTTGGAAATTCATATTTTTACATTAAAAAGTAATTTTTCAAACAGAAAATTCAACTGTTCCGTGGAGAATTCATTTTTTTCAAAAATAATTCTCTTGAATGAAAATTGAAAACAAAAAAATTTTTAGAAAACAAATATAAGCTAAAAATTATTCAAATAAAATTTGGACTAAAATCACATCCATTGTTCAAATTATTGAGCTGAATATGTATGGGATTTTTGTGAAAATTATTCTTTTCTGGTAGAAAATTAATCTTCTTGGTTGAAAATTCAACTACCCGGTAAGAAGGGTTGCATAAAAAAGTATTGGAAAATTTCCAGCATCCAATGGTGACTCTACAATTATTGAATACTTTTAAATCCCCTTTTTGTCCACACGTTATGAATCTCCTCAGCGAAATGGGTTATGTCTTGGATGAATCCTTCTCTGTACCCAGCGGCGACAATATTTTTGTGAATACTTTTTAATGCTGTCAAGCGGGTTACGTATCTGAGATATCTAATACCCTTTAGTTCCCAGGCATCTCAGTTTCTATTTCATCAGAATGAATTCTTTCAAAGGAAAATAGTAGTTACATTTCGTAAATCGATCCTAATCCTTTGAATGAAATTATTTTTCTTTATTAACTTGAATACTTTTAAATATATTTTAGAAAATTTTAGGTTCATGGCACAATTTTCACTCTGTTTACGGGTGTAAAAAACAAGAGATACGTTTATCAAGAGCGTATAACTTCAGATATACGGTCCGCAGAACAAGCACGATCAATAAGGAAATAAATCGAAGTCAAACGAAGTGAAAGTGAAAGTGACGAGTGTTGACAGTGTTGACATGAGTGAAGCGGCATTTTCGCACTATGCACTTAAGTCCCAAACTCGGGGCACCGGGGGATTGTGTTCTTAGAACATTAATTCTTTATTGTAAGTAAGAATTTTTATAATTTCTATATTTAACCCTTAGTGCCCGACAAGTGTAACACAGACACTCAACAAATTTTGTGGTTAGGCTCGTCTAAAAAAGTTCTGTTAAAAATGCCTTTTGTCCTTTTGCGATATCTTTGATCGTTTACGAGAAAAATTCAAAAATTACATTTTTAGGAAAAAAGAATTCTCCCGGACTAAAAAATGGTTTAGCCCGCATAAAGCTAATACAGGGTGTCTAGCGACCTTGAAAACCTTGAAAACCTGGAATTCTCCTTGACTTTTTTTTTAAACGAGAAACTCGAATTTTAATTATGTTTTTTTTGTTCTTAAAACAATTATTTTATTGAAATGCAAAGAGTAATTTAGGTCTTTTAGCCTATTATGAAAGAAATATCTCGTTTGGAAAAAATCTTGCTACTGAAAAGCTTTTTATTCATCAAGATATAATTTATCTTTTGTTCACTAAGAATAAATAAAGAGATTTCAAGGAAATTTTTGTAGACTGTACCAATTATTTTATAGATTGCAAAGAGCAGACTTTATTATTGTGAATAATTCTATAAGTTTTTAATTTCTTCTACCTCAATATAGAATATTGAAGTATAAATTTTGTTGTGGTGTTAAACTATCAGTTTGAATTTTCGATGTTAATTCAGTTTCAGAATTAGAATAAGTCATGGCCATACAACGGATTTTTTTATGGGTTGACCACTCGGTTTTTGAGTGTACACCAGATTTCAAAATGTTACAACATATTTCTAAAGATTTTAAAATATTTCAAACATTTCAAAATATTTTAAATATTTTTAACATTTCCCAAAGATTACACGGATGTTCATTCATAAACTTTTTAAAACTTTAAAGATGTAAAGGATTTCAAAGATTTGAAAAATGGTACAGTACACCAGATTTAAAAGATTTCAAAGTTTTTTTAAAATTTGAAACAATTTCAAGAGGTTTCAAGACATTTTAGAAGATTTCAAAAAAATTTTGATAATTCAATGGTTTCAACGAGTACGAAAGATTTTCCAAACAAAGATTTAAGAAAGATTTCATAAATATTTCAAAAGATTTCACAAAGATTTCAAGGTAGACATTTTAAAGTTACACGAATTTAGTATTTTAATCTTTAATTACCTAACGTGATTATTAAAAAAAAATTCAATTTTTAATTTTGAAATTTAAGTAAGCTTGTCATTGGGTCATTCTATTTTATTTTGCAGTAGTAGGTTGCTGCATGATTTTAAAAAATTTTCCTACTTACAGGGATCACAGTTCCCTATTCCTCCTTTTTCCATTTCTTCCTGAATTTGATATAAAGAATCCAACGATACATTCGTTTTTCAAATAAAAAAATACGAAAATGTGAAGAAACCAATTTTCCCTTTTTTGGAAGAAAAATTCACCTATATTTCCTACAATTGAACTGCTGAACCTCTTTGATGCCTGTACTTAACTATCATTATTATCAGTTTCTGCAAAGGCAGAAAAAAAGGTCACATTTATGTGCATTATAGAATTCAGAAAAACTCAAATGAATGAAATGAGACGTATTCAACAGCCTGTAAACTTTGATAGAACATTCACTTTGATATGAAATAAACTTTCAAACTTCTTTCCAGGACCCCCGAAGACTGGAAGACGCGTCTTAGGCGCAGAAGTTAATGCTGCAGCTGAGCCAAGACTTTCGGAGGAAGAGGAGAATGCAGCACCTGAGCTACTTCCCACTAATCTTGAATATGAAGAAGAAGAGGGCGAACCGCATGTTTCTGATTTAAGGGAACCAGATGAAGAAGAGGATGAACCTTCTTTTTCTAATTCAAGGGAATCAGAAGAAGAGCATTTGCAGCAGAATGATGTAGGCAACGAAAATGTAGGTGGACCGATTTTTCTTATCGATGTGGATGAGAATCAGACAGCGTCCACAACGGAAACTCGAATCACGATAGAAACTGACCCGCTTACTGCAGAAGCATTGTCTAATGTAGACAGTGATGATAGTTTCTAATATGTTCAAAAGTAATGTTATTGCGATGATTGTACTTAGGAAGTTTCTAATCTGTTCAAAAGTAAAGTTATTACGATGATTGTACTTAGGGAGCGTCCATAAACCACGTGGACAGTTTTTTTTATTATTTATTGTTGTTTTAATATTTTTTTTATTTATGGCAATTTTATTTTCGCCTTAATTTAAACAATACAACAACTGTCCACGTGGTTTATGGGCGCTCCCTTAGTAAATGCACGATGTTAAACTTGATGTAAAATGGGATGGTAATTTAGGTAAAATGTGCCATAGAATGTTTACTGTGATAATTTTACTTAGGAAGTCTACAATTTTAAAAGTGTCGTGCAAATGGAGTTGGCAAAATGTACCAAAGAACTGTTCATTACGATAATGTTACTTAGTGTAGTAATATGTTAAAAGTATTTTGCTAGCAAATGGTTAGACTGTCTAGTATATAAACCTCGTTTAACTACGTTAAAGTTGTTAACACTTTTATTTATGTTCTACCGCTTTATATTTTTAAGAGAAATTTTTGTATTCTACAATTTAACTTTTACAATAACTCTACAAAATATTAGGAATTGAAGGAAAAACGTGTCATAGAGTTGATTTTTCTTAGTAAAAACAGCAAAGTTTGGAAAAATTATGTCACACTTTAATACAACTGAGAAAAATCTTCTCTATGGCTCTACGAGGTTTTTGTTCCATCACTTATATTTCTATCTGGTTCAGCGAGGCCTTTGGTATAGGGGTCTTACTTTATTCAAAATGATTTGTATAACTGATTTCTGCAGCATTTAATAAGTTATAAACTTTGTTCATGTTACTTTCCAAGGAATTGGACTGAAAAAATGTAATTCCTCTGGAATTTGAAATAAAAATCTGTCTACGGTATTCACAGTTGTTTTTTTATTACCCAAACTTATTAAAAATAGTAATTAATCAATTTCACGAAAGGTATAAATCTATTATTTTTAATACTGCGATGCGCATTTCTATTTTTTTAAATCCAATACCCTTTTATACTTTCCATAAAATTTTCAGATCTGAATTCCTATTAATACTTAGCCTAACACATTTTCAAATAGCATTTAAAGAGATTTGAAGCTCGTCATTTCTGGCCGCTCTTTAAGGAATACAAAGCGGAGGACAAAAAAGGTATTTGTAAGGATTGATGCTTTCCAATACTTTTTTATGCAAGCCTTCTTACCGGGTACTTGATTGAAGATTTGACTAACAAAGGAGAATCATAGTAAAAAATTTTGGAAAAAAAACTTAAGTAATTTATGTATGGCACCTATAACTGCAGCCATTGAGACAATTTTGTGTTATGTTGTGACTTGTTGAATCGGAAAAAATAGCATATTTAGTTGGATTTTTTTTTAAATAGTCACAAAGTAGTGTCAATGTTCAGAAAAAGTGTCAGATATTGTCAAATATATAGTGTCACTAGTTTGGTGAGTCCGATACCTATGCCAATAAGGGCCAAGCCACCACTAGGCAAAGACACTATAACGGAAGGGAAGGAATCAGGGAATTGGGAAATATAATATTTCAGAATATTTGTGAATATTTAGGAATACTTGGAATATGAGGAAATATTTTGGAATATCAAGAATATTTGGGAATATCGAGAATATTAAGAATATGAAGAATATCTGGGAATATTGAAAGAATATACGGGAATATTTAGTGAATGTACCAGGAATATTTTTCTCACCTTTTCCTTCAAACACTATGATTTTTGTTTTATTTACGTTAATTTTGAGGCCTATATTCTCCATGTTTGTATTTAGTTTGCTCAGCATTCTTTGCAAGTCTTCAATTGAAGAGGGACATTCTTAGACACTGGTCCATAAATATGATGAATAGCCATGAGGACATAACGCATCCTTGTCTAAGGCCTTGCATAATATCGAACTAGTCATTCAGTTTCCCATTAACCCTCAGACTCGCTTTGTTACCTGCATATATTGTTTTTATTGCTTGTACACGGAGAAAAATGATTGGTCAAAGTTAGAAAGTCAAAATTTACAGAGCCAGTCATTCCTTCTATATGGTCGAACGGCCCTTCCAACATTTTTTCGACATAGTCAGAAAGACTCTTATTTTATGGCCAGGCTGACGATTATAAGAACACCGGACTCACTATCAGGGATAACTAAGGTATCCCTGTCGGTATGGCCAATACGCGGATCTTTTTTTTCACTCATTTCGACCATTCCCGAAGGACTAGATAAACCATCTCATATGCTCGATTGCTCGACGTTTGCGCGTCAATCATGCGCGTGAAAATTTGTAGGTTACCGGGTATCGCTAATTGGTGTTTGTTGCCAATTTGCATAACGGACGCGTGGACCGCGTGCTGCTAATAATTAGCGACAAGCAGTTTTTGAAATATTCGCAAGTATTCCTTGTGCTTGAGGTGTTTCTCGTGTTATTCCCTAGTGTTGAGAATTTAAACGATCACTGAATATTGTAGCAATAATTGTGTAGTTATAACTTGATTTTTAATTGTGAATTTTACAATAAAACTTTATCTTCCAGTTGTCACCTATTCCACATTTAAATTCGTGGAAAGATAGATGGAAGGGTCTAGCTCATACGTGAAGCTGAAGGAGAGCTGGAACTGTGGGGAAAAAATTATTCAAATATTCAGAGGTAATAGTCATCAATTTTATATTTTAGAACATCACTTATTTGGCTGAAAATTAATGTGATTTGTTAAAAATTCGTCTTTTCTTTTTTTAGAAAATTAATCTTAATCGAAAAGTCAACTATTGGGTTAAAAATGTGTGATTTTTGTTGAAAATTTATTTTTGGGATTAAAAACTAAATGTGCCAAGTTAAAATTTAACTACTTGATTGAAAACTGAACTTTTTCTTGAAACTTCATATTATCGAGTTGAAAATTAAATTATTTTGTATAGAAAATTCGTCTGTTTTGAAAATTCAACTGCTTTTTGAAAGATTCATCTTTCTTCATTTAAAATCAATTTTTCACAATGAAAATTTAAGAATATAATTTTTTTAAACTTAATCTTTTTAGTTTGAAAATTTAACTATATGGTTCAAAATTTATGTAGTTTCTTACAAATTTCTTTTTTTGGTGGAAGATTTATAATTTTGGCAGAAAATTTAAATGTTTAGTTGAAAAATGAACTTTTTGAGAATTTCACTTTTTTGGAGTAAAAAAATTATTTCTTAAACTGAAAATTTAACTATTTGGTTGAAAATGAACTTTTTGGAGAAAATTTCATATTCTTGGCTTTAAAATTCTACCATAATTGTTCTAATATCTTTCCTAAGAAACTTCTTCTTTTCTCGTTTTTGAACTGAATTAATAGAATGTGGTAAGAAAATTGAACTATTTTTGGTTGAAAGTTAATTCTTTTTGGTTAAGCATTTGACTATTTGGTTGAAAATATAATTATTTGGTTGATATTCGATCATTTCGTTGAAAATTGAACTATTTGGTTGAAGTCAACTTTTTTGAACGAAAATTTAATTCTTTTGTTGAATATTTGCTTTTCTCGAATAAAGAAGTAATAGTTTTGAATTAAACATTTTTTTTTTATGATAGAAAAGTATACTTTCTGTGTTGAAAATCTTTCTTTTTTGGTTTAGAAGTAATTTGTTTGTAGAAAAATGGATAGTCTATTAAAAAATTCGTCTTTTTGGCAGGAAGATTTAACTACTTGATTGTAAATGCAACTGTTTGTACTGATTGAAATGCAACTACCTAAAAATTCATATTTTTTGTTGAGAACAAACTATTTCTTAAAAATTCGTCTTTCCGAGATGTTAATTCAATTGTCTTCTGAAAAATGCAAAAATTTTGTTCAAAGGGCATTTTTTTTTTTTGGTCAAAAATTCAAGTGCTTTGTTGAAAAATTTTTTCTTTCAATAGCAAATTTGTAGTTCTACTTTGAGATTTATCTTTTATGATAAAAAAAGTCGTATTTTTGGTTGAAAGTTCATCTTTTCTGGTTGAAAATTAACTTTTTTCTTCAATATTCGCCTCTTCTGTTTCAAAATTAAATTTATTTGTTGTTGATGCTACCGTTTGGTTACCAATTATTATTATTTATAAAATTCACTATTTGGTTAGAAATTTATATTTTTTCATTTAAAATGACTTTTTGTTGAAAATTTAAGTTACTTGTAAAAGAAACTGTTTCGTTAAAATTATTATTTTTCGTTGAGGTTTAATCTATTTTATTTGAAAATTCGACCATGTTGTTGAAAATTAGCTTTCTTCTTGAAAATTCATCTCTTTTCATTGCAAGTTCAAGTACGTTTGGTTAAAGTTTAATCATTTCGGTTTGAATATTCGATCATTTGGTTGGAAATTCATTTTGGTTTGAATATTCGATCATTTGGTTGGAAATTCATTTTGTAGTTTGTAATTTAAATATTTGGCTAAAACTTCAATTACATTTTCAAAAATTCATCTCTTTTGCTTGAAAGTTTCCAGCTATTTGATTGAAAATGCAAATGTTAGAATTATTCTTTATTCAATTCAATTAACTGATTGAAAATTAATCTTTCGGGCTAAAAATTCAACTGTTTTCTAAAAAAATAGACTTTTGAAATTTAAAACTCAGGTCTCTTGTTGAAAATATGTCTTGGGGTTGAAAATTCGTCTGTCTTGGTTAAAGTTCAACTATTTTGCTGAGAATGCAATATATTCAGACTTGAGATCTTGTGCGATTCATAACATCCTTTATAATTTTAAACGACTAATCCGACTTCTTTAGAGCCTTCTAGTCAATTCGAGCCCTGGAATCAAAATCAAAACTACTGTGTAGCTACTTTTTATTGTATTAAAGATTCCGTTCTCCTACCTGACGAAAATTCGACCACGGCTTATAAGTATTCACGACACAACGTGGGCATCTTTGAAGAAAAAAAAGGAAAACTGGCGATTGTGCATTTCCGAACACAATCAAAGGATAACGACATATTCGACTACATGAAGCTCTTTCCGGTTTTGCGAGTACAGTTTGGATACAAACTGCTCTTACAAGATTTTGATGAAAAGTATTTAGCAAAAAGAAATGCATTATACGCAGTATGATCACCCACAAGGAAATCGTCAGGCAAGCGAAAGTTGTGAGCGTTAGCCGTTTAAGTGCGTTAAATATTAAATAATTAATAATATTTAATCATATATTCTATTTTATATGTACAATGTTCGACCGTAATTGTATTAAATTCTAGATTCGGCTTTAACGAAGGCTGTAACGAAATTGTGATTTATGAAGGAATCTCCATAGGTATATATTAAATATAGTAGTGACAGTTTTATCATATAAGTTATATTTATATTTATGCTCCTAATTCTAAAAATAAAACTGCATTTATAATCACTTTTTTTAGCGAACTTTAACCTAGTCATCATTAATTTAAATGTTTCGTTTAATTTTAAGGTTACGTCAGGGTTTATCATTTTTTCAATCCATATATTGTTTTTGTATACGCTATAGAATATGTTATACTCTACATCTGAATTACTGTGAAATTATGCTAATTACATAGTACGATTACATTTATTAATTGATGTATAATAGTCAGAAGTATTTCCATACCAATCTTAAGTAAAAACTACTAATTCACAGAAAAAACTTAAAAAATTAAATTCATAAAGAATTTTTTCTTACTAATTTCTGTTGTTATGATTTAATATTACAAATTAGTAATTTTTTTATTGAAGATTATTATCAGAATGCTAACTATAAATCAATTGATAAAAGACTCCCCACTGTTTAAATAGTAGACTTTCATACTAGTCCAGATTATAAAATCAAATCAAATTTTTTTATTAATTTTCAAAAATAATATAAAAATATATATTTGGCTCTTAGAAATAGTGATTTTAATCGTATCAGATTTTTGAATCGACCCCCTGCAACAATCGAATTTGCCCTCCTAAAATATACATTCTGAAATTCCGGGATAATCTAATCGACCATTCTGAGCTGATAGAATCGACTGTATTGAGATAATGAAAGCGGTGATCCGAGGTGTCCAAACCGACCCTTCACAATGACCAGGTTAACACTTTGAGAAAATCGAATCGACCATCTGAGACCATCGAGTGGTCTGCCTAGAGACAATCATATCGACCCTTTAGCATGATCGGGTCAGCTTTCTTGAGATGACCGATTCGACCGTCCGAAATGATCGATTTGAACCTCTTGTTTCAACCTTCTAGAGATAGTCGCTTTAGCCATATTCAAGGGCTGTCCTATAGTTGACCCTGCAATATGGCCGGTCTGCACATCTAGATGGCCAAACAGACCTTCCATTTTTCTCCGTGTAGGAGCCATCCATTGACTCCGTACTCTCTGATGACTTCCCAAAGTTTACTTCTATCCAACTTGTCAAATGCTTTTTCTAGGTAAACAAACGCACAAAAACTTTCATTCCTACTCTCAAAAGCTTTTTTTCTGTGATCTGTCTTAAGCTAAATATTTGATCCGTACATGATCTTCCTGGCATAAATCCACTTTGCACTTCCCATATCTTTTTTTCTGTTATTTTCGTTAACCTGCGGATAAGTATTTTTGAGTAAATTTTACTTACGGTACTTAATAAGCTGATACCTCTGTAATTATTGCAGTTGCTTTTATCTTCCGTCCTTGTGTATATTGAGGTACAGCCCAAAGGAGCGCGAACTACCTGGGTTACCTTCCCCTTCCAGTGGGACCGTACCCCTCTCACCACTCTCGGTGCCGAGTGCGCGCCAGCGTCTACCGTCGACCCATGTCAGCGGGGGGTCCTTTGTACTCGTGAGGAATAAAATACAAAACATCAAAATTTTTTTATTTTGCAATTAGTAATTTTGAAATATTATATTCGAAATCTACGTTTCTTGGCGATTCCAACGATATGTTACTTGACTTCGTAAGTTGAAAATTAGGAATGTTTAATAGGCCATATCCCGTTTTTTCGAATTGTAACGCTCGGATCGACTAGATTCTAGACAGATAGGCTATTTTGATATATTGATATAATTATTTGTTATACCATAAAAGTCCAATTTATATAGTATGGACTCAATAAAAAATATAGAACAAGTTCTTCTACACAAAAAAAATGACATAAGTCGGGTGTCGAACTTCTGACGTGTCGACTTCCTATTATATTGTTCTAACTTTGTCCCGTCGCCTTAACACCTTGGCCATCTGAAAGTTAATGTTTTATTCACTTTATTCGGATATGAATTTCAATTCATTACATCCTGAAGTTAATTTCATTTAAAGATGAACAATTTTCAAAAATTGGAAGATTTGGAAGTGCTTGATGTATGAATACATCATTGAAAAAAATAAAGTATGCATGATTTTAAAAGTCCAATCTATATAGTATGGACTCAATAAAAAATGTAGAACAAGTTCTTCTACACAAAAAAATGACATAAACCGGGCGTCGAATTCAGGATGTAATGAATTGAAATTCATATCCGAATAAAGTGAATAAAACATTAACTTTCAGATGGCCAAGGTGTCAAGGCGACGGGACAAAGTTAGAACAACATAATAGGAAGTCCACACGTCAGAAGTTCGACACCCGTCTTATGTCATTTTCTTGTGTAGAAGAACTTGTTCTATATTTTTTATTGAGTCCATACTATATAGATTGGACTTTTAAAATCATGCATACTTTATTTTTTTCAATTATGTATTCATACATCAAGCACTTCCAATTTTTGAAAATTGTTCATCTTTAAATGAAATTAATTTCAGGATGTAATGAATTGAAATTCATATCCGAATAAAGTGAATAAAACCTTAACTTTCAGATGGCCAAGGTGTTAAGGCGACGGGACAAAGTTAGAACAATATAATGGGAAGTCGACAGTCAGAAGTTCGACACCCGGCTTATGTCATTTTTTTGTGTAGAAGAACTTGTTCTATATTTTTTATTGAGTCCATACTATATAAATTGGACTTTTATGGTATAACAAATAATTATATCAATTAATTATTAATTTTTTATATCAAAATAGCCTATCTGTCTAGAATCTAGTCGATCCGAACGTTACAATCCGAAAAAACGGGATATGGCCTATTAAACATTCCTAATTTTCAACTTACGAAGTCAAGTAACATATCGTTGGAATCGCCAAGAAACGTAGATTTCGAATATAATATTTCAAAATTACTAATTGCAAAATAAAAAAATTTTGATGTTTTGTATTTTATTCCTCACGAGTACAAAGGACCCCCCGCTGACATGGGTCGACGGTAGACGCTGGCGCGCACTCGGCACCGAGAGTGGTGAGAGGGGTAGGGTCCCACTGGAAGGGGAAGGTAACCCAGGTAGTTCGCGCTCCTTTGGGCATCGCCCGTATATTGGCACGACAATCGCTTTCCTCCACTCGACTGGGACTTCCCCCACCTCGATACCTAAATTTATCAATTCGCACAACCTGTGACATATTTACTCGCCACCGTATTTAAGCATTTCAGCACTAATACTACCTATACACCAGCAGCCTAACCGTTTTTAAAGTTCTTAATTATATCTCGAACTTCAGTGACACAGACTTTCTCAATTGGGCTTTCAAGTACCTTGTAAAAAGAAGAGAACTGAAGTAGATTATATAACATTGAAAATATTGTACACTTCAATGCTTACAAATCTGAACAAATTCCATTTTTGTCCGAATGCGCCTCTTGGCATTCGACAGTTTTCGTTCGAATCATTTTGAATCCACAAAAAAATTATGGTACTAAAGTGGCTTCTTTATGATGCCACTAATTTTATGCCATTTATTTATTTGAAAAATAAGAAAGCCCAACAGTTCAAAGAACCAATTATAGAGCTATAAAAATGTACACTATGTACAGTAATATAGACACGCAGGCTTTTACATCATGTTCGACGTTCGTGTGTTTAAAAAAATCGAGAAAAAAATCATGCAAAACTTGCATACATTTTCTAGAGACATATCAAATATATCAAGATTCTCATCAATTGACATGAGTTTGTTTGCGCAATTACATATTGAAAATCGGAGAGGTCTTATACTCTTAGAATTAGGGAAATAGAACATAGGCGAGCTTCTAGAGTTGAACTGCGGTATATTTATCGGAATACATTCAAGTAATGATGGACCATCAATTAGTCCTCGGATAATTTTGAACAATGTTTGAATGCATGCGAATATGCGTCTCTCTTCGAGAGCCCATATATGGAATATATTGCGTAATGCCAGGTGGTCAGATCCCCAGGGAGGGTAAACTTTGTCCTTTTTAAACGCTAGGTATTTGAGGAAACGCCTTTGACAGGTTTCATACGCTTTTTTGTATGTGGGGACCATACGATAGACGCATATTCAAATTTCGATCAAACACGTGAGCGAAATAGTGTCATAAGCGGATATGTTATTTTAAAATGTCTACATAGGCTCTCCTCAGAAAACCAAAAGTTTCATTTGCACCAGTAACCTACTCATCTATGTAGTCATTAGAAGTCAAACGACTGTCTAGTAAAATAACTAGATCTCTATAGAGCCTCAACCCTTTCCAGTAACCAACTCATCTATGTAGTCATTAAAAGTCAAACGATCCAGATAGCAATACGTGCCGGCACGTGATCGGCCGACGGGCTGGAGACCAACGTGCCTGCTAAATGCACGCGTCAGGCCAGCAGAGTCGGAATGCGACCGAAGGGCGAACAACGGTCCTGCACATTGGACGCCCATCGGTCGTGCAAACAGCGAGGGACGACGGGCCTGGCACTTGCACGACCGCTGCTGGCTGATAGTGTGTATCATCTCGTGTGGCGTTCACTTATGAATTTTCACTCGAATTTAGCGCGACGTGAGTCGTTCCGGATAAATAAAAGGATCGCCTTTACGTTTTTGCGCAAAAAGGCGGATTGCATTTTTTAGTTTGCCTTGCTTGCTGTGCGTGGGATAAAAAGTGGATAAGTATATGCAACCTTGAAAAATTATAGTTCGGGAATATAATAATGTACCGAAGCCATCATAACCTCCCTTTTTAACGCGAAAACTCTCAAGGCATGCCAGATTTTTAAAATCATTGTAAAACGCAAATGTTACAAATAATAATTTTACTGGTCTAAGACAAACCAAAAATATAAGAAATCGTTCCAAAAATCATTATCAATTATTCAGAAATGAATACAATGACAAGATATCAACAGTGATCGGAAATTAAAACACTTTTTCATTTTAATCTACTCGCACACTCAGCCTGCATTTTACCGGACCGCCGGTCATGCACTTCGCCGGACCGCGTCGTTCCCCGCTTGTCGGGCTGGCATATAGACATCAATGGTGTGCACATTAAGGTCCATAACTGCCGGCACGTCGATCCGATCGATCGGACCGCGGGCCGGCAGATCGCTTGCAGTCGGCGGGCATTTTGCTATCTTGGGACTGTCTAGTAAAATACCTTGATCTCTATAGATCCTCAACCCCTTCCAGTTCAATTTCGTCAATGGAGTATCTATGAGTTAGTACTACATTTTTATTTGAGAACGTAACAATTCTGCACTTTCAAGGGTTTAGACTCAAATTGTTTAATTTACACCAAATACGTGTTGAAAAGATTTAAATTAGTTTAAAGCCATTGAAAGCAGTTGAATGGCCGTGTCAATTGAATGACATGCAATGTCTTCAGTGATCGGAGGCTAACAAGATTATTTTCTGAAAAAGAATGTTGGAAAGCTCGCGAGTGGGAGAACTGGACCATTTGTTACAGCATGCTAATTTTTCGAAACATATTACCACAAATATTGTTGCTACACTGGGCTTCGTTTGTGGAGGCTTATTATATATTGATGAAAGGAGAAATTTTATAGATCTAGCTGATAAGTTGCTACACGATTTCGTTGCTGGTTCAGAAATATTGTATTCCAAGGTTTCAATGACATTTAATATGCATTTACTTCTACACATAGCGAGAAGTGTTTAAGATTGGGGTCCACTTTGGTCCCATAATGCATATGCTCTCCAATCTGGGAACGTCGATTTACTACACTGAGAAAAAGGAATAGTTCGGGCTACTACCTTTTTATTATTAAGGCATTCATTGGTTCTTACAACTGTTCAGTTAGTAATACCAACTAAGCTAGTAGTCGGTTTAGGAAGCCGTTTGTAGTACTCGTGACTAGTTTACATTAGTAATGTTTGAGCAGTCAGAGTTACTAATAAATTAGTCATCTGTACCACTAATTGATTTCTCTGACATATTCAAGTAGGTGGCATAACGATTTTATTTGCTACCTTGGTTGGTACGAGTGAGAATGTGGAAAAGGTAACAACATACCTGCGGTAAAACGAGGGAGAACGTTAATACATGGCCGTCATAACTCGTTGCTCACTTGATATCTCGTTTATCATTTATATAATTATAATTATATCATTATGATTTGAACAAGATTTAGAATATTTTAACAAGTTTGGATTATTTTAGTACTTTTCGTCGGAAATTTGTATTTTTAACAAAGAAAATTATATTTCGAAGAAGATTCACAACTCTTTAAAGAATATTTACAATTTTTGAACAATTTAAGGTAATGTTAACATTTTTTAGAAGAAATCGGTTATTTCAAACAAAAATTATTCAATTTCACAGAAGATTTATATTTGGGAACAATTTTTGGTTATTTTATATTAGTGCTTTTTGCTAGCGTTTTATACAGGAAATCGCTAGATTTTAAAGAAGATTTACAGTTTTGAACAATTTCAGGTTATGTTATCCTTTTTTGCGGAAAAAGGGTGATTTAAAACAAAGATAATTAGGTTTAAAAGAAGATTTGCCACCTCAAACAATTCTTTGTTATGTTATGTCAGTGATTTTTGTTTAAAATTGTTATTAATAAAAAATTGTTAGACTTCAAAGAATATTTACAATATTTTAACAGTAATAGGTTATGTTACTATTTTTAGTCGGAAATTGATATTTTTGATTAACAATGGAACGAACGATTGTCTAAATATTGTACAAAAATATTAGATATTTAATTCTGAAGTTAAGATATCAATTTCCACGGATCATCGAAAATATTGTTTTTGTTCTTCTTTATTATTACACAAGAACTCCAATATAAGGCCAGTTTCGGGGGTTGCTTCAAGGTGACCGTGGCACTAAATTCGTCGCAAAATGAATGGTGCGGGGTGGCCTCGCATTGTTGACACTGCTTGTGCGCTAAGAAACTGTATGGGCCGGCAGTTCTAGGAAGAATTAAATCAGAGGGCCTATATTGGAGTTCTTGTGTATATTAGATAATAGATACTATTACAATACTTTTTCATTATGTTATCTCAGAGAACCTTATCTCACTTACAGATTATAGTCAAATACTAGCTTTATTTTTTTAGATTTTATTTTATTTGAGCATTGAGGAAACTAATGTTTAAAAAAACGTGAATCGACTGTGCGGGTGCAAAACAACACGAGAAGAAAATATGCATGAATGTATGTCAATCGCTTTAGATATTTTAAAATCACTAACTTACAACTAAATTAAATATTCATACTCCATGTTTCAGAAATTTTATTGAAAATTCATGCAACTGGCGGTTTGTTTTGCTCACGCACATCCGGAATGCAGTACGTCTTATGATTTATATATAAAAATGTATATTATCGTTACAAGTACAAGTTAAATTATTGGACTAAGGATGAAAAGAGTGAGGTGCAAAGAGTTCCAAGATTAGGCGAATTATACGTAAAAGTTGTTACTCAGCCATCATGTCGACACTTAGGCAATCTTCACCCATATTGCTAGGAGAAGTTTCCAACTCTCCAACCTCATTGGACTCACTGCAAGAAAATATTATTTATTTTAGATACTTTGAATCTTTCTATAAAAAATAGGTGTATCACGAAAAAATCGAAAGCATTGTTGTAGCTTTTCCTTAATGTCGATTGGGCAATTTGAAAAAATCGAAGGAAGGAATGTTACCAAATTCACACATAGGAATAATTAAGAATTGGGTTTCAGTTGAAGAGCACTGAGAAAGAATGTCACATTTGTATGTATAATAGAAGCGACAATAATTTAAGATTTATTAATGTAAAATTTTCTTATACATTTTTAGTTGAAATAATTCATTTTTAACCAAGGAAAAGGGAATTTTCAACAAAATAGTTAAATTTTCAACCAAACTAATAAATCTTTGATGGTAATAAAGAAGAATTTTTTAAGAAAATATTTAAAGAAAATATTTAATTTACAACACAAAAATATGCATTTTTTACGAAAATAATTGAATTTTCGACAA
Source organism: Andricus quercusramuli (assembly GCA_932178445.1). Lineage (NCBI taxonomy): Eukaryota > Metazoa > Arthropoda > Insecta > Hymenoptera > Cynipidae > Andricus > Andricus quercusramuli. The sequence continues at coordinate 82,054 of CAKNXH010062422.1, forward strand.
AAGAAGAAAAGTTTTCAACAAAATAAGAGAATTTTCAACTTAAAAAGATCAATTTTCTAGAAACAATAGAATAGCTACATTCTGATTTTAAAATTCATGAAAAAAACGAATTTTTAACAAAATTTGTTAAATTTTTAACCAAAGAAATTAACTTTCAACATGCATCTTCAAACGAAAAAAAAAATAACCAAATAGTTACATTTTCAACCCAGAAGATGATTTTTTTACCAAAAAAGACCAAATTTTCAATAAAATAGATGAATTTTCAACTGAAAAATATATATTTTCAACAAAGAATAGAATAGTTCAATTTTAAGTTAGAGAAATAAGTTTTCAACCAAATACAATAAATTTTCAATGAAATAATTAAATTTTTAACCAAACATATGAATTTTCAACTGAAAAGATTAAATGTTTTATCAATAAAAAGTGTCGACAAAAAATGGAATAGTTAAATTTTTAGTTAAAAAAATAATAATTTTATAAAATAAACTAATTTTCAATCATAGAAATGAAATTTCAACCAAAAAGATTACTTTTCTACAAAAATCTTTTTAAAAAATAAAATACATGAATTCGCATCCAAATCAATTCACTTCAGAAAAATTGGAGTAGATTTAGAAGAGTTCATGGATTCAAGAGACTTTGATGAAATTCATATGAATTCGAATGTATTGCACTAGCTTTTAAGAATCAACAAATTTCTATCGAATTGAGTAAAATAAGAGTGAACAGAATTCAGGACAAATTCGAATAAATTCAAGAGAATTACAAAGAATTTTTAAGAATTCAGGATGAATCGATCAGAATTCATGGTAAATTCCAAATTAATTCAAATCTATGGGAAAAAATCAAAAATATTCTATTGATTTCAGTAAAATTGGAGTGAATTTAAAAGAATTTAAGGAAATACACGAGGATTTGATGACATTCACATGAAGTAAAAATGAATTTAAAATAATTTAAATGAACGGACCAGCATTTTCAAAATAAAAGAAAAAAATCTATTGAATTCAGTTTTTTTATTATGATTAAAAATAAAATATAATCCATCAGTTACCCAAACTCAAAATTGAATTGGTTCATTTTACTCCATAAATACATACTAGAATTAAATCTTTTTTGGATAATTAGGGCCTATTCCTGTTTTTAATTAAATCTATATTCGAAGTGAAAAATTGACTAATTTCAATAATTTTTGTGTAAAAAGTTATTTTTTGATTCTAACCCAAAAATCAAAAAAAGAAGCTTTCCATTTAGAATCTTCTAACATTTTTTCATTATCTTTCTATTTTTCGTCGGAAATGGATACTTCTATTAAAAAAAAAGATTTCAAAGAAGATTCACAACTTTTTAATCATTTTTGGCTATGCTGGCATTTTAAACCAGAATGACGGTATTTTAAGCAAAAAATCTAATGATTTCAAAAAAGTTAAAAAAATATTGTACCATTTTCAATTGACATTTCAAATAAGATTCACAATTTTTTAACAGTTTTAGGTTATATTAACATTTTTCACATCAAATTGATGATTTAAAACAAAACTCTGTAGATTTGCAAATATTCAAAATTTTTAAACAATTTCAAGTTACGTTGGCCTTTTACAACGGGAATTGGTATTTTAGAACAAAAATCATATTTTGAATAAGATTTAGAATCTGGGAACAATTTTGGATTATGTTAATGTTTTTAATCGGAAATTGGTATTTATAATTTTTAAAAATTACATTTCAGAAAAGACTGACAACTTTATTAACAATATAAGGTTATTTTGGCATTTTTCACCAGAAAAAGGTATTTTTAGTAAAAAATCATTAGCTTTCAAAAGATTACTTTTTTTTTGTAAGTTGGTGTATTTCGCCTGATGTTGGTATTTGCAAACAAAAATTATTGGGTAAAATTGATTAAAATTTACAGGCTTCAACAATTTCGAATTCTGTTATCGTTTTTCGTCCAAAATTTACATTCTTATCAAAAAGTGATTATATTTCAAAAAAGATTCATAATTTTTTAACAATTTCAAGTTACGTTGCCGTTTTACATCGAAAATTGGTATTTTCAAATAAACCCCATTATTATTTTGAACACGATTTACGATCTTTTAATCATTTTGGATTATGTTAGTGTTTCAGGAAACTATAAATTTTCTTCAATTTTCGACAGCTTAAATTTTAATTCTTGAAAATTAAACTGTTGAAACTGATGAACATTAAAAATTCCAATTAGAACTGTTGAAGACTTAAGAAACAGACATTTTTTCATTGAAAGCAAGTTTTTTATGCATAATTTTGCATAAGAATTTAATAAATAAACATTTCGACACATAGAAAGAATTGAAAAAGTCGATTTTTTTGCAAATTGGTCGCTATTAGCAAAAAATGTTTCGGCAAATTAATAGTCATCCAATTGACTCTCAGTATGGAATTTATGAGACTTGAAAAAATCCAAACTTCAATTTCTCTCCTTGTTAAACAAAAAAATTAGTTTAAAGGAGATTTTTCAACCTTAAAATGTTGTGTTACGTTATGTTACTGTTTTGCGTCTAAAGTTGCTATTGTTAATATAAAATAATTAGATATCAAAGAATATTCACAATATTTGTACAATAATGGGGTATTTTTGAGGTTTTATCGGAAATCGGTTTTTATAATTAGTTCTGGGATGAGAACGTAACAGCCCCTGACGCCTGGGTAATCCCGTTGCGTCCCCTTGTGAGCCTAAGCATGACCCCCTAGCCCTCTCCATAGGGAGAGGACCGCAGCCACGCTGTTGGCTGATATTTTTGACTCACTGATGCAGTGGTTGCCTGTGAGTGTTAGACGTTTCCACGCAACCGCGGGGCAGTGACAAAAGATGTGAGTAGCTGTCTCATCCTTTCCGCACAGACGACAGAGGGGTCTTTCTGCAAGCCCTATCTTATGTCTGTGATATCCTAAGTTCCCATGTCCTATGAACAGTTCCGTTAGGACTTTGATTTCATTCATTCCGAGCTTGAATATTTCCCTAGCTCGGTTAGAGTTAAGCTTTGAGCCCAAGAGTGTTTTGGCCTGTCTGCAACCAAGAGACCAAATCCCACTCATTCTGATGTTCCTCAGTCAGCCAATTGTTAATTTCTTCAGTGACTAACCTACTGGAAATACCTACAACTGGCTCAGGTCCAGTAAAGTTTCTTCCTGTTGCTAGTTTGGCTAGCCTATACGATATCTCATTGCCCTTGATACCACTGTGTCCGGGGATCCATAGCAGAGTGACTCGATTTTCCGTCGCTAACATATTTAGTGCCTAAAAGCATTCCCATACTAATAGCGACGTGGTTGTTGTTCCATTCAAGGCCAATATAGCAGCCCTGCTGTCTGAGTAGATAAGGATGTTCCTTTTATTGTCATACTCTTTTGCCTTGTAGGCGCACTGGAGTATGGCCATAGTTTCAGATTGTAGAACTGTGGCATAGGACCCCATTTCGATTGTGAAGCCCATTCCATTCCTTCTACCACTGGGCAGATGTGCGTCGCCGTTAAGCCATTCTTCTTTCGTGGATGGGCTAACTCGATACTTCTTGTCGAAGAGGTAGCGAGTGACCGTTTTATCCTTGGGCATATTCAGGGTCGACCTTCTCGCGATGTCAACTGGGATCTTCACTGCTGTTAAGATCCTTCTGTTATTTACCAAATTTAGCCTCCAGGCCGCCTTCGTAGCCACGGCCTTGATGGTAAGATGGAGGGGCTCTAAATCTAATAGTGCCCGCAGTGCCATCGTGGGTGTCGACTTCGAGGCTCCAGTGACGCCCCTCAAGATCAGTCCCCTGATCCTTTCCAGTCGAGACTTCACAGTGGACAGCTCGACCCTGCTCTACCAGACCGCCGCCGCATAGGTTAGCCTGGGTTGGAAGATCGCTGTCTAGATCAATATAAGAGTCTTCGGTTTCAAGCCCCACCTTTTCCCTATGGCTCTCCTACAGAGCCATAGAGTCGCTACTAGCTTCTTGCACTTATTTTCCAGGTGCTCGTTCCATAACAGATTCTTATCCAGAATGACTCCTATGTATTTAGCGCGTTCTTTAATTTCCAGATATTGTCCTCCAAGTTTCAATGTACTCGTGGTTTTCCACTTGTACCTTCTGGTGAAAACAACCGCGTCTGTCTTACTCAGATTAACCGATAATCCAGTTTTCTTGCACCATGAATCCGTTATCATCAGTGCTTGCTGCAATACTCCGAAAAGCGCATCCAGATGCTGGCCGCGCACGATAACCAGTATATCGTCAGCATAGCCTACGACGTGGTAGCCCTGACTCGAGAGTAGATGAAGCAGCTCATCCACTACTAGGCACCACAGCAACGGCGATAAAACTCCTCCCTGCGGACATCCCGAGTCAATGGTTCCACCTAGAGTGGCATCACCCTTAGTCGTAGTTAGATTCCTATTGGCCAACATGTGGCACGTCCATTCCACGACTGCAATAGGCACAACATGTGTAATCTTGGCCTCCCTGATCACCTCTCCAGAGGTTTTATTGAAGGCTCCTTCAATGTCCACAAAGGTTCCAATCGTCGAATGACCAGCCCTGTAGGCGTGTTGCTCCTTGTGGAGTGAGTGGCCTACTTGACAAGACCTTACAACGGATAAATCTATCCACAAGCCTTTCCACTGTTTTTAGTAGGAAATATGTTAGTCTAATGAGCCGGAAATCCCTGGGTGAGGTATAACCTAGTATACCTAGTATAAGTATAAGTATAAGTAGTATAAGTATAAGTATACCTAGTATATAGTATAAGCTTTCGGAATAAAGACTACTCTCGTACCCCTCCATGCCGTCGGGACATATCCCAACGTCATACTAGCCCTAGAAAGTCTCACTAGCGGCCTGATATGTATATGCCATCTGGGCCAGGAAACTTGTAAGGGCTGAAAGATTTCAGGGCCCAGCTGACCCTGGCGGGAGTCACAATCTCGTTGGTGAGCCGCCGTTTCGGGCCCAGTTGGGCCACAGGCGACTTAGCTTGCCTCTGAGGTGTCGTGTCCTTTTTCCAAACCTTGAAAAGCTCGGGAAATGTGCCTTGATCAGGTGAGCCAAGGTATCCTCGACCGACTCTGGAGTATCCCCCTCCGGGCAATTTCATAGTGCCGAGAATAGCGTCCGGATTTCGAGAAAGCAGCCTATCCAGTCTACCCGGCTCAGCTCCCTTCTCGATGTCTGTGCAAAAGTTGGTCCAGCTCTCCTGCTTTGCCTTACGTATTGCACCCCTGTATTCGTCCCTCATCGTTGTGAATGACGTCCATAGTTCCTTTGTTTTGTCACTACTGGCACGCCTGAACCTCTCTCTGTTTTCTCTGCGATGCTCTTGGAGTTTCCCATTCCACCAGTATATATCCCACAGCCTTTCGGTCTCTTTTAGGTCGACAATTACTTTCATAAATAGCTTTGATGGCTTTCGTGATAGTTTACGCTGCCATCTCCAGGGTATCCACGTCTCGAATTGACCTGAGAACCTCTGAAAGTGCACATCTTAATTCCGTGGAAAACTGATCCCAGCCCATTCTTCTTAGATTTCTGACCCATTTAGGGCCAGTGGGTAACCTAAAACTACTGGTGCAGAGAGTGATGTCAATGACTTCCTCCCTGACCGAATTACGGAACGTCGGGGTGTTCCTCGTGTTAAAAATATCCAAATCAGTGGTGATTAGGTATTCCAGTAGGTTAATTTTGAGGCTCGCGCATTAAAATGCAACCTCTTGAGTTGATGCCTGTGCTGCCCTACAAAGTATGGTGGGAATGAGCATCGCATCCCAGCAGAAGAGGAATACCCCTTACCTTGCAATATTCCAACAGACTTCGACTTAAAAAATTAGAATTACAGTTTTGAACAACTTTAGGTAATGTTCGTGCTTTTCGTCGGAAATTGATATTTTTGAACAAATATGCAACGGTTTGATTCTCAAGTTAAGATATCAATTTTGATCAATGATCAAAAATATTATCCTTCCTTTTATTTTATATTAATATTAATTTTCTATTTTAATTATAAAACTTGCATGAGACAAAAAAATTGTTTTCTATGACTATGAATATTCTAACTAATGTTTCTTGAGGATGATGGGGTCCCTGAATTAAAATCTGACCTTAAAATTTCACAATTTTCCAATCCAAAAAAAATATCAAAGTTTTAAAAATGATTTTAATTGTTCAATTTTTGAAATCCTTGAAATACAAAATTGGCTCACTTGGACAAAATGTCATCTGAATTCGTATCTAAATTACCATAAATGATGAATAAAAAAATTTTCATAATTAAATAAAAAATAATTCAAACCTATCTAACGAAGGATCGTTACTGAACATCTCCGTGGGAACTGTCGGCGGTGCTTTTTGAGGAACGAGCTCCAGGTACGATTTTCGGGACTCTAAATGTCTTTCTACTTCTTCAGGAGTCATGTGTCCGTCCGACATCAGCGACATGGGCATCACATTGTTACATGATTGTACCTAAATCAGAATAAAAATTTATTTTTTGCAGTACCCATTTCCATGCCTCTAAATAATGTGCAAAGCGCTTTAATCCTATGCAAGAATAATATTAGCGCATGCGTACTTTAAGAGACATCTATTTCGCGAATTAGGTATTTCAGGTTGAGTGAGAAAAATCCAAATTGCATGGGAAAAGATTTGAGCTTTTTAATAACTTGGAAAAAAAGGATTTTTCACGACAAAAAAGTAGATGATTTTTCATACAAGATTAGTTTTCTACCAAAAATGATGATTTTTCAATCACATAGTTCAATTTTAATAAAATTGTTCAATTTTCAACTATGGAAATTAATTTACAACCAAAAATGCAATAGCTAAATTTCCAGATAAAAAATAGAATTTTCCAAAAAATACTTGAACTTTAACGAAATAAATGAATTTTCAGTTATCAAATTAATTTTCAACCAATAAAAAATCAAATTTTCAAGAAAAAAGTCGAATTTTCAACCAAAGAAATGAATTTAAAACCAAAAAGATTTTATTCTACCGAATAAGACGAATGTGCTACAAAATACATGAATTTTCACCTACAAATAATATTTTAAGACAAATTTTCAACCAAAGAGTAAGTTTAAGCGCGCGTCTGTTGGCTCTCGCGCTTTGCGTTCGACAATTAAACAAAATAGAGTAGGTAAATATTCATATAAAAAAATTAATTTTAAAACAACTATTTCGTATAAAATTAAATTGTTTTGTGAATTTTTTGTATTGAAAATTATTTTTTTAGTTTAAAACACAACTATTTATTAAAAAATTTTTAGAAACGAAAGAAATATAAACTCAAAATTAATCAAATGAAATGCGGACTAACATCACACCCATTGTTTGAAAAATGTATTAAAAATTTTATGTAATTTGTTGAAAACACGTATGGTTGAAAATTGATCTGTTGTAGTTAAGGATTCAAAAAATTTGTTTGAAAATTAGTCTTTTTTTGGTTATATTCAAATGCTTTTTATTTAAAATTAAAATATTGTTTGTTTAAATATCAACAATTACATTTTTTTGTGAAAATTAGTATTTGAAGGTTGAAAATTCAACTGTTATACAGGGTGTCCCAGACTCAAGTGTCCGGACTTATATAGCCGTTTAAAAATGAAAAAAATAAATAGAAAATTCCTTTTCCAAAAATCAGTTGAAGTTTTTGTTTTTTAGTTATAAAACATTTAAGCTGGACCAATCAGGAGCGCCGTATAAACAGCCGTGTGTACGTGAACGAGATTTCAACGCAGTGCTATTGAAGTGAGCGCAGAGGTGGGGTTAGTGACGGGAGAACAATACGTTGGAATCCCGTTCACGCACCCACGGATGTTTATACAGTGCTCCTGATTGGTTCAGCTTAAATGTTTTATAACTAAAAAGGTAAAACTTCAACTGATTTTCGGAAAAGGAATTTTCTATTTATTTTTTTTTATTTTTATATGGCTATATAAGTCCGGACACTTGAGTCTGGGACACCCTGTAGAGAAAATTTATGTATTTTTTTGAGAATTCATCTTCTTGGCTTCACAATTAAACATTTATACGGCCCCTAATCAGCCATTAACACAAATTGTAGTCAATTAGCGAAAAAGTTTATAAATATTCTGCAAGGAAAAGTAAAGGAATAGTGGCATTAGCAAACAATTGTGAGAAAATAGTATTTTTGGAATCTTTTCTTTTCGAAATAGCGGCAAAATAGTGTCAAAGCTAAAAAAACAAGGTCTTTAGCTCATGCTGCAAGTTTCACATCCATGGACAATCGACTATTTTGCGCACTTGTGTTACAAATCTCTGATGTGCAACTTAAAATCACCGTTATAAAAATTAAAAATTTTGAATTACATTAACACCAGTCACGATTTACGATCAGCCACTATTTTGCTACTATTTTTTATCTCTGAATAGAGTCCGAAGACTCTATATTAATAACCCTCGTTTTTAAAACGAGTGAAGCATCTAAATTTTAATGTTTTACCATTACTAAGATTCTCTAAATAAAAGCAGGCGTCACAGTCTCTATGGGATAAAATATAGGGACCAAAGGGTACTTTTTCGCGCTCAACGGGTAACAAATTCAGGATACACACAAAAGACTTCAAAACAATTTTAGTTTAATTTCAAAGAATTCAAATGAATTGGAGACAATTTTTTAAATCAAAAAATTCCATTTAGAGGAATTTAATGTAAACGAGAAGAATTCGATGAATTCATAAAAATTCGAGGTGAATTAAGAAAATTAAAATTAATTGAAAACAATTCAAAAATATGAAAAATTTATATGAAGTCAGTAACCTGGAAATGAGCTTGGAAAAATGCAAGGTAAATACAAATAATTTGATGAAATGCCTAAGAATTCAAGGTGAGGATAAAAGACTTCAGGATAAATTAAAACAAAAAACTTTGTAAACTTCAAGAAAATTCCGAAGAATTTAAAAGAATTCAGGGTAAATTGATGGGAATTCAGGATGAATTCCAAAAAATAATTTCAAATCTCTTCAAATCTTTAAAACTTTACTAATTTATAACCAAAAAAGAATTTAAATGAAATGGAAATAATTTAACAAATAGACAAAATTCCATTGATTTCAGTGAATTTAGAGGAATTTAAGGGAAATACGAAGAATTCGATGAAAATCATAAAAAATAAGGCTGAATTAAAAAAGCAATCAAGTGAATTAAAAACAATGAAAAATGCATTCAATTGAGTAAGTCTGAAATAAGTTTAGAAAAGTTAAAGAGAACTCAAAAGAATTGGATGAAATGCCTAAGAATTTAAAGTGAGCTTTAAAGACTTCAAGATGAATTGAACAAATTTTTTTGTAATCCATTGAATTGAGTGAATTTACAAGAATTCAGGAAAAATTAATACGAATTCAGTGCGAATTGCAAATGAATTGCAAAAAATATTTGCAATTATCTTCAAATCTTTGGAATCCTACTCATTTCTAACCAAAAAAGTGACTAATGATTGCAAAACAATTCATAAGAATTAAAATGAATTGGAAATAATTTGAAAAATCCATTAAAATTATTAAAAACCTTGGAAATCCCTTGAAATTGTTCAAGTCTGAAATCTCTTAAAATGAATGAAAATAATAAAAAATTCCTTGGAATCTTTCGAAATTCCCTAAAATATTTAAAATCTTTTGAAATCTTTTGAAATCCCTTCAAAATTTCCTAAATTTTTCTACCTTTTTCAAAATGTCTGACTCTCGGAAGCTTTGATCTTATTATACATTTTTTTAAAGTTCCATTATGGGCTACAAATAGGGTACCATAGGGACCAAATCTTGAAAATAGGGTACTTCTGGCACCTTGACTGAATAATAATAGGGGACATAGGTACCGGTCTGTAGGGCCTGTAAAAGAAGCAAATTACACTTACTTTACGAACACAACTTTGCCTCGCGCCTTCAAAATTAACTGACGGAGTATCATGAGCTTTAGGTACTTTTGGTGTAGACTTTTTTTTCTTGCTGGCACTAGCCGGCTTCATTACCACCGACGACGAGTGGTGCGAAGAATGATTGTTAACACTCACTTCCATTTTTTTCCTGCATACAACAAATCAAAATTAATCCCAATACTGATTTTTAATTAAGGAGAAAATTAAATAATGAAATACAACAGCTAGTCAAGTAGTGAGTTATAAATTTGAAATCACACCTTTTTGAAGTATCGATTCTCGCCATTTCGTCTTCCGACGACTCTGTTTCGTCGCTTTCACTGAAGGAAGCATCGACTTTTTCATACTGAAGGAGTCTATCGAGTAGAAAGCTCTTGTCTCTATTGACTTTTAAAAGCTTTCGCTGCGTCGAACGAAGAGCTTCTTGAAAACATTCGTTTTCCTGTAAAAAGATCCACATTTTGCTACAACTTTTTATTTTGCTAACTTGTATCCATTTTTTAGAAAATGAGAGCGCAGTGGGCCAAATCTTGAATTTACTGCTCATAATCGGCTATGTGTCGTATTTCTTGAGGGAGCGTTCATTAATTACCTAATGTTTTCAGGGGGAGAGGAGTCAGCGAAATCTCAAGTCCATGCTGAAGTTACATGCACTTACTATAGAAAAATCCTTACGAAGGGAAGGGGGGGGGGTCTTTTTTAAAATAATCCTTACGTAATTAATGGACACTCCCTAACCAATGCTAATGCTTTTTAGCAATGCTCAGCATTCAATTCTTAAGAGAACTGTGGTTTGCGATTTCTTTTATTACTCAAATTGAATTTATTACTCAAATCATGGAAAAAATTCACTGACAATTCCAGGTTTATAAATCATGTTTTTTTCAGTTTCTAGGAATTCAATTAATATGTTAAAGTTATGAAGCTTTGACAAATTATATTGCAAGATATTCTTAAATATATCAGCACCATTGATTAATTAAATAATGAAATAATAATAACATGATTGATCATTTCTTGAATTTGACTCAAAAGTCCATGAATTTGAATAATAATTCAAACAAATTCTTATTTTAGTTTCTTATACAATTCAGTGCATATTTAGGTAAAATTAATGTGGGTACTATATTAAATTCAATTTGAACGGCTTCAAATTCCTAACTTTTTAAGCAAAAATATTGCATTTTCAACCAGATAGATGAATTCTTAACAAAATAGTTAAATCTTGAACTAAAAATGATCAGTTTTTTAACTAAAAGGAATAGTTACATTTTCAGTTAACAAAAAAATTATTTTGCACACAAAAAAGTTCAACCAAAATAATGAATCTTCAACTGGAATAGATGAATTTTCAATCAAAAAGATTAATCTTTAAACAGGAAGATTAACTTTTTACCAGAAAGACGATTGTTCAACAAAAGACATGAATTTCCAACGAATGAGTTAAATTTTGAACTTAAAAAAAATGTCAACCAAACAGTTGAATTTTGAACTAAAATATATCAATTTTCAACCAAAAATGGGATAGTTGAATTTTCAGTTGAAATAAAAATAATTTTCAACCAGACTGATGAATTTTCAACTAAAATGATGCATCTTCAACTGGAATAGGTGAATTTTCATCCAAAAAGATGAATTTTCAACGTAGAAAGATTAATTTCTACCAAAAAACACGTAGTTTTAACAAAGTACATGAATTATCAACTAAAAAAAACTGTGAATTAAAAATTAACTATTTTAGTTTTCAGTTAAAAAATTGATTTTCCAACAACAAAAATCACAACATGTTAACTAAAATGATGAATCTTCGACTACAATAGATGAATTTTCAACCAGGAAGATGAATTTTCAACAAAACAGTTGAATTTTTAACTAAAAAAGATCAATGTTCAACAAAACATGAAATAGTTAACTTTTCAGTTGAAAAAAAATTAATTTTCAACCAAGAAGCTTAATTTCTAAAAAAAAAAAAGAATTTTAAACTAAAAAAGATAAATTATGAACCAAAAATTGAATTAATTAAATTTTCAGTTAAAAAAATTGATTTTCAAGTAAAAGGATGAATTCTCAACTAAAATGATGGAATATTCAATTTGAAGAGTAGCTACATTTTCAGTAAAAAAATAATAATTTTCAACCAAAAGAAAAAACTAATTTAAGAAAAATAGTTACATATTCAATCAAAGTGATAAATTTTCCACAAAAATGATGAATTTTCAACCAAAATGATGAATTTTCAACCACAAAGATGAATTTTTAACCCAGGGGATTAATTTCTATCAAAAAAGAATTTTTAAGAAAATACATGAATTTCTAACTTGAAAAAAATAAATAAACTGTCAACCACAAATTGAATATTCAAGTTTTCAATTGAAAAATCAATTAAAAAAAAAACAGTGTTTTTACTAAAATTATGAATCTTCAACTGTGATAGATGAATTTTCAACCGAAAAGATGAATTTCCAACCAAACATGGAATAGTTAAATTTTTAGTTCAAACAATTAATTTTCAACCACACTGAATGAACTAAAATTATAAATCTTTAACTCAAATAGGTAAATTTTTAGTTAAAACAATTTCCAACCAAAAAGCTTACTACATGTGAAAAGAGACGAATTTTCAACAAAATACATGAATTTTTAACTAAAAAAAGATAAATTGAAGAGATGAATTTTCAACTGAAAGATGGAATATCTAATTGGAATAGTAGCTACATTGTCAGTAAAAAAGATAATAATTTTCAACAAAAAGAAAAAACTAATTTTCAAACCAAAGAAATAGTTACATTTTCAAACAAAGTGATAAACTTTTAACTAAAACGATGAATCTTCAACTCGAATAGTTGTATTTTAAACTAAAATGATGAATTTTCAACTGAAGTGATAAATTTTCAACTAAAATTATGAACTTTTAACTAGAATAATTGAACTTTCAATGAAAAGATTAATTTTAACTAAGAAGATTAATTTCTACCGAAAAAGACGAATTAATGTTTAACCAAAGAGATAAACTTTCAACCACAATGATGGAATATTCAACTGGAATAGTTACATTTTTCGTTAAAAAAATTATTTTTTAAACTACAAAAAAAAAGTAAACAAAATAGTCAAAGTTTCAACTGGAATAGTTAAATTTGCGGTAAAAAATTAATTTTCAGCTAAAGAAAAAAACGGATATTCAACGGAATAGCTAATGTTTCAACCAAACTGATGAACTTTTAATAAAATTGATTCATCTTCAGCCAAAAAAATTAATTTGGAAACTTGATGTTGGGTTTTTTTAGAGTGTAACATTCAAACAAGTAATTAAATTTTCATTTGAAAAAAATATTATTTCTAAACGAAACATGTAGTAGTTGATATTTCAACCAAAAAAATATTTTATTTTTTCATCAAAAAACAGTTGAATTTAACAAAAAAAAGAGGACTTTTTAACATGAGTTCAATTTTCAATAAAAAACTGAATTTTCAACCAGATACTTGAATTTTTAACTAAGCACTATTAATTTTAAACCAAAAATAAAATTGTTAAACTTTACAGTTAAAAGAATTAATTAAAAAAAAAAAGAATTTAAAAAAGGGTTACATTCAGAAATATAAAGCTACCGTTGCAAATGAAGGATTGTTGTTATTCAACTCTATTTAATAATTTTTAAAAAATTAGGCAAACTCTCGAAAAAATTCCCTGACATTTCTAGGGTTTCCGGGTAGGATAGACGCCCTGTATTATTTTTTCAGTTCAACAATATATAAACAAATATGTATAGAGATGAAATTGGCCATTTCAGCTTTAGGGCTCGTGCATAAATTACGTAACACTTTTTGGGGAAGGGGGGGGGGGGGGGGTCTAGCTAAGTGTTACATAATGGTGAAAAAATACAGGGAAAAGTCGGAAAAAGCGTTACATGGGGTGGGGGAGGTCGAAATTGTCGGAAAATTTCGTTACGTAATTTATGCACGACCCCTTATGAATTTTTATTTTAAGAAAAAATAATTAAATAAATTCACTATGGGCCAAAATTATTGCAACATAGAAAGGAAATAATTATATAAACATATAATTTAATTCTAGGAATAGTTATAAAGTAATTACTAATTGTATCTTTTTCTCATAAAAAATTGTTTGGTTTTAACTAAGATTTTGTTCTTGTTTTGCTATGATTTTACATATAAGTCATAACTTGTAACTGAAAATTACCATAAGTTAACAATTACACATCTGTGATTGTTACAAACAATTTAATTAACAAAAACAAAACAAAAAACACTTAGAATTATAATTTCTATATACAAATTTTACACGTGGGAACTTTTTCAACATTGACCACAGTATTAGTGTAATTTCATGTAAGCAGATAACATAATGTTCAGAAATATTTTATTTTAGATCATTCAGTTGAAGAATTGTTTATAAAAAACGTAAATATTATTGTTTAGCGTAACATCTTGCATGGAACTGATTATAATTATTATTCAAGAAGTATTTCAACTGAATTCAGCAAATATGTTCGGTCTTACGGTCAATTATAAAGACAAAATTCAGTGAAAAAGAAAAATTCAGTGAAGAAGAAAATCCTTTCAGCAACATGGGTAACTTTTTTATCAAACATTTAGAGAAATTTTAATGAAAAATGTTATAACATCAGTAAATGTTAACGTATGTTAATTTTTTGTTACAAATTATAACTCTTACGAGAAATCTTTGCAATAAAAGTTAGGATAAAATTTGGTTTCTATGAAAGAAAGACACAGTTCATTATTTGTTTATCGAAATTGTTCATAATAATTAAATTAAGTATTAAGAGGATGATTTCTGTTCTAAAAATACAGTTATGATAATGTTAGCCAATAATGAGTTTATTTCAGTATTTTTTCTCAATACAAAAATGCATAGAGATGAACCGGCCGATTTTGTCACTATATTTGTTTATATATTGTTGCTCTGAGAAATTAATTTAAATACTTCAAATTACAGTTTTCTTGAAAGTTGAATTTTGAGAGTTTCTAAAAAGAAAAAAGCCACCTATAGCCATTATGAACAGTAAATTCCAAATCTCATTACAGTGGAAAGAGACTCACGTAGATGAGGAATTTTAATTTTCGCTTGAGGTTTCGGTACTGATCTTTATAATTCGGCACTTCTTCTTCGGGACTGTCTTCATCTTCATCCTCCGCATCTGCATTGTTGTTTGCAATTGAGCGGCAATACCATCCTTCCAACATTGATCATCTGCAACTGTTTCAATTTAATTCTATTAGCCTATTGTTCAAATTTTTATTTACTTCAATAACGAAACTTAAACATGGAAATCAATTTCAGGCCTTAAAGCCCCTGTGGGATAAAATATAGGGTTAATGTAAGCTAGCACCTCCACAAGAAAATAGTTTTTTTGAAAAAAGTAAAGCCCGAAATTCTGAGCTATGAAAGATCCCAAAATTCGATTTTGGAGGTGCTACCTTAATAGACCGATTAAATCTTGTGAAATCCCTTGAAATACCTTAATAAAATCGCTTGAAATCTATGGAATCGTTGAGAACCCCTTTAAATTCAAAGACATTTTTTTTATTTCGTAAATTTCTTTAGAAAACCCTTGAAATCTTTGGAAATCCTACAAAATTCTTTGAAATCCCTTGATATTTTGTATATCTCTTCAAATCCTTTAGAATCCGTCAATACCTTCGGAAAACGTAGAAATCCATTTGAACAAGTATAATTCGTTTAAAAGCCCTCGAACTTAAATTAAATTAAACTTATTCATTAAAGTTCTCTGAGCAAAAAACTTTTAAAAACTTAGAAATCATTGAAATCTTGGCAAATTTAATAAAATCCTTGAATTTTTATAAAATCTCTTTAAAACGTTGAAATCGCTAGCATTATCTTGAAATTTAATTTGTTTTCCAGAGTTCACTGAAAATCCCTTGAAAATCGTGAAACTATTTTTAATCCTTTGAAAACCGATTAAATCTTTTAAAATTAGTAAAAATATTTAGAAATTCCATAAAATCCTTTTAAATGCCTTAAAATCCGTGTGAGCCTCTCATAATTTGTTTAAATCCTTTGGAATCCCTTAAAACCTTCTAATATGTTTGAACATCTTTCAAATTCCCTCAAATTTTTATGAACCCTGACGAAAATGCTTAAAATCCATGGCAATTCTCTGGAACTCAAATTAAATTAAAATTATTTATTAAAGTTTTCTAAACAATATGTTTAAATCTCTATGAATTTTTGAAATCCTCTATACTTGCGAAGTTGCTTGAAACGCTTTGGAGTTCTTTAAAATCTCCGAAACGTTTAGAAATATTTAAAATTCTCTAAACTCCCTTGAAATGTTTCGAAATTCCTTGAAATCCGTGGAAATATTTTTAAATCACTTGAAAACCCATGACATTTTCTAAAACAGGTTGAAATATTTCGAAAACCCTTAAAATCCGTGGAAGTCCCTCGGAATTTTTTGAAAACCTTTTGAATCCCTTAAAACTTCCTGATATGTTTGGAAATCTTCAAAATGTCGTGAAATATTGATAAAATCTGACGAAATCTGTTGAAATCCATGGAAGTTCTCTGGAATTCCTTGAAATTCCATAAATTTTTTCGAAATCCTGCGTTAAATAAATAAAACATTCGCTTGCACTTTCTCTATTTTTTTGCATACATTCTTTCAATATTTTAACATTCTTTATTTCTATTCTGATTTTCTGATAATGATTCTCTATAATGATTCTCTTATAGAATCGCAAAAAAATTATAAGAAATTCATAATAGGAAAATCATTATGCACCAGATGGCAGGAATAATTAACCCCTCGTAGAATAGTTGAATTTTCATTAAAAAAATTAATTTAAGATAAAAAACAAGGAATTTTGAACAAAATAGTTGTATACAGTAATATAAAGCTACTATTACAAATGAAGAACCATTGTTATAAAGTTTTGTATTGCAATTAACAAAAAATTAAGCACGCTCTCGAAAAAATTCCCTGACATTTTCAGGTTTTCCAAGTAGGGTAGACCTATCGAAATATTGAAATTTTAAAAATCTCAAATTGCATCAAAAATAGGTACACTGTAAAAAAATGTGTGTATCTTGACTCTGCTTTCGCGTCATTTCACGAAAACTTGTCAAACAGCCACGATTATTGTACGAAATTTCCAAAATTTAGGTAAAATCCTTACGATAATTCTGCCGTCCTGATAAAGAAACTGTACATTTGTACATATTGAACTGTGCATTTGAAGCGAACCGAGATACGCAATGAAACGCGTTTACATCAGTAATTTTTGATGTGTAAACATCTTAGACCTCGATATGGGGAGTCGCGCCTGATACAAATTAAATCCTGACTGGAAAGTGTAACGCAAGCCTCTGACACACGCGTTGTATCTTATGTCCCAGGCCAGAGGCTTGCTTTTCTTCACCCACCGAAAGGAGCCCTTCAGTCTCTCTCACTCCCCCCCCCCTGGCGAGAAAAGTTAAGAATAGTGGTGAAAACAATTGTAAATCAATTACAAACAAGAGGAAAATATGCTGTGTAATTAAAAAAAAAGAAACAATTTTCAATATTGTTCTTATAATTTTTTAGTACTTAGATGTGTAATAATAATGATAAGTGTCATAATAATGAATTTCCCAGAATGAAATTTCAATTTTTATTATTCTTCTTCATAATTAACTTCTTAATTTAATTTTTAATTAATTTAACTTCTGAGTGTTTTTGAAAAGAAAACTCTGTTCATTTTTTTATTCAAAATACTGCTGTTATTTTTTCGGTTCCTAATTCATCTTTTTTTGTTAAAAATTTTATTATTTGGTTGAGAATTCAATTTTTTCTTTTTTTAATATGCAACTACATTGTTAGAAAGTCAACTTTTTCATGAAAAATTCAGCTGTATTTTGTTGAAAATTAATTTTTTTAGTTGAAGGTTCATCTCTTTGGTTGAAAATTCGTTTCATGTGTGGCTGAAAATAAATTTGTATAACCAACAATTAATTGTTCAACTAGTCCATTTTTGGTTAACAGTTTATCTTTTTCAGTTGAAAATTTAACTACTTGATTAAAAACTTATTTATTTTCGTTGAAATTTAAACTTTTTGGTTGAAACTTCATGTAACATCTTGAAAATTCGTCTTTCTTATTCGATATTTAATCTTCTTGGTTCAAAATTTATCCTTTTCGTTAAAATGCAATTGTTTGGTTGAAATACCAACTTTTAGATGATTCGCTCATCCTTTTTGGTTGACAATTCTATTATTTGATTTCAAGTTGAACAAGTTTGTAAAAAAATTAATTTTTCTTTATTAAGGATTCATAACTATAGTTAAAAATTCAACTAATCGCTTTTAAATGAACTTTCATATATGGAATTCCTGAAAATAAAACAAGAATTCAACGATCAAATTTGGACAAACCACCACAAAATGCTCCTATTGTAATTCCTAAAAACAAAGAAACAAACAAAAAATTGTGTTTCTTTGGGCAAAAATAAAGAAGAGGAAAGAAATATGAGAAGGCAACTAACGAAATCCCCGTCCTTCTCTTTTTTTATTTCTTTCGTCTTTATTATTTTTATTATTATCAAATCTATGAAAGCATGCAAAGTATTTCCAACGTTTCGGTGCTCACACAGCACCCTTATAAAGGCAAGAAAAATTAAAACAGGTGGGAACAGCGACCAAGCAACGACGCTATCTCCTCGATACCTTTTTTTAACAAAAGAGTGTAACACTCAAACAAGCAACTAAATTTTCATTTGAAAAAAAAGATTATTTCTTAACGAAACATGTAGTAGTTGATATTTCATAAAAAAAAAGTTATTTTTTAATCAAAAAACAGTTGAATTCAACCAAAAAAAGAGGACTTTTTAACATGAGTTCAATTTTCAAGAAAAAAGCTGAATTTGCAACCAGATACTTGAATTTTTAACTTAACACTATCAATTTTCAACCAAATATAAAATTTTTACATTTTTAAGTTAAAAAAATTAATTTACAAAAAAAGAATTTACAAAAAAAGAGTTAAATTCAGAAATATAAAGCATACTCTTCAAAAATATCGAGTACCTCGAGTATCGAGGAGATAGCGTCGTTGCTTGGTCGCTGTTCCCACCTATTTTAAATTTGCTTGCCTTGATAAGGGTGCTGTGTGAGCACCGAAACGTTGGTTGCCTTTTCATTTTTCTTTGAATTCTTGTTTTATTTTCAGAAATTCCATACATTAACTTGATTATGGGACGTTAAATGGGATTTTAAATTCGATTTTAATCTAATTTAAAATTCTTAAATTTCAATGAACTTTCATGTTAAAAATTTTACTGGTTTGTAGAAAATTTATCTTTTTGGCTTGAAAATTATACTATTTAGTTGAAATAAAACTTTTTTGTTAAAAAATCATATTTTTGGGTTGAAAATTCAACATTTTTGTAGATAATTCGTCTTTCTGACTTAAAAAAAACAAACAATTTTGTTACAAATTCATGTATTTTGTCCAAAATCCGTTTTTTTTTTTATAGAACATTAGTCTTGTTGATCGCCAATTCACCTTTTTGTTTGAAAATTTAACAACTTTGATGAAAATTCACTTTTTTGTTAATTTTTTTTTCTCTAAAAATGTAAGTACTTCAGGTTTGGTTTCAACTTTATGCTGTATGCTGGATAAGTTAGAAATTCGTCTCGATTTACATAAAATTATTCTTCTTCATCGAAAATTCATCTTCTTTGTAGAAAATTTAACCATTTTTAAAAATTTAAAAATTTAAATATTCCATGTTTTGTTAAAACTTTATCCTGTATATTGGATAAATTAGACATTCGTCTTTTTTAAAGAACATTCATCATCATGGGCGGAAATTCATCTTTTTGATCGAAAATTTAACAATTCTTTTGGAAATTCGTTTTTTGTTCAAAGTTATTGATGTGTAAACATCTTAGACCTCGATATGGGTAGTCGCGCCTGCTTCGAATGAAACCACGACTGCATAGTGTAACGCAGGCCTGTCACACACACGTTGTGTCTTATGACACAGACCGGAGGCTCGCTTTTCTTCACCCACAGACAGGAGCCCTTCAGTCTCTCTCCTTTTCCATCTCTCTCTCCTTCTCCATCTCTCTCTCCTTCTTCACCCCCCCCCCTCTCTCGCATTTTGAATTCATATTAAATTCTGTAGAGTTGAATTTAGTGCACGATAAAATATACCGGAAAAGAAAATTGAAATCCGGCATATTTTGCCGGACTAGAATACTTGATCTTATATTATCTTAAAATCGTTGAAAATTATTGTTTTCTGGATATAAGTGATAGAATTTATTAATCTTCTTCAGGAAATATAATTAGCCTAATTCTAAATGTAGATGCGTAATATAAATGCCACACAATGTATTCTTTCAGAGAACTCATATCGGTCCGCACCGGTATTTTATAAACAAAGCTTGACTAAGCAGGCAAAGGAGAAAATGCGTTTTAGGAAAGGGGCCGTACGTAAATTACGTAACGGATAATCGACCCTCTCCACCTCCATGTAAAGAACCGTAACAAAATGTTTCTACCCCCCTATTGCTGTACGTAATTTATGGTTTCCAGAAATAATAAGATATGGGACTTGAAACTAGTGGAAATTAGCTGTATTTAAGATAATGCGTGCTGTGCAGGGAGAAAACTTCATTTTCAAAATTCTATGATTTTTCTTCGACCAATTTTTTTTTCTTTAACCATTAACATTCAAATCCCATTAACATACATATACAAATTAAAAATTTTGAAATTTATTTCTTTTAAACAAAAAAAGTGACTTTTCTACGATAAGAGATGACTTCTCAAGAAAATACTTAAATTTTCTAAAAAATAATTAAATTCTCTACAAAACAATTGAATTTTCAAAGAAATAGTTCAATTTTCAACCTTAAAAGAAAATTCGTAACAAAAAAGTTTAATAGTTGATAGTTCAACCTAGAAGGATGAAATGAAATTGAAAAAAAATTAATTTCAAAATCAAAAAGACGAATTTTCAACAAATAAAAAGATTTCTCAGTGATGAAAGAAAAAAAAGTTCACCTGAATTGTTGATCCTGAAAGCCAAAAGACGAATTTTCTGTAAAAACATTGAATTTTCAACCTGTAAAATAGGAATTTTCATTAAAAAAATTCATTTTCAACAAAATAGTTAAATTTTTAACCAAAGAGGTAAAGCTTCATTAAAAACAAATTCAACAGAATAGTTCAACTTTTACCCACGCAGTTAAATTTTCAATTATAAAAAATCAATTCTCAACTAAATAGTCAAACTTTAACCAAAGAGATGAATTTTCAAATAAAAATATGAATCTTCAACAAAAAATTATTTTTTAACAAAGTGGTTCAAAAAAAATTTGCAAAAAAACTTTTTAAATAAGAAGTGAATTTTCTAAGAAGGTATTTGAATTTTCAACCCAAAAAGACGATTTTTCGATAATAACAGTTAAATTTTCATACAAAAAGGATGCCTTTTTAAAACAATTATTTAATTTTTAATCAAACAGTTGCATTTTCATCGAAGAAAGATCAATTTTCTACTAAAGCAGATGACTTTTTAAATCAAAAAGACAAATATTAAAAAATATAGTTGAATTTTCATCGAAAAAATATTTAAATTAATTTTTCTACACAAAATGTAAATTTTTC
The DNA here is from genome assembly GCA_932178445.1 of Andricus quercusramuli. NCBI lineage: Eukaryota > Metazoa > Arthropoda > Insecta > Hymenoptera > Cynipidae > Andricus > Andricus quercusramuli. The sequence goes on from CAKNXH010062422.1 coordinate 103,623, forward strand.
TCAAAAGACAAATTTTCTACGAAATAGTTGAATTTTCAACCAAACAGTTGCATTCTTATCAGAAAAAGATTAATTTTCTGCTCAGACAGATGAATTTTTTAATAAAAAATATACATTTTCCAAAAAATCTAAATTCATACTAAAAACGGCGTTCTTCGGATTTTCTTCACAAGAATTATCTTTAATTGATAAGGGACGAGTTTCCAAGTATTTTGTGAATAAGTTTTTATTATTCAAACAATAATTATTTGTTTATTCAAATCCGGCAAAATATGCTGGATATGTCAATAGAGAGAAAATCTACAGTTTATTATTATTAAAGTAGGGTTATTGTTACATTGTTAGATTAGGATTATTATCCTATTGGAAAATAACTGTCCAGAACCTTTTGCATGACATTATATATAAGAGAAAATAAATTTTTATACTCCCAACATGTGCGTGAGTTATTAGTTGCTTTATGTAAGATTTCAATTTCAGTCAACGTTTACGGACGATGTTTACACATAAATCTGTCTTGGGTCATAGTTTAGGACGCACGTGATTTTAATTTTTTTTATCTGGAAATTCCACTACATATTCAATTTTTAGTTGAAAATTTATCTTCAATGGTAGAAACGTCATCTTTCTTGGTTAAAAATGAACCTTTTTTATGAAAATTCAACTCTTCTAAAAAATGTGTCTTTTTGCCTTGAAAATTCAAATATTTGATTGGATTTTAAACACTTTTGTTTGAAAATTCGACCATTTAATTGAAAACACATTCTTGTATGCTGAAAATTCATCTACTTTGTTAAAAATACAATTATTTATGGAAAATTTAACTATTTTATTGAAGTCATCATTTTTTGTGAAAAATTCAACTATGTTGTTAAAAATGCATCCTTTTGGATTAAAAATTAATCTTTTATGGTAGAAAACTCCTCCTTCTTGGTTGAAAGATAACTTTTTTGTTAAAAATTAAACTATTTTGTTGAAAATGCAATATATTTTGGCTTGAAATCTTAGGAATTTAGAGTGTTTCGTATTAAATTCAATACGCTATCTACGTTAATTGTATTCACAAGAATTTATGAACGCAAAGACCGCCTTTAGCCAACGCCCACGTCATTTTCGGGGGGGGGCGGCCCCCCAAAAAAAGCCCAGAATTGGTGACGTAGTTTATGAATGGCCCATAACTGGAAGAAATTTCCGTGTGACAAAAAAGTGGCTTCGCGCCTTCAGGCCTTCGCAAAATGTACCCTAGTGGCGCCAACGATATAAAAAACTTAAGTTTTCATTAAAATGCAGTTGTACAGTTTCTTCATCAGGAGAGCAGAATTCTAGTGACTTTAAACGTTTTGGTAAAAATACCATGTTAATCCAACAGTCGCGGAGCCTTTTGTTTCTAGGTGGGGACAGGAGCATACACTTATAACAATAAATGGCACAATTTGTACATAGTAGATATAATAATATTATACTGTGTAAAAATTATACATGAATAATAATCATTAATTAATAATTTAACAAATATTACCAAATATTTCGCAACATTTTTTAAAAATTTCACAAAGATTTTAATGATTTGACAAAGATTTAAATGATTTCCTAAAGACTTCAAAAATTTCACAAAGATATCGGATAGATTTAAGAGACTTTACAAAGACTTCTATTAATTCACAAACATTTTCGTTATATTTCAAAAATTACACAAATATTTCAATGATTTTCCGAAGATATCACAAAGATTTCAAAGGTTTAGCAACGATTTCAAATCGATTGAAAATGTGTCACAATGATTTTTATAATTTGATAAAGATTTCTCAGGATTCAATAATTTCACAAATGTTACCAAATACTTCCAAAATATTTCAAATAGTTCACAAAGATTTCACAACGATTTCGCAAAGATTCCAAATATTTCGCAAAGATTTCACAAAGATTTTAACGATTTCACAAAGATTTTAACGATTTCA
>CAKNXH010062422.1:115006-145711 GCA_932178445.1 Andricus quercusramuli
TTTTTAGGTAATAATATTAAAAATTACGCAATTTATACATTTTTTTATGAAAAAACTCATTTTTTTCATTTTTTTTTCGAAAATCCAGTTTTTAACTAACTTAGATTAATTATATCGTTATGAAAACAACGAAATTTACAAAAAGACGTATAATTCTACATCCCATCCGAATTTGGTGATAAAATATTGAAATCTGGCTCAGTTATACAAGTTTAAATATCTGGGTGTCAAACACCCACGGTGCAGCTAACGTAATTATTTTGAGGTGTGCAGTTTAAGGGTTAATGAAATAAGCTATATTTGATTTCCGGAAAAAAACGAACATTCCACTAAACGCTCGGTACTCGGATTTTCTTTCGTTAATTACTTTTATTTGATGTCAGGAAGCTCCAAAAAAAAGATTAATCTCAATATCATTATCGGAAGACTGTGTTTTGTCCACCCACGCACTCTATAGTCTGTACGGAAAAAGACGGAGAAACTTCTAACTTTCCTCTAAACGTCCAGCTCTCAAATTTTCTTTCACTAATTATTTGTACTCGCGCGATGTCCAACACAGAAAAAAAGTTTCTTCTCTAAATCCTTATCGACAGCCTGCTTTATACCCACCCATTCACTTTGAACTGTACACAGAAAAATTCGAAAAAAAAAATTATAACTCATCTGAATGTCCGTTTCTTCAATTTTTTAATTGATTACTTGTACTCGATGTCCAACAATACAAAATATAGTTTCAGCTCAATATCGTTTCGGAAGATTGTTTTATCCACGCCCGCACTCTGAAATGTACACTCGCACCTCGATATAGTAGCAGTGTCGGAAGTTGCCTGCAAATAGCCTTGTTACTAAATCGGGGGAATCGAAACGTAAACAGTCAGGGCCACCTGAACCGTTTCCCATTGGAATGCGTAATATTGCGCAGTATACTCGCGTACTGCTGTCCTTCCTAGGCGAGAGTCGAAACAGTCTCTCGTCCTGTGCGCTGAAAAACTGTGTGGACCAGCAATTCTAGAAATTACTAAATCGGGGTCCCAGTGTGTATGAAAAAATTTTAATTTATTTTAAAGGGTCGGTTCTCAATTGTTTTCACTTAGCATTTATATCTAATACCAGGCAATATCAGAAAAATATTAAACCGAATATTCTTATCGGAAGACTGCGTTTTATTCACCCACGCACTTTTTTCATACAGTTCAGAGGGCGTGTCAGAATAAAACGCAGTCTTCCAATAAGGATCTCGAGATGAGTCTTTTTTCGTATTGTTTGACATTAAATACAAGTAATGAGTGAAGGAAAATCCGAGAACCGAGCATTTCGAGGCAATTTATAATTTTCTCCGAATTTTCATGTATATACTTGAATCTCCAACTAAAACAGATTAATTGTCAACCGTACAGTGGCATTTTTCACATTATAAAATTGATATTCTACCAAAAAAGACGAATTAACCAAATAAATTTTTGTTGAATTTTCAAATAGAAAAATTTTCAACTAAAAATCGAATAGTTAATTCTCCAAAAATTAACTAATTTTCAATAAAAACAAAACGAATTTTCTATGACTGTTGTAATTTCCAAGCCAAAGAGACAAATTCTCTGCAAAAAAGTGGCATTTTCAACTTGGAAATATGAATTTTCAACAAAATACATAAATTTCTAATCAAATAGTTGAATTTTCTACCAAAAGGGACGAATTTTAACAAATTACATCACTTTTCAACTAAATGTTTTGAACAATGCATGGCTTATTAGTCCACATTTTATTTGATTATTTTTTAGTTAAAACTTTGTTCGTTTCTAAAGACTTTCAAGTAATTAGTTAAATTTTAAAACTAAAAAAGATCAATAACTAACAAAAAATGGTGTAGTTATACTTATATTGAGGAGAATTAATTTTCAATAAAAAGAAACGAATTTTCTATAAAATAGTTTCATTTTGAACCAAAGGCAGTTGAATTTTATACCAAATTGTTGAATTTTTAGGCCAAAAAGACGAATTTTCTATAAAAAAAAGATTAGCATTTTTAGCCAAGAATATGAATTTTCAATGAAAAAGTTAATTTACAACCAATCAGTTAAATTTTCAAAAAATAGTTATATTTTGAGTGAAGAAAAAACTTTCTTACAAAAAAGTAAAGATTTTTCGACTAAAATTATGAAATTTGAAGAAAGTTGTGCAACTTTCAAACAAGGAGTTGAATTTTCAATCTAAAAATATTAATTTCCAAATAAAATGTAATAGTAGATGTTTAAACACAAAAGATTTTAATTTAATCTAAAAAAGAAATTTAAGCAACGAAGACGAATTAAAAAAAAATTTTGAATCCCCAACTAAAATATGTAAATTAATTTTCAACCAAGCAGTTGCACTTTTAACCAAAGAATTGATTTCCTACCAAAAAAATACGAATTTTCAACAAAATACATCAATTTCCAACCAAATAGTTTAATTTACGAGCCGAAAATACGAATTTTCTATCAAACATTTAAATTCTCAACCCGAAAATATGAATTTTCAACAAAAAAGTTAATCTACGACCAATCAGTTGAATTTTCAACAAAATAGTTGAATTTTCACTTTAAAAAAATTAACCAAATAAAACACGAATTTTCAACTAAAATTGTGAATCTTCAGCCAGAAAATTGAATTTTTAAGTAAGTAATGTAACTTTCAACTGAGGAGTTGATATTTCAGTAAAAAAGATTTCAATTTAAATTTAAAAACATTTATTTTTAACCAACAAAGACGAATTTTCAACAAAATACTTGAATCCTCAACTAAAACAGATTAATTTTCCATCACAATGTGGCATTTTTAACCAAAAAATCGATTTTTCTACCAAAAAGACGATTTCTTAACAAAAGACATACATCAATTTCCAACCAAATAGTTAAACCAAACCCGAGTAATATTTAACCAGACACTTGCATTTTAACCAAAAAGGTTAAATTTCTACAGAAAGAGATTTTTACTAGATTTTTAATTAAAAAAAAAAAAAATACGTTAGTGAAGAAAGAAACAAAATTTCAATTAAGTTCTTGACCACAAACTCAAAAGACGACTTTTCAAAAAAATAGTTGAATTTTCTACCAAGAAGTATGTTTTAACAAAATTGTTAATTTTACTACAAAATAATTTAATTCTGAACGAAAAAAGATGAATTATTTACGAAAAATTTAATAATAGTAGACTTTTCAACCAAGAAAATGAACTTTCATCCAAAAGTTGTTGAATTTTCTTATTGGGTTCTGTACTCTGTTCACCGAGAGACCGAATTCGATCGCGCAAGTTTTTCTGAAAGGTGTCGACAAATTTTTTTCATTCAAAAAACAAATTTTTTTTCATCGACTGACCCAAGTGTTTTCCTAAATTTTTCGTAGCCTCACTGAGGACCAGATGACAATAGGCCATAAATATTAAGGGACTTTTTTTGTTGGAAAGTAAGTATTAGAAACCAGCGGGGGTGCATTTTTTTGCTGTTGGTCAGAAGCACGGGTCAAAGAAAGGCACTAGCGGTCCGCAGTAAAAAAATGCACCCCCGCTGATTTCTAACATTTACTTTCCAATAGAAAAAATGTCCGAAGACATCGGGATTTCCACCAAAAATAAAATAATCATATCCTTTCGGGAGATTGTAAATAATTACAGAGCCCATCCGTTACAGTTTGGAGTTTGAATCGCTTTAATATCTTCATTAGAACTGAATATAGTATAGTTGTCCATTTTTGTAATTTTAAACAACAATTTTTATTAGATCTCAAATTTTTCCCACTGCTTCTTGTATAAGAAATAATGCTCTAAACTTGACTCTTCTTAAATGTGCCCGAAATTCCTTATTTTTTCCCCATTTTTTAGTCTGCAAAGCATAAAAATTTGTTCACATTAGCGTCTTCAAGCTCGTTTACGTGGAACACTTTCAGCTTTCAAATGAATATTTACTTATTACTCTAGCATTTTTTTCACTGAGTTGTTGTGTTTCAAAGGCAGATGCCTATAGTTTTTGTGCCGATTGTAGTATCGTTGATTTTTAAATTTCAGTATTTACGATATACAGTTTATACACCAATTTTTGTTAATCTCTTTACACAAACTTTGCACTGTATATGTAATATAAATATCGGTTGCTAAAGTCCAGTTAGGCATCACTGCATCACTTGCAATAGGTGTTTGATAAACTTTGCCTTATCAGGAGTAAATAACAAACGTCTGTATAATGATTATGTCTATAAGTTGCAAGTATTGCGATTTTTTTAGTCTGAGTAAACATAGACATATTAACAAGGAATTTAAATTGTACGCAATAAATTTTAGAAAAATCATGTTTATGAAGAACGTGAATAATTTTCCAACTGGCAGAGATATTATTTACAAAATTAAATTTATTAACAGAGAGTTAAAATAAGTATAGCTCATATGTGTCAAATGTACGTGATTGTACATTTCTGTCCAACACGTGACATAATGGTAACAAATCTGTAAGCATAGGCAGATTGCCAAAACAAATCAGAATGGATTGCGAGACTAGATATTTTTAGTAGCGCGGGAAAAGTCGCGTCTCGTATCCACAAATATGTTTTCCAATTCATAACATGGTAGAGTTTACGCATTTAAATCCATTCATATTTCTTAGTTAATTAACAGTTTTAATAATCGCCTTTCAATTACAAGAAAAATTTACATGGAAAATTCGATAAACATATTCTTGAGGTCTAATTTAGTTTTCAGTTGGAATTTGATGGTATAGCCACTAAACCGGAAAAATCGTATATTTTTTAAAATTTTAATAGAAAAACCTATCTAACCAGTTTAAGTGTCACTTTATATTACATGCAATTACATATGCAATTTGTAATGGATTCGACTTGATGTACTTAAAATTTCTAATATTCCAATTTGAAACTGCAACCCATAGGACCCCACACAATATGTATGGAAACAGCCTTTTGGTCAAAGCTCCGGTTTCTGATGCTTCATTTTTAACTCCGTAATGTATAACAACTTCTTTTTTAGTTAAAGAATCAAAAAACATGATAGCAGATTCATTATTTTGGTTGGAAAATGATCTCTTTGTTGGAAAATTTAATTGTTTCGTTGAAAATTATTATTTTTTCACTGAAAATTGAGCTATTCCATTATTGGCTGAAAATGTGTCTTTTTTTATATGAGAATTCAACTATTTGGATGGAAATGATGATTCAACTATTCCAGTAGAAGATTCATAATTTGAGTTGAAAATTTATCACTTTGTTGGAAAATTGAATGATGTTGAAAATTAGTTTTTTTGCGACACGCGAGCGCTCATAGCATGTTGTGCGTCAGTCTATTTAAAAGAATAGTAGAATTAATATTTCAATAGAAAACTTACTATTGACGCGCATCATGCTCTGAGCATAAGCTTGTCGCACTAAAAAATGTATATCCCGTGAAATAATAAAAACTACTCTGTATTTATTTTCGCATTTCTCTCGATAAAAAATGTAGAATAACGTGCAAAAAATTTTCTTTCGAAAAAAAGTTCAATTTGTTCATAAACAATTGATATATTTATAACAAATTTACATGTTTCTATATTTGGAAGAATAAGTTCTAGAATGTACGTTTTTAAAAAAACATTTCAACTTAAGAATCATGAAAATCCGTTTAGCCGTTTACGAGAAAAATGTTGATCATTTTGTAACATTAAATTTTCATTGTTAATAACATTTGTAAAAAAATTTGTTCGCGAGCAAAATTTGGTTATTATTCATGACACTGAATCTAGCACCCAGTTATCAGCACCAAGTTAATTTTTAAAAATATTTAGGTTGGTATCAATGAACTAAGGAAATACGTGGCGCATGCGCTTTGGCAATGTTGACATTTGAATTCCTCCTAACCTCCGTTTGACATTTCTCGAAAATATATTCAAAATTTGAACGTTTTTACAAAGATTAATTACGGGATGCGACTTTATAATCGAAGGAGGTTATTTTCGACGAAGTCACAATCGAAAACATGACATTTATAGTGCGGATTCACAAACTATGAACTTTTCAGAACCTCAAAATAATGTTTTACCTTTTCAGGATCAAAATAAATTTTCTGGACAATTCCTCTATTACTAGATTTATATGTAATTATTTTCAGATCTTAATCTATTATATTTCTCTTTTTATTTTATCCTATAACACTTTTAATGATAAATCAGTTTGGTTACGCGAAGAAGGTTGTTTTCGACCCAACCCAAAATTGATTATGTATTACTCTTTAGCATTCTAAAGTATATGATTTTACGACCAGGAAGTTTTAGAACTGAATAATCTTCAAGTCCCGACCCAGTGCACCAGTTAAATTTAGTCAAGGAAGAAACCAGGGCGATTTCTCAATTTTCACTTCCTCGACAACGTCATCGTCAGAGTCCAGGGGCGCGTCGCCTGACATTTTATGGTCAGGAGGTCTCAAAAGTGAATAATCTTCAATCCCCCACCCAGTCCACCAGTTAAATTTAGTCAAGGAAGAAACCAGGGTGATTTCTCAATTTTCACTTCCTCGACAACGTCATCGTCAGAGTCCAGGGGCGCGTCCCCTGACATTTGCTGGTCAGGAGGTCTCAAAAGTAAATAATCTTCAATCCCCCACCCAGTCCACCAGTTAAATTTAGTCAAGGAAGAAACCAGGGCGATTTCTCAATTTTCACTTCCTCGACAACGTCATCGTCAGAGTCCAGGGGCGCGTCCCCTGACATTTGCTGGTCAGGAGGTCTCAAAAGTGAATAATCTTCATGTCCCGATCCAGTGCACCAGTTAAATTTAGTCAAGGCAAAAACCAGGCCCATTTTTCGAGGAAGTGAAAATTGAAAAATCGCCCTGATTTCTTCCTTGACTAAATTTAACTGGTGCACTGGGCCGGGACATGAAGATGATTCAGTTGGAAAACTTCCTGGTCGTAAAATCATATACGTTAGAATGCTTAATAGAAATACATTATCAATTGTTGCTGCGTCGAAGATAACCTTCTTCGCATAACCAAACTGATTTATCAGTGAGTCTTATTGGATAAAATAAAAAGAGAGATAGAATAGAGTAAGATCGGAAAATAGTTTTGTCAATAACATATAAATCTAGTAACAGAGAATTGGACTCGAATAATTATTTTGATCCTGAAAAGTGAAAACATTATTTTGAGGTTCTGAAAAGTTCATAGCTTGCATATCCTCACTATAAATATCATATTTTCGATTGCGACTTCGTCAAAAATAACCTCCTTCGAATATAAGGTCGCATCCCGTAATTAATCTTTGTAAAAACGTTCAAATTTTGAATATATTTTCGAGAAATGTCAAACGGAGGTTAGGAGGAATTCAAATGTCAACATTGCCAAAGCGCAGGCGCCACGTATTTCCTTATTTCATTGATACCAACCTAAATATTTTTAAAAATTAACTTGGTGCTGATAACTGGGTGCTAGATTCAGTGTCATTTATTATTCTCGAACAGGGCTATTAAAAATGTTATTTTACAGCAACAAAAAAACGACTTTCGATTTATGGTGGCCTACTTGGGGTAATTTGGCGTAAACTAAAAATTTAAACTCGAAATGAAAAACTACAATGCTATATAGGTCAATTCTTTGGCTCCACACACTTTTTCTTGGTGTGCCTGTGAAATTAATCTTGGTTGAAAATTGATTTTTTCAACTGAAAAATTTATTTAATATAGTTGAATATTTCAACATTTTAGTAGAAAGCCCATCTCTTTGAAAATTATTTTTTTTAACCAAAAATTCATCTCTGGTTGCAAATTTTTTTCAACTGCAAATTTAACTATTCAATTTTTTTACTTGAAAATTCATGTATATTGATGAAATTTGATCTGTTTGGATTAAAATGCAACTATTGCAGTAGAAAATTCATTGTTTTATTTGAAAATGTATCACTTTGTTTGAAAATTTAATCTTGTTGAAAATTGAACTATTCCATTATTGGTTGAAAATTCATCTCTTTTAGTTGAAATTCGTCTCTTTAGTTGAAAATGATATATTTTTTAAACTGAAAATTTATCTATTCTATTTTTGGTTAAAGATTGTGTTTTTTACCTTCCTGAAAATTCATGTATTGTGTTCTTTGTTGGAAAATTGAAATATCTTGTCGAAAATTCGTTTTTTGTTCGGTTGAACATTAAATTTTTTTGAACTAAAAATGTAATTATTCCATTTTTGGTTAAACATTGATCTTTTTTAGTTGAAAATTTAAATATTTGATTGCAAATTGATCATTTTATTTGAAAATTTATTACATTGATGGAAAATTTAATTATTTTATGAAAAAATCGTTTTTTGTTTTGTTTGAGAATATTTCAAACTAAAAATTTATTTAATCTAGTTGAATATTCCATCACTTTAGTTGAAAATTCATCTCTTTCATTGAGAATTAATTTTTTTTATTGAAAATTTAAGTAATTTTTTCGATGGATATTCCATCATTTTAGTTGAAAATTCGTCTCTTTGGTTGAAATTATTATTATTTTTTTGAACTGAAAATTTAACTGCTCCGTTTTTGGTTGAAAATTAAACTTTTTTAGTTGAAAGTTCAACTATTTGATTGAAAATTGATCTTTCTTTGGTTGAAAATTCAACTGATTGTTGAAAACTCATTTTTTTGGTAGAAAATGTATTTTTCTGGATTGAAGATTCATTTATTTGGTTAAAAATTCATCTAGCGTTTAAGAAAGTTACTTTCACAAATAAAAAAACAACCTTATTTATAATAAATTCGCGAAATTTTATACATATCTCAAGTCGATTATTTAAAAAATGTGAAATACTTGACTGGCTACGTGTTATGAAAAATTATACCTAGAATAAACTGGAGATACCTGGAAAAAACCTGGAATTTTCAGGGATTTTTTTCCAGGATTTGAGTAGACACTCTATTTTAGTAACCACATTAAACTTATTTAATAAGAATATACTGAAGAATTTTTATTATATTTTCAGGCGTAGCCGATGGCGTTGGTGGCTGGATCCACTACGGAATAGATCCGGGGGAGTTTTCGAGTTTTCTGATGCGGACGTGTGAGAGGCTAGTCTCTATGGGAAGGTTTAGTCCTACAGAACCAGCAGGTTTATTAGCACGCAGTTACTACGAATTACTTGAAAATAAGCAACCTATATTAGGTATGAAACCTCAATAAAGTAAATCAGAATCTGTTAACGTTACTGTTATGAGTAATGGCAAATAAAAAATTATTTTATTTTGTACTTTTAGGTAGTAGTACTGCATGTGTCATCGTTCTCAACAAAGAAACGAGCAGCATTTATGCAGCTAACATAGGAGATAGCGGTTTTGTAGTTGTACGAAAAGGAGAAGTGGTGCATCGTTCATCTGAACAACAGCACTACTTCAACACACCCTTTCAGTTATCCCTCCCCCCTCCTGGACACTCTGGACAAGTGCTCAGTGATAGGTATTGTATAATTATATTTAAGATATATCTAAAAAAAGTGGTGTTACGAAATACCTCGAAAATATCGCAATCATTGTTGTTGAAACCTGATTGGCTTTTTATTACTTGAAGTTGTTTTATATCTTGAATTTGAAAATTTAATCTACAAATGATCCTTTTTGATAAGAGAAATCGAAGGAAACCTTATTCAAATTAGGAAAAATTTGTGCTTCTTAATACTCTTGCACGGTGAAATTAAAACTTTCAAATTTTCTAATAAATTATTTTAAATATACATGTTTTATGTTAGCGCTTTTCACTGTAAATTTATATGTTTAAAAAGAATTTCAATCTAAAATCAAAGTTTCGCGAACTTAAAGTTTCTAACAACTTGAGGCAAATCATCAAGATTCCCAATTTTCAAAAATTGTAGTTTGTCTTAGCGCTTAGATTAAAATTTTAGAAACAGTTTAATTCAACAAAAAAGACGAATTTTCCACAAAATAGATGCATCCTCTAAAAAAGTATATATATATATTTTTTTCAATGAAACAGTTGCACTTTGCACCAAAAAGCATCAAAACAGAAATTAAGGGTAGAAATGCAAAAGCTGTCAAGCGCCAAATTTTCGGAATCGGGTTTATTAGCTCAAAAAATCAGATAAATTCTATTACACATGCCTGCCAAAGGATTTTTTTGGGACATCATTTTTCAAAATTTGTGTTCTTGTGTTCACAGTCCGAGAAGCTTTTCTAACCACAAAGTAAAAAATCAAATTTCATTTTTCTCGACACTGGCTAATTATTTTTAAATACTATTGGATCCCTTCCGTTCAGCACTGAATAAACTAAAACCCAATTCCTCATTTTTTGGAAATATGCAAAATTATTACTGCTATGGTCATTATTCTGAAGTTAAAATGTCAGTTTTACACCAAATCGAAGTCATGATGGGATTTTCAAATTTCGCGAAACTGCATGATTTTTTTTAAACAAACTTTTTGTAAATTAATTCGTCCATTCAATAGCTCGAATTCAAATTTTTAGTTCTTTCTTAAACTGCAAATTGACTCCACAATTAATGTTGAAAGATGTTAAAAGTCGATGCGGACCCAAAATCTAACCTCGAAACGTGACCTGTTTCATTCAATTTCTCGAAACCGGATAGCTTTTTGTGAGCAAACTTTTTTTAGTTCGATAGAGCATGAAAGTATCTCGAAAGTACTTTCTTATTTTTTTCTTAAATGGTCCCGCTGAATTTACAACATGTTTTTAGTCTCTCCTGAAAAAAAGAAAAATAGCGCTTGACTCCTTTTGCATTTCTACCCTTCAAATATAAATTTTCAACAAAATAGTTAATTTGCGACGAAACAGTTACATTTTCATCCTAATAGTTGAGTTTTCTATCAAGCTGTTAAAATATAAAGGAAAAAAAAATTAAACAAAGGAGTTGAATTTTCAACTCTGAAAGATATTTCAGTCAAGGAAGAAAAATTTTACCAAATTTTTTAATTTTCCAGTAAAGAAGACGAATTGTCAACAAAAGATTTTAATTGTCGACCAAGAAAGATTTTTTATTAAAAAAACAATCAACCCTATCTTTTTATTTTAAAGCCAAAAAACACGAATTTTCAAGAAAACGATTGAATTTTTAACCCGATTTTTTCTACAATACAGTTGAATATTTAATTCGAAAATGTGAATTTTCAACCAAGCAGTTGAATTCTTAATCAAAGCAGAATAATTTTCTACAAAAAAGTTGCATTTAAAAAAAAACTGGAATTTCTAAAAAAGGGATTAAGTTTTAAAGGAAAAAGACGAATTTTTAACCCTCCGTTTACACACTTCTTTTTCCTACCTTCCGTTTACACACAGGGTCTTGTAAGTCCTATTCACTTTTTGAACTGTTTCTGGTTTTCAAAAAATCTAGAAAAATTCAGGGTTATTTTTTGAAGTGTCTACTACACGATCCAATTGTTGTTAGTGTCAATTGTTAAAAACTTTTTAAAATAACAATTGAAATTTGGTAAAAATATAGGAAAAAATCGATCATTAATAATAGATTTGATACTTTCACGATGATTCATTATAATAAATTTAAATTTAAAATTTAAAGATTTTTCGGGTTTCAATCGTGTGCGAAACTATGAATGTTGCCGACGTTTCGTGAACATTGCAGTTCACTTCTTCAGGGCCCTATGGTGGGGACTGGTTGGGCTTGATTGGCCAATCAAGTCTTTTTTAAAAAACCCGGGAGGACGGAAAGCCAAATCGGATTGGTATTATATCCATTGTCCCTATTGATGTTATTAGGGTGTTTCAAGATTTCAATTGCTTCTCTATGTTTGCTTCTCTATGCTTTTCTATGTCTATATTGGAGAAACCGGGAGGGCGGTAAGTCAACGTCTAAAGGAACATGAGAGTAAAGTTAGGCTAAAACATTTCATACAATCAGCAGTAGCTGAGCATCATATCGAAACAGGACATAGTATTTTATTTGACAAAACAACCGTCATCGCCAAAACGTACAATAAATTTCCAAGAAAACATAGAGAAGCAATCGAAATCTTGAAACACCCTAATAAAATCAATAGGGACAATGGATATAATACCAATCCGATTTGGCATTCCGTCCTCCCGGGTTTTTTAAAAAAGACTTGATTGGCCAATCAAGTCCAACCAGTCCCCACCATGGGGCGCTCTGGCCAATCATAGGCATCGTAGAGAATACATATATAAGAACAACATAACCTGAAACTTCAGTTTCAGGTCAGCCCTGAAGAAGTGAACTGCAATGTTCACGAAACGTCGGCAACATTCATAGTTTCGCAAACGATTGAAACCCGAAAAATCTTTAAATTTATTAAATCGATCATTGTTAAAAAATTCATAATTTTGCAACAAATAAATTTAAAAAAAAAGCATTGCAAGGTTTCAAAGCTTAGACTATGAACTTCAAAAAAATATAGGCCCATTGGCGACGGCTTCAAAAAGTTGAATTATTTGAAGATCTGAAAAATGAGAACATTTTACAGTGTTTCATGCAGGTAATTCCATAGAAAAAGCAGGATATTGAATGTAAACGCATATTTGTTATACAAAAATAGTAAAATTTACTTTAAAACATTCAGTTTGCATAATCTTTATAAAAATGAATACGGTGTTCTTCGCACACTGCCTTGTTTACTAACTTGTGAAAACACTAACGTGGTTTACACACAGGGTCTTTTATGTCACTGTGCGCACTTTCACCGCGCACCGTTCAAAGGCAGCTCCACTCATAGGACCTGACCCTATTACTATCTAGATTTTTTAGAGGGGGGAACTGAACTTCCATATTTTTCCAAAGACCAGACATTCCAGTTTGAAAAATCGTTTGTGCCTTAAAATCCCCTGTGTGTAAACGGAGGGTTAACTAAGAAAGATTAGTTATTATGTATTCGAGGGTCATAGTCGTCACCTTTTCCCCTATTGTTCTCAAAATCCCCTATAATTCCTATATTTGAAAATTTTGTCCACTTTTTCCCGTTTTTCCCTATTTTTAAGTTTTGAAACCAAAAAGAGTAATTTTCAACAAAAGAGTTGAGTTTCAACGAGGAAAGATTTTTCAGTCAATAAAGAAAAAAGAAATGGAATGTCTACATTTTCAGTTAAAAAATTATTCAAAAAAAAAAGAAAATTTCAACGAAATAATTATTATATAATTAATTACATTTTTAACCTAAGAAATGAATGTTTAAGTAAAATATTAACCTTCAACCAAAAAATGAATTTTTAACCAAGCAGTTGATTTTTCACCCCAAAAGATGAATTTTCTACCACAAAATGACAAAAAAATATGAATTATCATCAAAATATTTAAATTTTCAACCAAGCAGATGAATTTTCTACCAAGAAGATTAAATGTCTATAAAAAAAGATAAATTTTCGACAAAAATGAGATAAATTTTTAGTTAAAAATTTATTTTTCATAAAAAAACTAATTTTCAACTAAATAAATGAATTTTCAACCAAATAGATTAATTTTTAACAAAACAGGTGAATTTTCAAAGAAATTTTGAATTTTCTACGTAATAGTTAAATTTTCAACCAAAGAAATGAATTTTTAACCAAAAAGGTGAATTTATCACCAAGAAGATTAATATTCTATTACAAAAGACAAAGTTTCAACAAAATACAGAAATTTGCAACCAAATAATTGAATTATAAACTGAAGAAGATAAATGTGCAATCAAACATGGACTAGTTTAATTAAAAAAAAAAATATATATATATATATATATATATACCCTACAACAAAATTTCAGCATAATAGTTAAATTTTCAACAAAAAAAGTTTTTTAACTAACATGATGAATCATCAACCAAAAAAATGAATCCTTAAAACCATTTTGAGTGTCATTTAACAATAAAGTTACTTGTCCTTATGTCCTATATCAATTGATGTACTGTTGGATGCTTCTGGTTTGATTAAATAAAATGTTAAATATAGATCTTGAATTGTTCTCAGTTTCATCATGCACAAAGTGTTACATTTTTGTTACTATTAAGATTCAAAAATAAAATTTTGATATAAAAATAAAATAATTTATTATATTTATGTGACAAATATGTCCAGAAAACGTAGTAAATAGAATCTCAGCGAAAATTCGAATCAAATTCAAATAGTCGAATTTAATCCTACCTTGATGAATAGTTCACCCCGAAATAACTTGGAAATGTATTTTGGATATTTTTCAAATGTTAAAGAAATATTCAAAGTACTGTGTCGGATTATTACACGTGCGGCGAGTTTTTTTTTTGTTATAGAGAAACAAATTTGCTAATTTTAAAGAATTGTAAGTAAGTGGCAAAAATAGTGTCATTTATATTAAGTTTATTGGAATTTTCTCGCTATAATAAAGAACTTCTGTAAATCATATACAATGTTCTAAAATCATGTAAATATTTCTGTAAAAGCTGTAACAAAATGTTGGAAAATGAAGCAATTTTTTTCTCTCTAAAGAAAGCGTAAAATGTATTTATACATTTTTTAACTTTTCAGTCCGGATTCTGCCGATACTTCAAGCTTCGGTGTTGAAGACGGCGACGTGATACTTCTGGCGACAGATGGGGTGTTCGATAATGTGCCTGACCAGTTGCTAGTCACCGAGATGCGTAAAATCGAAGGCGAACGAGATCCTTGTAAAATACAAGGGGTAGCGAATACGATCGCCTGGATGGCGCGCAGCCTCGCTTTTGACGGAGCGTTTATGTCTCCGTTTGCCCAAAATGCTAGAGAAAATGGAATAGATGCTATCGGTAAGATTTCAATATTCCTACACGATAAAAAAATTGTTCAAGGCCATGTCAATCTTATCCGATTCGTACTTTGCCGGCATATTGCTTAGCAACTACTTACGTCCACGTCTACACGAATTGAGATATCGAGTTGAAAATTTGGTAAATTACCAGGGTGGCGACTTGACCGGGGAAAACTGGGAAATTACCGGGAGTTTAATTTAAAAACCGGGAATTATCTACGATTTAAAGAATGTAGCGTTCCTTAAGTCTGATTTTGAACATTTCTCAATATATCTATACTTTATGAGAGAAAGACTTTTTATTTTGTTGCCATTGTAAGAAAAATCTTGCAAATTTGTTGCTTGAATTGATGATATTTGAAACATACAGAAACAATCATTTTCTCAATTTTTGCAAAAGATGGATTTATCACGTTTTACTCGCTTACTCCTCATTTATCTGACTTGGAACAGGGATTTTTTTGTACATGCAACTGGAATTTTTAAAAAGAATTATAATTTGGATTTAGAAGAAAGTAATTTTAAAAAATCCCTCTTCTAAATCAGAATTCGTCACAATTTGAAAGTTCCCTCTTCTAAATTTCAGATAAAAAAGTGCTTCAAGCAGTTTTTAGAGTAGAAGTAGTATTTCAAAGAAGAAATATTTCTGAATTATGATAGAATTTGTTTTTACATTGTTCGTTGCGAATTCATGTTTTTTAGATAAAAATTCAACTACTTGGTTAAAAGTTACAGTCTTTTGTAAAAACTTAATTTTTTGTTGTTGAAGATACATCATTTTCATTCAAAATTCATCTCTGGTTTGAAATATAACTATCGTGTTAAAAATAAATTGTATCTTTTTTTGATGAAAATTCAACTACTTCAGTTGAAGATTCATCATTTTACTTAAAAATTCATCAGTTTGATTGAAAATTAATTTCTTAGAGTGAAAATTTAACTGTTCCATTTTTAGTTGAAAATGGATAATTTCTAGTTCAAAATTCAACAATTTGGATAAAAGTTTGTATTTTTTCATTCAAAATTTAATTCTTTCGTTGGAAATTCACGTATTTTGTTAAAAAATCGATTTCTTTTTGGTAGAAAATTATCTATTTCTTTCAAAGTTAATATTCTTGTTCAAAAATTCATTTCGGTTAAAAATTCAAGTACTCCAGTTAAATATTTATAATTTTAGTTAAAAATGCATCTCTTGCTTTGAACATTAATTTTTTGACTAAAAATTTAATTTTTAAAATTTTGGTTGAAAAATTACCTTTTTTTAGTTGAAAATTCAATTATTCTATATTCAATATTTCAGTTAAAAATTCATCTTTTTGGTTAGTTGAAAATTGATCTGTTTGGTTAAACATGATTTTTTTAAGCTTGAAATGTAATTATTTAAGTTTTGGTTGAAAATTTATCTTTTTTAGTGAAGGTTAATTTTTTTGTTTGAAAATTCAACTATTTCAATTAAAGCTTCATTGCTTTAGTTGAGAACTCTTATGTTTTGTTTATATTTTATTTTTTTCATAATTAATTTTTTAACTAAAAATGTTAGTATACCACTTTCAGTTGAAAATTATTATTTTTTTTTAGTTTTCAACTGTTTGGTTGAAAATTTGTCTTCTTCAATTAAAAATTCAACTATTTCGTTAAAAATGCATGTATTTTGTTCAGAAATGGTATTTTTTGGTAGAAAATTAATCTTTTTATTTGAAACTTAATCATCTTGTTCAAAAATTCATCTTTTTGGTTGAAAATGTAAGTGTTCCGGTTAAATATTCATCATTTCAGTTGAAAATTCATCTTTTTTGTTCAAAATTGAACTATTCCAGTTGAAGATTCATAGTTTTATTTAAAAATTCATCACTTTGCTTGAAGAGAAAACTATTTTGTTGAAAATCCGTTTTTTTTAAATTAATTTTTTCAACTGAAAGTTTAACTATTCCATTTTTTGTAAAAATTTGATATTTTTTATTGGAAAGTTTAAGTATTTTTTTCAAAATTTATTTACTATTTTGCAATGTTTTGCTCTGTTATGTTAAAGGATGTTTGGAATGAACTTCATGAATTAAAATAAATGCTTGCGTTTTGCGGCAAGTATGAATATGTTACTTTTAGTTGACCGGGAAAATTGAAAAACTTGACCGGGAATTGACCGGGAATTTGAAATCGTCCATCGAATCGCCACCCTGATTACGAAAAATGTATTTTTGGAAAAATTGTTGACATTTTTTTGTTGCAATTCCACAAATTTAGGACCACGAAAACATTCGTCTTTTAGGATTTGGATTGAAAATTATCTTTTGGTAGAAAAGTCATCTTTTTGGTTGAAAATTCATCATTTATGGTTGAGCGTTAATTCTTTTTAATTAAAAAATCTACTGTCACGTTTTTTGTCCGGAATTCATTTCTTTCGGTTATAAATTCTACTATTTAGTTGAAAATTTCATTATTTGGCTGAAGATTCAACAATTTCCTTAAAAAGTAATCTTTTTTTGATTGAAAGTTAATTCTTTTTATTTGAAAAGTCTATTATTATATTTTGTCTTCAGAATACATCACATTTATAATTTTTCATTATTTTGTTGAAAATTCAACTATTTCGTTACAAAGTCATCTTTTTTTATCGAAAGTTCACTGTTTGGTTGAACTTTCGTCTTTTTGGATAGAAAATCCATCCTTTTGGATTGAAAATTCAACTTTTTGATGGTGCAAATTTGATTCTTTTTAAACCATCATATTTTTGGTTCAGAATTTATCTCTTTTAGTTAAAAATTCTTCTATTATTTTAAAAATGTCATTATTTGTAGGCTACAATAATTTACATTATTATATATTTTACGTTGGAGTTCTAAAATGTTTAATTTTTTTCATAATTTATATAATAAAGCAATTAGTATTGAATAATTATTATTATAGACTCTTGAAAGTCAACCACTTTAAGGCATACAAAATATACAATTTCAAATATAACCATTGAAGGTTAAACACCTTCAATTTAATAAAAGTATTTCAAAATATAATAAAATTCCACTTTAAAGAAGGATAATCATAACCTATGCGTCCATTTATGCAATGGGAGATTTTATTTCCGAAGTCGTTTTTCTTGTTTATTTCGAATCAACATTTTTTTTCGATAAGTGACTTCCTTATTTTTGCAATAGTTCAAACGGTTCTCGAGATAAGTGAAAAAAACTTGAAAAAACAAAAAACGAGTTTGAAAAAAGTTATACTGAGTTCAATATTAACCTTTTATCATGCAAATAAGGGTCGTTTTCTTTGTTTTTTATCAGAGAAAAAATGTTTTAAAAAGTTTATAAGAACCGTCCCTTTCTTTCCATTTGACAATTCGATAATTTATGTTTTTTCAAGGCGAATCATTGTACACGAATTCTGTTGAATCCATTGGAATATTTCTTTGGCAGTCATTTATCTCTGAAATCTACTCGAAATCCCTCGAATTCGCTGGAATTTTTTTGAATCTACTAGAATTCACTTTGAATTCACTTTCAAGGAAATTTCAATGAATTCATCAAAATTCGAGTACGATGATTCGCGAACGGTTATTGCTGAAACTCGGCCGAACTGCTGCCGCCGAGCCTGGTCAGCGGGAGTCCTTTATACTTAATGAGGACTAAAATGCGGAATATTACATTTTTTAAATTTAGCACTTGGTAATTTACAAATATAATATTCGAAATCCGTGAATTATAACGATTCCAACGATGTGTTATTTGAGTTAAGAAGTTTAAAATTAAAGAATAAATGTTCAAGTTTATGTGAAATTCTATAGAAAATTTTTCAGTTCGGTCCAATTCTTCAAATTCCCAAATTGAAATTAGATTTCAAAATTACAGGTATGAATAGTAGGGTAATTGTCAAATTGTAGGCAAATTTCAGCGCCTACAGTGGCAATCATATTATTATTAGGAATTAAATATTTTATAACGGAAATTGATCTTATCACATGTAACAATTTTAAATCCAAAAGGGGCAGTTATGAAAATAAGAAATAATAAGGAATCCATGCGCAAGCGCATATAATCAGTTGTACGCTGCTCTATTGTACCGTACGGTAATGATGCGAGAAAAATGTTAAAGTTTAACCTTTTTTATTGTTTATAAAAAAATTACAAATTTTAATTATAAAAAGTTACCTAATTATGAAAGAAAACACCACCAAGCAAGTAACGAAATTGTTTTTATAATTTTTTTTCACTCCGAAAATGGTTTTTAACGCACGTACGGGAATGACGTTTTTGTTGTCAAGATGCACTTTTAAGTTTTAATATCGGATTCACAAAAAAGAGAGTTAATATTTTAATCTCAATTTTATAAAAACTTGTACTAAACAATACGTCTAATATTTTTGTATTTATTACTCAACTGTAACTACAATATTTTACTAGAAAAACAGACGTACGGTAATGACTTCTGAAATGGCAAAAATTGAGGGACCGACATCAAGTCTTTTAAAATATTATTTATTTGACTTAAAAAATGTGCATACATTAAATTTATGTTCATGTGAAGTTTACAAACTTGATACGTTAAGCGTTTTTCAGGTTACTGTCTAAAAAAAACGGAGAAAATCAGTTTATCCTTGTGCAAAGTGAGGTTGGGACGCCGTACGGTAATGACGTTTCGGGTGTTCTTATATTAAATTAAAGTAAATAAGAACAGAAATGAAAAAAAGGAACTGACCATTCTGTAGAGGATGATAACAAGTGTTTATTAAAATTTGAAAAAAAAATCAGCACGAGCTTCTAAGTTAATATTATATTATTGGGACTTGAAGTTTGCCTTCAATTTGACAATTACCCAATAGGAACTTGTGTTAACTAAAATTGACATAATTTTTTCATGCTCTGTTCGGATTCTTTTAATTTTTAACACTGAAGCACTTTTAAATTACAAATTATGTAACTTTAATTTCCGGTACTGGTACCTGCGAGTAATATTCCTGCACTGGTGACTGAAAATATATTTACGAGAGTCCTTTTTATTCTGCTTTTTATATGTTAAAATAGTATTTTCAATTAACTTTCATAAACAAATTGAGACAAAATTTATGATGTTTGTTAATGAGTTTCCAAATTGGGTTAGGAATGAGACTATTCGTACTTTTGCACTGGTATAGCAGTGTACAATTATGTAAGGATATTTTTAAGAAATGCTTTTGTTTGATAATTGCTATAGATTGTTTATTTATGATATATGATTGTTTTTGACAAATTAAAGCTACTGCAGTTGATTTGAGTAAAATACACTGCACATTTGTCCATGAAATTTCACGTAAACTAAAACATTCATTCTTTAATTTTCAACTTCTTAGCCAAATAGTATAGCGTTGGAATCGTTATAATTCTCAGATTTCGAATATTATATATGTAATATGGGGTGAAATTTGCCATGTGTCCCCGCCTAAATTTTTTTTGTCGCTTATCTCATTGAAACTTCGTCAGATTGTAGTGTTAGTGGACTTCTTTGAATTCTGTGAAGGGGGTGCACCTAGTACAACGGGCTGTCAAGATACAGAGGCCCAAATTTTCGACGATTTACCCCGACTGCTAACTTTAAATTGTACATAACTCCTGATATAGTTATCGAATTTTACTTTTTATGAGGGTTTTGAAAAGGTATCTTAACAAGGTTTACAATAAAAATAATCACTAAATGATAAAAAAATTATTTCACCCTGATTTTCTATTTTGAAAAACGTTTTTGAGATTTTCTCCCAATGCGGCATTTTTGATATTTTTTAATTAAGCTAGAAAAAAGCTTGATTCATTTCCTTGAAAAAAATCCCAAAACAAAAATAGGATTTAAAGTTTTGATTGAGTTAGAGAAGGTCATAAGAGCGCGGGTGTCCCGCGCCAACTAGCCACGGCGCTACTAGGCGTGCTGTAGTGACTCAGTGGTTCTAATAATTGATAAAAATGATGTTTCTACTTACGCGTAACAAAAATTACATTTTATTCTCACTTTTATGTAGCTGGAGAACGATTTAGATATTTTCCTAATTACATTTTAAAAGTGGTTCTATTGTAGGAAAGCGATAGATAGTTAATGATAAAATCATAAACGATTTTGGTGGATGGTTCTGCTCATCTGTTACATGTCGAGATGGTCTTTGATAAGTCCTCTTGCTTCCCACGTTTTGGTGAGTTTTTTTGGTGTTAATCTCTTTGCCTTTCACAATTGGGGGTGCTCTTTGATGTGAGTCTCCTTGCCTTTCACATTTTGGGGTGATTTTTTATGTGAGTCCCCTTGCCACTCACGTTTCGGGATGCTTTTTGGTGTGAGTCCCCTTGCCTCTTACAGTGTTACTTTAAAAATGATTTTTTTATTCAATTTAACGTGCACTTTGCTCTTCTCTTCGCGATCTCTTTGCGATCTTTCTCTTGGAGCAAATGTCAAACTGTGGAGATGACGAATACTTCTTCAAAATTAGAGTCGATTCTAAAGAGGGTACAAAGGAATGATGTTTTTGTTTGCCCGGCACAGTGTTTGCAGAATCGAAATCGAGTTTTAAGGTTTTCAGCAGCGGCAGCATGATTTTCTTTGGAAATGAACAATATTACCGTTTCAGGCAAGTTTTTTTAGCCCATCGATATAGAACATCATACAGGTAATCTTGACGATTCCTGTGCAAGATTTTGGCGATAGTGATTGATAGTGAGTTGGTTCTTCAAGGGAATAAAAAGAAGGCAAGTTTATAGCTGTAAGCGACAGCAGTTTTCGCAATGGCTTTCTGTAAAGGGCCCTATACACGTTTCTGTACATGCACCTGTACAGGATCATTCAAAGGTTCCTTTGTCGTTGCAGCTTCCTTTGCAGGATCATGTACAGTTTCCTTCGCCAAATTCCTGCACATGAACCGTCAACATTACCTGTACAGGTTCGTTTCCTTCGAGGTTCCTGTACAGGAATTTTCAGCTGGGAGTTTTAAAGATCGTAACCTGATCATTGTTCCAAGGAAATGACTGTTCGGCATTTTGCGCTACGAATGCATAGTTTTCAGCGAAATCGCATACAATGAGAAATTCTTCTTCTTTCAAGATATTCTTAAGATGTTAAAAAAAAAGACTGCTGCTTGGCTATGAAAGAATGAGACTTCAATGAAAATTATAATTTATAATTTGAGATGAAATATATTAGTTTCGTGGCCACGAGATATATAAATTGTTCTGAAGCTATTAAAAAGTAAGCATGTAATGGAATTTTTGTTACGCGTAAGCAGAAAAATAATTTTTATCAATTACTAGAACCACTGAGCCACTACAACACGCCTAGTAGCTCTGTGGCTAGTTGGCACGGGGCACCCGCGCTCTTATGACCTTCTACAACTCAACCAATCTCTCCATCCCATTTTCGTTTCGGGATATTTTTAAAAGACAAAATCAAGTTTTTTTTCAAGCCTAATGAGAAAAATATAAAAAATGACGCAATGGGAGAAAATCTCAAAAATGTTTTTTAAAATGAAAAATTAAGGTGAAATCATTTTTTTATCGTCTAATAATTATTTTTATTGTAAACCTTGTTGAAATACCTTTTCAAAACCCTCATAAAAAAGTAAAATTGGATAACTATGTGGAATTGAAGGTTAGCAGTCGGGGTGAATCGTCGAAAATTCGGGCCCCTGTATCTTGACAACCCGTTGTACTAGGTGAGACCACTTCACAGAATTTAAAGAGATCCACTAGCACTACAATCTGACGGAGTTTGGATGAGATAAGCGACCACGAAATTTTAGGCGGGGACACTTGGGAAATTTTACCCCATATACCAAGTTCTAAGTTAATAAATATTATATTTCCACTGTAGTCCTCATTAGGTACATAGGACTCCCGCTGACCAGGCTCGGCGGCAGCAGTTGAGCTGAGGGAAGTCGCGTAGTGAGGGAAGTCGCATAGTGAGGGAACCGTACGCAGGTAGCTGGAGAGGAATCGCCCATTTTTTTCTGCCACAAATAATTTGAGACCTATTAGTACGAAAACAAGTAGAAATAAATTTAATCCATAAGTAAAAATAAACCTTTTATTTGTTTAGGTGGAAAACCGGACGACATTACGGTGCTGTTAGCTACAGTGGCAATGTGAAGAAGACGAATCCTGTATAATAGAGCCTCGATCATTGTATTATAGTCCATGTCATTGCATATATTATTACACATCATTCTAAGCCCCGCGCGGTTTATCGTTTACTATTTAAAGTTAAATAAATGGTTTACAAATCACTATTCTCTCACATTCTCCTGGAAAGTGACTGGCGTTGCTTTTCATAAAAGGGAGGTGGGCAGAACAAAAGAAAAGACTCAATACATCGTATTTAAAATTTGTTGTTTTGCAAGGCATGGAAAGTGTAGTGGTGCGACTTTTGCATCTCGTTGTAGGTTACGTAAATAGGTTGTTATTAGGAGAACAAATTTCAAAGCGATACACAATGAACTGAAGAAAGCATGGTGAGAAATAAAAATAATTATTGTCATACAATCTTTCGTCTGTGGAAGAAAGGATTTACTTTACGATCTGAGGATAGAAAAGTCTTTCTTTTTCTTCATGGATGTCTTTTTCCTATTACAAATCCTTTATTGAAGGGGGCAGTACAGAACTAGATAACCAATATTTTTGAAAAAGACTTGAGTTAAAATTTTAACGAGATAATAATTTTATGCAACACGAGTATGATTTCCTCGTTTTCTGGGCGTATTGGTGAGGTACTTTAATGTCCGCGAAAAATGCGCGAGCATACGCGTTCGTTACTTCGACTTACGCTCATTGTTCTGCGCTGTACTTGTTCCTGTAAACTAACCTCAAACCTAAGAGGTATGTTGTACTTTCATGAGAGAACTCGGAAACCATACTCTTATTACATAAAATATCGTGTGCCGAGGCAGCGAAGTCTTTTTACGGTCTCGCGTGTTTGTAAAAACTCACGCTCGGCCGTAAAAAGACTTCCGCTCGCTTGGTGTACAATATACTATTGTTTCCCTTAAGAATCGATATTTCTTGAAATTATTATCGTTTATTAAAAAAAAAAAAACTTCTTTTTACAGGCCTTTCAGCAAAGAATCGTACCGCAGAGCGATACCGTGACACTAAATTTTAATTTTCTCGGGACAGAATACTTTTTTTAAAGATTTGTTATACTAAGGTGTTACAAAAATGCATTCCAAAATTTTGTTTTGACTCTGTCACCCTCCCTCAAATGTAGCTTTGTACTTTTGGGTCGTATTTGAGGCGTTGTTGTTAATTAAATGGGATTTTGAAGTGCCCGGAAGCACGTGTTGATATTCGAATTTCGAAAAAAGAAAAATTACACATTTTCTTTCTCCATAAATGGGGTGGGGGGGGGGGCGTCCAGCCACGTAGCTCGAAAAGCAGTTTTTGGATCACCCTAAATGTTATACTTATTCAGCGTCCCCATATATCCGGAGCTAGTTTTCAACTTACGTACAAAATTGAACATTCTTCTTATAATCGCTGCCGATAGTTAATTTTCAAAACCTGTAAAATTGTATTCTCAACATTATTGAAAGATTTATTCGGAACGGGGATGTTGCATACCGTTTTGGATAATATATTCCTTAAATAATAATAAAAATAATAAATCTTTGTTAAGCAAATTGATTACAGAGGTAGTTACACTAGACGGAATAAGGTTCTGCCTGAAAGGCAGTGATACAGCTGAAGCTGCTGAATAGTGTATACAATTTAAAAAATTTTAGATGCGAACAAATTTCTGAATATTTTTTTGTTTAATATCGAAAACCCTTCTGAAACACCTCTGTGACCTAGAAACACTATATCCTGCAAAACGCTGAACGAATTAGAATAATGGTATGCAGTGGTTCCATTGAGCCGCCCTACTTAGGCCAGGCTCGTTGTTCCTCGACTTACTTCAACCCAAAAGGGTTTGCATATGCCTTTTTTTTCTGAATATACTCCTGGGATGCCCCACGATCATTTTGAGCCCAAAAAGAAAAAAATCGCTTGGGCCCTTTTTGAGAAAACTTTTTTTTTAAGAGGTTAATCAACATATTTTAATGAAAATAAGTTGAACGTAGAATTTCATTGGCTCAAACCATTCAGTTTGGCATCCAAAAAAGTGCTACTGGTGCTGAACATCTTACGAGAACTGAAACCCTTCAATATTTTTGCAAAATGGAGAAAAATGAGTTTTTTTTCTTTCTTAAATTGCCTTATTCCAGTTCATCCTATTTCCCAAGCACATTAACAAGAATTAAAGTGAAATTTTCTGCAAAATGAAAACAAAAAATCGAATGTTCTATCTCTAAAAGTTGAAAGTCATGGTCCTAAGAAGTTGATTTTAAGCGAATAATTTGAATGAAAAAAATAGTAATTTACGATACAAGTGCGTAAAACATGTGTCGTACACTATTTTTTGCAATACCCAATCGATAAAGTTGCTAATTAAGAAAGTAATTAATCATGTAACTTACCTCAAGTTAGTTGCTTACTTAACGCTGGTTGTGATTCAACTAACCAATTCGCGAAGAATGTGTAAAATTGTCACCCGTGCATAATGGGCATACTTTACGTACACCTGTGACGTCAGCGTGCATAATGACAGTACATTATGTACGGTGGCGTCACTGTACTTTAAAGGTCCTACGTTCCGCATAACTTTGGGGCACATAAAGTGCAACCTTAGAGGTGGGCGTTGCAAAAAAATATATATCAAAATTGGACCCGCTCCCAGGGAAATCGCGGTAAAATTTCAGCTGTAACCACGTCTCACGATCCTGAGATGGGTGGTTACAGTCTGCGAGAATTCAGTATAATGATCCGGCGAAAGTCTCGTGCACCTTGAGGACACGGAGCGACCCAAGGACGACCGTCTTTTGCATTTTCTCCGCAAGTGTATCAGCATTTCGTTGACACCCAGGGATGCTTTTCAGGCTATTAACAAGTGAAACTTTGGCACCTCCAAGAGCGCCGATTATCAGGACGATTAGCTTAACAGAATATTCCGGGAATAACCGTCGCAACTGCCTTATAAGGTAAAACACCTCTCTTTCTTTTCTTCCTTCTTGGCTGTGACGTTTTTGTCAGCTGGTGCCGAAAATTCGATAACGAACATGGTTCGTTTCCCGAAGTCAAGGAGAACTATGTCAGGCCTCGAGTGCACAACAGAAACAATTGTCGAGAATATGAAATTCCAGTAGATAGATAAACGTTTATTTTTCAGCCTGCTGGCCTTAAAAAATTGACTTGCTTACACATCCATTTTTACAGAATTTTCTTAAATCTAATCCTTAAAAACTAACATCCATCCATTCCTTATCTCTAAGCCGTACGCTCTTATCGCCTTGCCTTCCTCGCTTCGCCTCGCTCGCATGTCCCTACTTTTTCGCATTGCCTCGCTTGCCAACCTCTGTTTTCGCTCCAATACCTACTACTTATCTACTATTTACAATACTTACATGTTACTTATATCTACTTTCTCTCCTACCCAGATAGCAAAATGCCCGCCGATTGCAAGCGATCTGCCGGCCTGCGGTCCGATCGATCGGACCGACTTGCCGGCAGATATGCACCTTAATGTGCACACCATTGATGTCTATATGCCCGCCCGACAGGCCGGAGCGACGCTGTCCGGCGAACTGCATGCCCGACGGTCCGGTAAATTGCAGGCTGAGTGTGCGAGTAGATTAAAATTAAAAAAATCTTTTTTTATGTAAATAAAATAACAATTTTCAAATATCACGAAAGGTAATGACGAGAGTCTGCGTATAATAAGTCCAAGTTGAAAGAAAAATGTCAATATTATAAAAATATCTTTTTATAATATTGACATTTTTCTTTCAACTTGAAATTTATATTATTATACGCAGAATTTCATTACCTTTCGTGCTATTTGCTACTTTTGTTGATTTGAAGGACACCGACAGCAAAAAATTGCTAACAAATTTTTTGTTCCACACACAGCCAAAACAATACCAAAAACCGCAAACGATGAAAGGTATAACTCCGTTATACAAGTAGATTACTCCGTATTCCAAGTGGATTACTCCATTTACAAGTGGATTACTTATTCTTCTATTTTATCTGGAACGAATAACAGTTATTGTTTGCAAATCGTACACATCCGAGCGAAAATTCACGGGAGTGAACGCCACACGAGATGAAACACGACAAGAACAGCTGATCCAAAACGCGCATGCGCGTTTTTGATCTCAAACTTCTCGCACTATCAGCTTGCAGCGGTCGCGTAAATCGCAGGCCCGTCGTTCCTCGCCGTTTGCAAGCCCGACGGGCGTCTAATGTACTGGACCGTTGCCTGCCGTTATCCGCCTTTCGGTCGCATTCCGACTCTGCCGGCCTGTCGCGTGAATTTAGCAGGCACGCTGGTTTCCAGCCCGTCGGGCTGATCGCGTGCAGGCACGTATTGTTATCTGGGTAATTACAATCTTTCCGTCTCCATTCCTCTCCTTCCTTCTCTTCATCTTCATCTTACCCAACACTCCCTTCACCCATACTACTGCCCTTTTTTCCCCCTTTTCATGCAACAATACCTCCATGCTTATCTCACTTCTTTCCACCTCATGAAGTTCCAGTATATGCAGCATTTCTCATTTTCTACAATTGACTCTATTTCTCTCGGAGCGTTTATCGGAGAGGTATTTGGGCTAAAGCCGTAAGAGTGACAGAGATGGTAATAAAGCACTCTTAGCGCCGCATTGTGCCTTTGGATGTAGGTTGTTCCCGCATGAGTTGGACAACTAGATAGTATGTGTCCTAGATGCTCGGGATGTTCATGACACGCTCTGTAGCTATCATCGGGAATGTCTTGGCTCAAAATGTGGCGACGGTATGCTAGAGTGAAAATGACACCATCTTGACATGCCAAAATGAAGCCCTCCATGCCCGACTTCAATCCGGGTGATCTAAAGAAAGCAAAACGTCAGCTCATACGACATCAACTGATCTTCCACATTTCTGTGAAAGATACCGTGCATTCTCTTTTCGAGGAGCTGTTCACGGAAGTTTTTCTCCTGTGCTTTCTTAATCCGGGCCTTCAGGAGTGAGTATTCAAGATGGATAAGATTTTATGCATTTTGCTCACCCCTGATATTGAAGTCAAGGCCGAGTGTTTCAGCAGCCTCCTCCGCTGCTTTGTACAGAAACGCCCGTTTGCCTACTTCTTCGTGTCTTCTGACAATTTTAAGAAGAGGGTCTTGTCCATTTGCGACTATATGTACTGTACCCAAAATAATCCTGTTGTGAAGGCATTCAAGATTCAGTAATCCACGGCCACCTTGGCGGCGTAAGATGTAAAGTCGTGGAACAGGAGACTTAAGGTGCATGCTTTTGTTCATATGCATAGCCTTTTGGGACCCGACAGTTCGGAAGGCCATATCTGTCGGATGTTTGTATCTGCATCGGAGAGTATCCTTTATAGATATCAAGTCCTGAATGCGTCTCTGCCGCGCCCAGGTATGTATAGGTCTCTCCAGCGCAAATGTGTCGTATAGTGCTTCTGTCAACAAGCTCAGGATCTTCGGGGATGCCGTTAAGTTTTCCTTTCTAAAAATTAACCTTGGCGCATTTCTCTAACCCGAACTCCATTCCAATCTCTTGAGTGTACTCTTTGACAATTTTTAGAGCTAGATGTAGTTTCTCTGGATGGCGAAGTGCTAGAGATAGTGGAAAAATGATGATGAGACGTGAGGCAAAAGAGGAGAGGGCTCATGGTGTCGCCCTGAAACACACCTCTCTGAAAAGTGATACTGCTAGTGATCACACGATGTTTTCCAGATGAGATAGTAAATTTGGTTTTCCAAAGCGGTATTAACCCTTAAATGGCACACCTCGAAATAATTACATTACTGACACAAGGGGTGTTTGACACCCCGCGTGTTGAAACATGTATTGTGAAGCCTGTACTACATATTTTTCAACAAAAATGGTATATAATATATTTTAATGTTTTTGTTTAAAAGCGCAACTGGTTTTATAATCATCTTTTTAATTTAGGATAGTTGAAAAAAGGTTTGAAAAAAAACTGGGAAAAATCAGTTTTTTTATATAAAAATTCATAACTCGCGTAATTTTCAATATTTTTAGCTAAAAATTGATTAACATACTCTTGAAATACTATGATTTCAGAAAAAAATTACTGCAATATTGTACCTATCAAAAAAGGTACAGTAAAGTCTCGCGTATTTCCGCGTCCTTGAAACGTAAAGATTCGTTATTTTCAAGGCTGGAGGGGCCCCCACCTACACCGCGAGTAGGGAGGTTCTTTTTATCAAGCGACGTTCATTGGCTGCTCCGGCCTCGCATCGATGCGCCCCCTGCAAGCATCTTTTTCAACTACGCATGTACCGAAAAAGCGCGGGTCGATTTTAAATCAGTAAATACTATCAATAATAATATACAGATAAATACACCCGACATTCCTAGAACTGCTGTTTCTCCACGCAGTTCCTCAGCTGAAGGGTTGCCACTCTTGCATAAAAAAACACCAGCAGCGTAGGAACAAAGACACAGTTACTCATATGCGGAAATTGCGCGATATTATGCATTCCAATTGGAAACGTTTCAGACGTCCCCGATTTGCGCAGTTGAAAATGTCGCGGTCCGTTGGCCAGTGTTTTTGTTTACGAATTACGTGAAAAATGTAAAATTTCATGGAAATAATACAAGTTTCTAACGAAAAATCAACATAATAGAATCAAAAAGCGATTCAAATATTTCGCGACAATGCTAGGCTAGGTGGAAATGTCAGCCGTCAGCAAGGCTTAGCATCTGCACACGAGTTTTTGGATAACATTTCTAAAGGTAAAGGTAAGTGATAGTGTAAAATCTTTTCTCAGTCATGTCCCATTCTTTTCTCGAGTAGCGACCTTTCGGTGTCATGAAATACAAGCAACTTTCCGAAAGTCGAGGTTACTAATTTGAGGAGCCACTAGCCTGAAATTTAGGATATTTTTTTTTTTTTAGTGAAACTGAAAGGTCGTCAATCGACAAAAGAATGGAACGTGACTGAGAAAATACATTCTACACTTCAGAAATAATACTCTTTGTACATACACGACTTTTACGTTTCGAATATTTACGTGAAAAAGTCTGCATTCCTGTGACGTCATCATAAAATACTCAATTTAAGGGGTAACACCACTGTAGACGGCAAAAAAAAACACGTTTTTTCAAGAATTTTTTTTTGATGGAAGGAAAGGTAATTCAATTACAATGTTTTGGGAAGATATTATATATATATATTAAAGTAAAAAATTACAAATTTTTATTAACAAATTTTTCAAAATGGCGGCACTGGCGACATTTTTGTCGAGCGTGTTTTTTTGAAGGCGCTCCGCGGCACGCAGCACAGAGGGTGCAAAATTTAATCTGGAACAAAATACCATTTTTTTTCTTAATCTACATAAGAATAACTAGTGAAACACGTGGCCGATTTACAAAATATTTATTTTTGTGTAATTGCCCAGGAAACAAAAATCCATTCACTTGCGTTTGAATGGGTTCTGATGACTTTTGAATTGCGTATCTGTCGCTGGAATTCCAGATAGCCACCCATTGGTTAGGCTGACTTTTGAATGAGAAAATGAGTTTATTAATGGGCAACGTATTTTTTTCTGAGACCCATTCAGTAGCGATTATGAATGGGTATTATCTGACCCAGGAACAATTAATAGTTCCAATAAAAAATAATTTATTAAAAGTAACAAAAATGAATTTAATTAGCTAAAATTATTCAGTAAAAAATAGTTCCATTTACAACTTTTAAGCAAATTCTGAAATACATAGTCTACTTTTATTTATAGACTATTTACTTTCTGGCATTTTAATTAATTTTGTTGAACATTATTTTTCACATATTTGCATCACACTACATCTGAATGTTGAACAGTTATTTATATATTTCACATATTAGAAACTTATTTTTTCCTTTCAATTTAAGTTTATAAAATCTCGTTATCATTGAAACTAACAAATTAATAAGTTACAA
>CAKNXH010062423.1:0-94537 GCA_932178445.1 Andricus quercusramuli
GAAGATGCTAGTATACAGTTGAAAATATATCTGTTCGGGTTGAAAATTTGTAATTTTCATTCGAAAATTCATGTATTTTGTAGAAATTTCAACGTCTGCTAAAAAATTCTTTAGTGCTTTCAGAATATTGTAAATTTTTTAGAAGTGGAAGTCGTAAGTAGGTAAATCTAAAAAAAATACTTCAACAAGGAAATAATTAATTTATAGCGCCAAAGAGATTCATAGTTCAAAATAGAAAAGCTGAACATTTTCTGCCACATTGAAATTCAGAATTTTCTAAGTTATGAATGAAGTTTTGTTAAAATTAAATTGGGATATATATTTTTAAAATACCAAAGTAACTGAAAAAAGTAACGATAGTAACTATTTCAAGAAATGCAACTGCGAAAGAGTTACATTTTAAATCGGTAATGATTACGATAACCAGTTACTTTTTTCGTGATGTAACGGTAACTATAACTAGTTCCTTTCAAAAAGTGGCTTACACATTACTGACTGTTTGTTCTTTATTTCACAATTATTTTTCTTCGCAGTTTTGGATGATTTAAAGAACTTTCGTTTTTCACCTTTCTTTGTTGTTACATAAATAATTTGAATGAAATTTTCTTATTATATTTGTAGAACTGTTTGCCATGAACAATTCTATGAATAATATTTAATCCTATACTACATAGGTTGGCCGAAAAATAGAATTTTTCATTTTTTAAAACACTTTCCCGATGGATTAACTAGAACATATTGTCAAAAATTGCTGGCTAACAAAATCTTTCTTCACTTTCAGGCCATAAAGGGCATACCAAAATAAAAACCAGTTCTTTTCTCAATAAATGTGTCCAAAAACGTCGAACATTGATGCATTCGGCCACATTCAATTTTCACATAAAACCAATGCCTTCCATTTGAGATAAGAATGTCATCATGATAATGATCATAATGAAAAATGTAAAATGATGTCATTATCTACGAAGCAAAATCTTGACACTTATAATGTCGTTATCTCACGTACATGGTATGTGAGACAAGGGCTAATTATGTATATGTTTGTTCTCTGATGATGCAATGGAAATATTCCTAAGATACAGTTGTTAACTGAATCATTCACTGAATCATTAATCAGTTTCATCTATACTTTGTGAAGATGAGGCTGGTCTATGCATTCATTTGCACTTTGGTGGTCATCCTTAATTCTATTGGTGAATATAATAATATATCTGCAATTCTTATTATATTTTATATAATACATGCATGAATACGCATATTCCTCAAACCTGTGGAGCAAATCTAAGGTCTTCCTTTCCAGCGTATAGTTATATATTAGCCATTTGTATATTGAAACTGTACAAAATTGAGATTTCTTTTGTTTCACAGTATCATTTTTTTGCGTCGTGTTTCTAAATATGATAACTTCATGATGTTATTTTCGATGCAGAACTAACGATTCTGGGATCCCACTAGTGCAGTGGTCTGATTTTACTACACCTTGAGACACTTTTTGCTGAGTCTCATTGTAATACCTGAAACTATCACTGAAATAATACTTCGTTTTTACAGTGATGATGTCAAAAATCATGACGTCATTGATATACGTGGCCATTATATGCCTACGAACTTGGAAAGCGGTACTTAAGGTCGGTTCCTACGACTCCCACTGAAAACATACACTCATCAATAATGCCCCCCTTCTCCCCCTTGGTGCATAATATAATATTAAGGTTACTGCAAATGAAATTACTTTTTGACAACATAATAAAATTCTTAAGCAAACTGAATTTCCAACCTACAAAGCTGAATTCATTCGGAGGTACCTAAACAACTTAATTTTCTAATTACCCACCAAATAGTTGGACCAATTAAAGAGTTTAATTTCCAAGTAAGAAAGGTAATTTTCAATAAATTGTTAAATTTGTAATAAAGTGGTCGAGTTTTCAAGCAGAGTAGATGCACCTTCTGAAAAACAGTTCAATTTTTAAACAAAAATTTAAATAATTTTCAACAATAATCACTGAATTTTCATCCAAATAGTTAAATCTTGAACCTGGAAAGACATTTCCTACAAAATAGTCGAATCAAAAAAAAATTTAATTATTTTTGAAACATCCAGTAAAAAAATTATTACCTGTTCTTTATAATTCTGAAATAATTTTACTCACGGTGTGCCTGTTATGAAACATAGTATGTCAATTCAAAATAGTTACTTATATTATAAAAATATAAAACAAAAAAAAATTATGAGTTTCCTTAAATATGGATTTAAAAATTTCAA
Source organism: Andricus quercusramuli (assembly GCA_932178445.1). Taxonomy (NCBI): domain Eukaryota; kingdom Metazoa; phylum Arthropoda; class Insecta; order Hymenoptera; family Cynipidae; genus Andricus; species Andricus quercusramuli. Next base: position 2,264 of record CAKNXH010062423.1, read on the forward strand.
TTAAATTATTTACAATGATGTTGATGCAAACCCGGATAATTGTATATGCATATATAGATTCAATACATGCAGAATTCATATATTCAGAAAATAAAAATCAATAAACGAACAAAACTGAAATAGGGTCTAAATCGTATTTGCATATGAGATTTTGTTTTTGGATACTGTTCCTTGACATCATGATAATTTTTAAACCAAAATGAGACTAAACTTAACTAAATATGAGTAACTTGTATTGATAATGTGTCCAATGTTATTTTCCTTCGACATGATTGTATGGCTCGCAAGTTTAAGCCCGCCAAGGGAGCGCGACTGTTGTTTCTCGCACTTCGTGCTCGATAATGTATTTGGCTTGCGCTGCGCGCACGGTATTTGTAATTCACCTAAATTTGTGGGCATATTTTAAAAATCGAAGGTGAAAGCATCGAGAACAATAATTTGGTGATTATGAATTCTCTTTTGTTAAAGCTCATTCGCCTTTAACATACTTATCCTCATAACGTATTCCGTGCTTCGAACTTGATTTCGTCCGAAATGAGAACTTTTCTACATCACGCAGCAATATTATATATCAATGATAAAGATAATAGTAATGAAGAACAATTTTATTTTTACACATTTTATTGCTCTTATTATCCAATCTTATTCTTCACAATTTGAACCGAAAATTTTGGCATAAATTTCATTAGTGAAACTGTTATTGTAGCTTGTGTCGTTTCCCTAAGAAGTTGAATTGTTGCTTTGGAATGTATTTTGACCTTTTTTGGTTGAACAACTTTTGTCTTGTAATTTTTTTTCGTATGTGATGTCGTTTTTTGAAAAATTCAATTTTTATATTTTCGATGCTGTTTTTTACGATTGCATAAGTATATGTAGATCCAGAATTGTAGATCTTCTTCGAATGCACAATTTTTGTTTCCTCATACTTTTTTTGTCTAACGTATAGTTTGACCGCAAACTTGAATTTTCATTACAAATTATTTCTCTGTTCGATGAAAATGCGGATTTTCGATTTTTCAAGAGAATTCAAAAAGTTGTTATGACAATATTTTAGGCAGTTCAAAAAGATAGTTTTTCTCTTCTTGAATTTTTTTTCATATCGTGCAACTAATTTCACACAAATCTAATACATTCTCTAATGTCAATGTAAAAAATGAATCTTCTACTTAACGTTGCAGAATGCAGTTCACAGTCCGATGCAAATCCTCATAGTGAACGTAATCTTGGTCCTCCTTCTTCCTTTTCTGGCAAAAAACCTCCGCCTGAACGGACTCCTAAAGAGGAGCCTTCTTTTCGTGCCAGGTCAAAGTCTCCTGCTAGCAGGCCTCCTTCTTTTAGAGTACTTGGATATACACTTGGAGAGCTTGGATATATTCGGCTCGTTCCCCGCACAAATCAGAACCTTCGATTCGAATTTCGAAGATACACTTTTGCAGTTGGTACATCAATGAGTTGGAAAACAGATGGAAAGAACTATAGTCCCGTGCCAGTCCAAGAACATATTGTATTATCAGCATCCAATGGTGACATTTTTGCAATATTAGCGGATAACGGGGTTCTTCGTGGAATGTATAGGAGAGATAAAACTCATGCACGAATAAAAATAAATATGAGCAGCAGCGCAGTTGATAATTTGACTTCAGATGAAATGAGGGATTGTCCATTAGGCTACAGAAACCCAATCTTCCCACACAATTTTATTAAAGATTTTGCAAGTGACGATTCACTACAGTACAAATGGGATCCCAGTGGCGAACGAGATCTTGGTTCTTCTTCTTCTGCCCGACAACATTCACCAGACCGGACTTCTTCTCAGGAGCCTCCTGTTCGTGCCAGGTCCATGTCTCCTCCAGGCAGGCCTCCTTCTGATCAAGTACTTGGATATGCAATTGAAAAACTTGGATATGTTAGGCTTATTCCTCACTCAAATCAGAACCAGCAATTTGAATTTCGAAGATACGTTCTTCCTATCGATAAACGAATTAAATTGCTAACGAAAAGTCATAGGTTTGTGCCTGTGCCAATCCGAGAACATATTGTATTATCAACATCCAATGGTGATGTTTTTGCAATATTGGAGTATAGTGGAATTCTTCGTGGAATATATAGGAAAGATAAAAGTCATGCGCGAATAAAAATAAATATGGTCAGCGGCGCAGTTGATAATTTGACTCCAGATGAAATAAGAGATTGTCCAGTAGGCAAAAATCAACCAATCTCCTCAAAAAGCTTCATCAAAGGTTTTTCACATCACGATTCACTACAGTTCGAACGGAGTCCTAGTGGCGAACGTATTCTTGGTTCTTCTTCTTCTACCAGACAACATCCACCTGACCGGACTTCTCCTCAGGAGCCTCCTCTTCATGTCAGGTCCATATCTCCTCCAGGCAGGCCTCCTTCTCATGAAGTACTTGGATATTCACTTTCAAAACTTGGGTATATTCGGCTTATTCCTCAGACAAATCCGAACAGGCAATTCGAGTTTCGAAGATATGTTTTTCCTGTCAATAAACGAATTCAATTATTGTTAGAACGTGGTAGATATGTGCTGGTGCCAACCCGAGAACATATTGTATTATCAACATCCAGTGGTGATGTTTTTGCAATATTGGAGTACAGTGGGATTCTTCGTGGAATGTATATGTTTGATAGAAAATATTCGAGAATAAAAGTAAACATGATAAGCCGTGCAGTTGAGAATATGACCGCAGAAGAGATGAGCGAATGTCATGTAGGCAAACAGTACCCAATCTTCCCACGTTGGTTTGATGAAGCTGTTTCAAATGAAGATTCTCTACAGTGTGTGTATCATTAATTCAATAGAAAAAAAGATTAACTAAAATATAATATTCCTTATGATCTTTAGCCGGATCAAAATTAAATTCAAATATTCAAATGGCAATGTATTATGGTTATCAAGGTTTCTTTCCTGTCATCTTTTGCTAATGCCCATGAGGTCATTCAAATTTTTTTCTTCGAATATTCAAAATTCAGAGAGTTACACGAGTTTGATTTTTCCGACCTGAGTTTTCTGAAAACACCATATTGCCCACACCACTATCAGAATTTTAATTATTCTTGCATCTGTAGTGTATATTTGAGAGGGATTTAAGTGAATTTCGAGAACAAACGAAAATTCTAAGAGAAAGAGAGAGAAATCAGACAAAGATTTCTGAGTTCCTATTATTTAAAATTGTACTATAATGCAAGTAATAAACAAATATTGATTCTTTTCTTGTTCGTCCATCATTTGATAAACAACTGTCCTGCTCTCATTATTTTTTGGATTAAATGCGCAGGGCTGTGTGCAAGCAACAAACGATTAATCAAAGATATTATTAGTTACAAAAAGATTATAATATAATATAAAATTGTAATATCATTATCGCTTGTTCGTTTTCAAGACAATATTTTGACGATGATATTGCTTGCCTTCATGAACATTTCATTGCAACTTGTATCGTTTTTCCATAAAGTTAATTTGTTCATTTTCAATTTTATTTTTTACGATTTAAACTAAAAATACGCATCCTTGCGTAACGTAGTATTAAAAAAATGTGTAAACATAATTTATTCGAAAATTTTTGTTTGAATAAAATGTTATTCTAGCTTATGTCCTTTTTTCAAAATGGTGATTCTTTTATTTTCAATATATTTTGATAACAAGAATTCATAACGAATTCGTAGATCTTTTTTGGTCGTACATTTAGGCTTTTCATTTTCTTCGCCTGAAGTATCATTTTTCTAAAAGTTTAATTTTTTCTCGAATCTTTTTTTTATTCGATTAGAAAAAATGTACTTGCTCCATCTAGAAAATAATCATAACAAATTTGTAGATCATTTGTGGGTGAATATCTTCTGTTTATTAGTTTTTTCCGTACCTTGTTTCCTTTTCAAACAAGATTAATTTGTTTATTTTCAACATTATTCCATACGATTAACACAGAAAAAACAGAAGATAAACTTTACATCGATTTCCGACGAAAGTTTCGCTGCAACAAAAATTAACCTTGTCGAATAAGCTTTACATGAAATTAAGATAATTCAGTGTTTTTAAACCATGTCGGGGTAATTTGTCAGTTGTTTGTCAGTGAAAAAAGCGTCTTCTGCTAGGTAGTTCACAGCAGTGCAAAGAACAGTGAGAAGTATGGATGGAGTTGGTCTGGAAATCAGGACACGAGATTTTTAAAAACATTGCACTTATTACCATTCCATTTAAAAAACAATTGCACTTATCGCGGACGAATGGTTATATATTTTTGATGACTGTCAATAAAGCATTCGACAACTTTCGAAAAAGTTGCCATATTTCTTTCTACGAAGTAAAATTTCAAAGCTAAAAGATGATCTCTGAACAACTGAAACTCCTATCGACCTTATTTCATGCTTCAAATTATTATTATTATTCAACATTTCATTTTTTGAATAATTTTTTGAACTCAGAATTTTTTTACGTATGAGGGCACCCTGAGTCGCAAAATTTTATTTTAAAAAGTTGTTAAATAAATATTTATCAAGACTATTGAATGTAAATTGAAAATCCTAATTTTGTATTGTAGATAACATTTTATATTAAGATAATATTGATGGGAATTTAAGTATATTCAATCAGGTATTTCAGGTTAGGTGGGTGAAATCAAAGATGTTTGCAAGCTTAGGGATGAACAATAATACCAATTGCATTGGGACAGAACTTTTTTTTTTTTTAAACTCAGAAAAAAATGGTTTTTCACCATGAATTTATTTGGATATTATTCTTTATTTTTTGAAAACTATACAATTGAATGATAAAATCCATAAAAAATGTGTTATAATTTTATTATTTATTTAAATAGATTCCTTGAAATGAAGAATGATATCCAAATAATATTCCGTATACTAAATATCAATTTAATTTTTTTTTGCACTAAAAAAAACGTAATAAAAAGTAGTGTTTTTCTGATGAATAATAAATCGAAATTAAAAGACATAAGTAATTAATTAATTGTTATTGTATAATTAATCTGCACAACGGGCAGTCTAAATCTTTATCATGAATTTCGCTTACTTAAATTTTCATTTAAGTAAGCCTAGAACGCTAATAGTTAAATCTGAACGCACGAATCTTTTTGTATCTCAAATTTTCATTCTTTTCTCTCCTTAGATTTACCTCTACCTTAACAATGAAATTTTCTTTTATAATCGATGAAGAGCTTACACACTTGAGACTGGCTATAATCTCTTTTTATTTAATAATTAGCCTAGCTACAAGAGGGTAATTAATGCCTTGAGGATCTCGTGTCCCCGAATTCATTAAAATTTGAGTGACCATAAGTCAAAACAATTTGGAAAATATAAAAGTACACAAAGAAAATCTATCTCTAAACCTAATTAGTAATTGTGCCTGATTTATTGCACCACTACCTGTTAATCAGGTTTTCTGCCTCGATCCGGTGAGGAAGCTCCGTGAGCACGTTCGGGCTAATAGGCTGAGTCGAGGAATGCTCGAGCCTCAGGTATCGCGCTTTGTTCTCCCAGTGAGAGAGAAAGTGAAGGCAAGCCATTGCTAGCGGACTCGACTTCAAAAATCTTCGTAAAGATTAAAATTTATATTTGTGGACTACCGAGTCCTCTTTTGAAAGTGAGGTATTACCTCAGAACCTGAGATTCGCACTTGGAAGATTTTCTCGCCCAGGTAGAGCAGTACAACTCCTCGTCTTGGTGTAAATTATTAAGATGCGATTAACAGATTTTTAGAATATTATACTGGATGGTGTAGACCAAATGGCTTAGGTACAACATCCACCTTGCTAGAAAAATGCCAATATAATATCTGAGAGTTATGGTACCCCGAGAATATACAAAGAAAAGGGCCTTTCACCACACACAAAGATAAATTCAAAGTTAAAGAGTGGAACTTTGCCATTATATTTTTAAATGCTCGGAATCGCTTTTAGAAATTTCTTTCACTTAGTTCAGAAACGTGAGGATCACTTCAAAGCTGAGCTCCTTTTATAGACAGCATTTGGCGAGACCATAACCGTGGCTCTCTTAAAGTAAACTTACCTTTATATGGAAGAAGCTTCAAGAGATTTGATTTTGAAGTCAAATATATTGTAGCTTCTCCTCTTTAGGCGGAACTTGTGTGACAAGAAGAGAGCATACAATCCTCAAATCCTCTCACAAGTTCGCGACCCTGTGAACCGCGCTTTTCAAGCGCAAGATTCAGAATGCCGTTTTTCGGCCGGGGAGCGCTTTTTATCTCCCGTGCTCCACTTCCCCCCACCCCGCTTACGCAATACTGGCCGCGTGGGAGTGCTGAAGTCTGTGCTTTGCTGTTTCTCCTGTGTTATGCTACTTTTCTATTATCATCACGCAGGAGATCTTCTTTTTGCCTGTGCCCAGGCTTGCCTTGTAACTCGCGGGTTACAAATGCCCCCCAAATCGAAGCAGAACGCGGAATGTTCAGTTGTATGCTACGAACGAGAAAACAAAACGTCAAAAAAAAAATGCTCCGGGTCCGGCGTCAACATTCTCTTGTTCCGATCTCCTCTGTTCTTGTTCCTTGTCCCTTCTTTCTTTCAGGAGGATATTTATAAGGGCTGGTTGAATATGAAGATATTCGGATTTCTGTTTAGTCTTCAGCTCAGGTATAAGCGGCGTTTCCTCTTCTGGTTGCATCTTAGCTCGTTTCACCGGCAATGAATTCTGGTCGTTAAGCATATCCTCAACAAACATGTCAAGTCTACTCGTTGGCACAGAATATATTCCTCCTCGTGGTTTCCTTGACACTTTTTCAGCATTGTTTTTGAGCCATTACTCCTCCGCATTTTTTTTATATTTCTGATTACCGGTTCACTTTTCTTTATTGCTGCACCATAATAATTAAAATATCCAATATTATGGACAATTAATCCTCTTCAAATCTCTCCTTGGATTTCTTCTTCTATAATTTCATCACTGGCTAGTGTAGGCAAGGGTATTTCTTCCACCGCGCTGTTAACCTTTGTTGTAGAAACCGGTGAAGGGATTCTTTCATGCGTGATATCTGACGTTTCATGTGTTGTCACTGCTGGTTGAATCTCCTCTTCCAGTAGAATTTTTATCACCTCAGGTTTCGTCATGGAGGTCATTCCTTCGTTTTCCGGTGGATTTGTAACAGCCTTTCCATGCGTGATAATGCACGAAGTTCCCGGTTGTGCGTCACGTTCTTGCATCTTCATATAGATAATTTATATTTCTTCCGTAGGATCGTTAGAACTCCGTTCATCAGTGTGGGCCTTTTTCTCCACGACGATTTGCGGTTGTACGGGCGAATTCACTAACAATGGAGGTTCTTCAATAGAATTGTTCACCATTTCGATTCTGTCCTGAGCCGGTACGTAGGGGCGAGGAATTAAAACTTTGTCCGTATCTTGAATCTTGTCGGAGGTTCCAACCTTTCTTTTCCTTACGTCGCATGCGAAGTGAGGCGGATCTACATCAGTCGCTCTTGTATTTAGTGTTAGTGTCGCTTTATGCCTGATAGTGTTTATGTAACGCCCTCTGGTGCTTGAAGTTTTGTAAGGGTGTTTGTCCGGGTGGAACTCTTCTTCTATCTCCGAATCCATGTCGCATTGGATTCCAATGCATGGCAGAATGTCAATAGCTTCAATGTAGGTGCTCGCGTCCGGCATCTTGGGCTTTCAAATTTGCACTGACCTAGGCCACGATTTTCCGGGGTTGCTAGGCCCTTTTGAGTTTCTAAGCTGTGCTTTTTGATGCGATATGGGCCTTCGTACAGTGCCAAAAATTTCGCCATGGCACCTTTCGTCGCGTTTGAAACTGTGCATGCTTTGGCTAATACCCATTCATTGATTTCAAAGGTCACACCCTTTTTTTTGTCTTGTTTATTCTATCCAGTAATTGTCCCCTTCTTCTTTTTATTCGATTTCTGAGCACAGCTAATTGCTCCTGACGATCCATTATGGGGTTCGGTGGTGTACGCGGTAGGAGATCGACCCACCATCTTTTGGGCCGCCGCCCGCATAATGCCTCATACGGGGTGACTTCAGTCGTGTCATGGTGGGACTCGTTAATTATGGTTTCAACGTTCTAATGTATTATTTCGGATATTTCAGTTGAACAGTTCAGATGATACAGAGGAACGTGTCATTTTTTCATATCTACGGATACTAACTTTAAACACTTAGATTGCTGTCCTATAGTTGAACATAAAATATGTTAACCCCGAACATCTCGATGTTAAGTCTAACCATTCATTCGTTTCCGAGTAGTTTGAATACAATTTTCTAATTATATTTGTAGATCTTTTTGCTATGAACAATTGCATGCGTTATATTTTATCTTATATTACATAGTTTGGTCGAAAAATAGAATTCTTTACTTTTTAAAACGCTTTTCCGATTGATCAACTAGAACAAGTGGTCAAAAACGGATAGCCAAAAAATCTTCCTTCCCTTTTAGGCCTTGAAAATCGTACCAAAGGAAACTCCAATCAGCTCGATTCTTTGAAAGTTGTTGTCTTGATAGAGAATGAAAACAGATAGAAACCAAAGTGAAAATAATTACTTCTTAAATCAATGAGTCCAAAAACGTCGAAATTTGACGAAATTGGCGACATTAAATTTTTACATGAAACCAATACCTCCCATTTGAGATGAGAATGTTATCATTAGAATGATCACAATGAAAAATGTAAAATGATGTCATTATCAACGAAGGGAAATATTGAAACTAATAATGTCGTTATCTCACATATATTATGGATAGATTTGTTCTCTGATGATGCAATGGAATATTCCTAAGATACGGCTAGTAACCAAATTATTCACTGAAGCATTAATCAGTTTCTTCTATACTTTGCGAAGATGTGGCTGCTCTATTCATTTGTTTGCTCTTTGGTGATCATCCTTGATTCTATTGGTGAATATAATAATATAATATATCTGTAATTCTTATTATATTTTATATAATTCATGCATGAATAGGGACATTTTCAGGTCTGTGAAACGAACCCACAGTCCATTTTTCCAGCGTATAGTCATATATTAAACATTTGTAAATTTACACTGTAGAAACTGAAAAGTTCTTTTGTGCATCTCTTGCGTCGTATTTTTGAATATGATAACTTCATGCAGTTGTTTTCAATGCAACACAAGCCTATAATACCTGAAACTAGCTCTGGAATAATACTTTGTTTTTTAGTGATGTCACTAATTATGCCGTCATCGATATACGTGGCGATTACATGCCTACGAACTTAAAACCTGATACTTAGGGTCAGTTCCTAAGGCTCACAATGAACACGTACACTTATCAGTAATGTCCCGTTTCTCCTCCTTAGTGCATAAAATACTATTAAGCTAATAACACAAATAAAATACTTTTTTTACTACATAATAGAATTTTCAAGCCAACTTAATTTTCAGCCTCCAAAGATGAATTCATTGGGAGGTACCCATACAACTCTATTATCTAACTTTCCACCAAATAGTCGAACTTACGAACAAACTGTTTAATTTTCAATTAAAAGAGAGGAATCTTCAACAAAATAGTTAACTTTTTATGGAATAGTCGAATTTCCAAGCAAGGTTTAGAGCAACGTAGATGAATATTCTAGAAGAAAGTTCCATTTTCGAACAAAATTAATTACTTTTTAACTATAAGTACGGAATTATTATTCAAATAGTAGAACTTCCACAAAATTAGTTTGTATATTCCCAATGTTATTTTTCAAGATTCAAACTGAAAATACGCATCCTACTTTGAAGTGGTTCTGAGGAAATGTGTAGATACAATTTATTCGAAAAATTTGGTTGAATGAAAAGTTATTGTTCATTGCGTTGTTTCCCCGAAAAATTCCTTTTTTCCATTCTAATGTAATTCATTTTGTTCGTCTTCCGCGCCGTTTTTCCAACGAATCGTGCTAAACAGACTAAATATCTACAGAAACACAGAACACAGGCATACGCTCGGGACATAGGCAGACAGACACATCGGCGAAAACCGGTTTTTCGCGTTTAGGAGGTCTCGCCCCTTTCACACCCCCCCGCGCGGGGGGGGGCTGTTAATATTACAGAAATTATCAGTTTCCTTAAAAATGGATTTAAATATTTCAATTGAATTATTTAAAATGATGTTAATATAAAAGGGTTATAAATTAATTATTCCTTTTTTCCTAACAAATATTTTATATTCTGAAATATATAAATACCAAATCAGTCTTCGCAATATTTTCTATTGTTTTCGATGACCTTGCGTCACCACGGATGCCATCGCGAAAGAAACTTGGAGTCTTCGAGCCGATAAAACCATTGACGAATTTCCGAACATCATTCAGAGTTTGGGATCGCCTATCTACCAAAGTGTGTTGCATCGACTAGAACAGGTGATAATCGGATGTAAATATGCGCGTGCTGAAGAACTTCCGAGCCCAAGTTTGAAATGATTTGTCAAGTCAGGCGAGCAACATGAGGTCGAGCGTTGTCATGGAGCAGCATAAATATTCGGCTTCCTTGCCCAGTAAATGGCATTTTCTCATCAAGTACCTCGTTCAATATGATTAATTTCCGGCTGTAACGTTCTGCAGTTTCAGTAGTTTCTTGCAGTTCAGTAGTTCAGTAGTTTCAGATTTCTGTAGTTTCCAAAAGCTCATAATAGAGCACACCCTTCATATTTTAAGGCCAGTTACTGGGTAAGCAAGACGAAAAGTTATGCTTCTCGATGGCAACGCGCGACCTCATGTGGCTCGCGCGACTTAGCAAACCATTTCAAACTGGGGCCGGAAAGTTCTCCAGCACGCGGAATATTCACCAGACTTGGCCCCATCCGATTATCACTTGTTCCAATCAATGTAACACGCTTTGGTGGATAGGCGATCCCAAACACTAGAATTATTTTGCATGATTTTGATCGAATCATCAGACATAAATTTTTTACACAAAAAGAATATACGCGCGGCTCGTAAGTTTGAGCGCGCCTAGGGCGCCCGATTGTTAGTTTTTGCACTTCCCGCTTGATCATGAATCAGCCTCGCGTTGCAAGAGACGTATTTTCATTGTCTTATTTTCATTATTTCTTACAATATAAACCAGAAATACGCATTCTATCGTGAATTGGTTCTAACAAAATTTGTAGATATAATTTAGGCGAAAAATTTTATTGAGTAAATTATTATTGTAGCTAGTGTCGTTTTTCCAAAAACTTAATTCTTTATTTTGAATGTATCCTTATGAAAAAGTTGACGACGAATTTGTTGACCGTTTTTGGTTGAACAACTTTTATCTCTTCATTTTTTTTATCTCTAGTGCGGGTTTTTAAAAAAATGATTTATTTTATTTTTTATTCTATTTTCCACAATTACAACCAAAACAACGCGGCCTGTCGAAAAGTGATCGCTAACGGATCTGCAGATCTTTTTTAAATGCACAATTTCTGTTCATTCATCTTTATTTATTGTCAATGTTATTTACCACGATTAAAACAAAAACTACGCGCCCTATTAAAAAAAATGATTGATGATAGATTTGTACCTTTTTTTGGGCGTTGAACAAAATTTTCCCATTCATTTTTCTTGTAGCATATAACGTTTTTTAAAAATTTAAATAGCCAGACTAATAGCCAAATCTAATACCTTCTCTGATGTGAATGTACAAAATAAATCTTCTATTTATCATTGCAGAATGCAGTTCACGGTCCGACGGGAATCCTCATAGCGAACGTAATACTGGTCCTTCTTCCTCTTTTTTATCTGGCAAACAACATTCGCATGAACGGACTCCTCCAGAGGAGCTTCCTTTTCGTTCAAGGTCAAAGTCTCCTGCTAACAGGCCTCCTTCTTTCAAAGTACTTGGATATACACTTGGAGAGCTTGGATATATTCGGCTCGTTCCCCGCACAAATCAGAACCTTCGATTCAAATTTCTAAGATACACTTTTGCAGCTGGTACATCAATTAGTTGGAAAACAGACGGGAAGAACTATAGTCTCGTGCCAACGCAAGAACATATTGTATTATCAACATCCAATAGTGACATTCTAGCAATATTAGTGGATAGCGGGGTTCTTCGTGGAATATATAAAAGAGATAAAACTCATGCGCGAATAAAAATAAATATGATCAGTCTCGCAGTTTATAATTTGACTCCAGATGAAATCAGAGATTGTCCAGTAGGCACAAATCATCCAATCTTCCCAAATAATTTTATTCAAGGTTTTTCAAATCACGATTCACTACGGTTCGAACGAAATGCCAGTGGTGAACGTATTCTTGGTTCCTCATCTTCCGCCAGACAACATTCACCTGAGCAGACTTCTCTTCAGGAGACTTCTCTTCGTGCTAGGTCCATATCGCCTCCGGGCAGGCCTCCTTCTCATGAAGTACTTGGATATGCACTTGCAAAACTAGGATATATTCGGCTTATTCCCTGGACAAATCCGAACCGGCAATTTGAATTTCGAAGATATGTTTTTCCTGTCAATAAAGGAGTTCGATTAATGTTAGAACGTAATAAATTTGTGCTCGTGCCAACCCGAGAACATATTGTATTGTCAACATCCAGTGGTGACGTTTTTGCAATATTGGAGTATAGTGGGATTCTTCGTGGTATATACAGGCGTGATAGAAAATATTCTAGAATAAAAGTAAACATGATAAACGGCGAAATTAGCAATATGACCGCAGACGAGATGAGCGAATGTCATGTAGGACACCAGTACCCAATCTTCCCACGTTGGTTTGATGAAGCTGTTTCAAATGAAGATTCTCTACAGTATGTGTATCATTAATTCAATAAAAAAGAGATAAACTAAAATATAATATTCTTCGTAATTCGTATTCGGATAAAAATTAAATTAAAAGATTCAATTGAACATTTATTATGGTTATCAAGGTTTCTTTCCTTTTATCTCTGGCTAATCCCCGCTTCCGCATTGAAATTTTTATTCTTCTAAACTTCAGAAATTCAGAGAGTGACACGAGTTTCAGTTTTCCTAACTTAGTTTTCTGGAAACACCATATCGCCTACATTGCTAACAGAATTTCAATTATTTTTCAAGCTGTGGCGTATGATTTATAGGGAGTTGAGCCCAATTTGAGAACAAACGATAATTCTAAGAGGAAGAGAGAACATGCAGCCCTGCTAAAAAAACCTATATAGGTCCCTATATAGGATCCCTTACGGAATCTTTGTAGGATCCTATATAGGCTTCCGTATAGGATCCTATACGCTGTCATACATAGAATGACTATAGGAAAATGAAACGGGTAAAGTTGAAGGAGCTTATACAGATTCCTTTATAGGAACCTATATGGGTTCCTTTAATTTTACCCTACGTTGGATCCTACGAATCCTATGACTTGCTCCTATATAAAATCCTGCGATCAAACCTTTAGGCCCCCCTACATAAAATCCCGCGTTCGAACCATGCGCAGCTCCTGAAAGAAATCCTAGGTAGGAAACTACAGCCGTCTTCATTCCTATGTTTGAACCTACAATCCGTCCTTGTGCAAAATGCATCCAACTAAACCTGCATGAAACACCGTGTACAATAGGGTGGTTCAAAAAAACCTTTCTTTCTGGAGGGCGACAATCCCCCTATTTCATTCAAAATCCGAAAAAAAATTCCTTAATTTTATTTATTTATTTTTCAATTTTAACAGGTATCGGGTTTGACTTGAAGTTTCCCATTTAAATACATAGGAAAAAATCACTTTTTTGAGTTTCTGGAATAATTTTTCAGGGTTTGGGAATATGTGATGGGAAAGTATAGAGGCTTCTAGAGAATTATCCAACGAAGAATTTCATGTACAAGACATATGAGTTTGACACCCCTAACACACCCCTATGAGTCCCGGAAGACTACCCTTAAAACCAAAAATGTCAATTCCCCATCAAATCGACCACTTAAGGACTGTATTCTCGTCTTTTTTTCATTGGTTTATTAATTTTGAATTGTTTAAACAAATTTCATTTGTTTGAATAGTTTTTCTTCGAAATCTTGAACACCTTTCGCAGCATGAATTACTTTTAGTTATTCGCAATTTCCGGATTCAAAGCCAAATGCAGAATGCGCGAAAAGTGGTCCCCAATTTAGTACGCTTTTCGCTAAGTGCAATAAAATGTGCACATTGTATGTCATCGCGACTTTTGAATATAAATCTTGTGTCTCAATGACAAACTCATTTATTAAGCGATCAGCCCGATCAAGTGCATTAATACAAATTTCTTCTTGTAGGAGAATGCATAAAGCTTCCACCAGCTTTATCCAATGTAGAACGTACCTTTTATAAAAAAAAAATGAAGCATAAGAGTGATATAGTATACGGTCCAATTTTCCCACTCACGGGCTTTCCAAAATTCATTATCTTTTAATGATCTTGTACGTCGTCCAATTTGATGTGGGGCTTTAATAGAATCCATACACTTGTTCATCTTATTTACTTCATCTTTGGAAATAAAACTAGCTGATACCGCACTACTATCAAAACATGTTTTGGCACACTGTTTAGCAACTTCAGTAACAATGTGCATGTGGTCGGGCACATACCATTCAATAATATTACATTTTTTCAAATTCATCAATATTGAAGGATTTTTGAATCCGTAGCATGGAACTTGTGCAGTTCCTTCTGTCATGTGTCGCAGAGTATCTTTTTTATTTCTACTTTGCACATTTGTACTCAGCAAAGGATATTTATGGCTTCCCGAGGTCTCCCTACTTTCGTTTATCACCCATTCCCCAGGATGAAGACACCAATTACAACTATAACGGTGATTTAATTGTGTAAGACCCTGAATAGGTGACCGCGCTACAGAATCCACAAAACAGATTAAGCAAAAGGCTAGAAAATTAGTTGTTTATTTCACTCTAGAATGTTCTTGTGAAAATATATGTATTAATTATGATTTATATTTGTTTAAACAATAAATGCTTTATATGCTTTTAAATGCTCTGTTCGAGCTTAAATGCTGATCATATTCTCGAGAGCATTTGCCCAACATAAATTTTTGGGCATTTAAGGACTCTAACCCGAATAAATAAAAATTGAAGAGTTCAGTTTATAAAGCTCATATTCATATAAATTAGAAAAGACAAGAAGCATTTCAAATCTTTTCAGAGGCAAAATTTACTGCAGAATCAGGCATGATGCATGTACTGAGATGATTTTGAAGGTTATATTATTACGTACCATTTCATGTGAGTGATGAAAGTTGTATTGGACGTTCTGCACAACGCATTTACTAGTAGAACCAGAGGTAGTAGAACTTGATGAAACTTTAAAATTGAAAGCTTTTTAATGTTTTTAAATCAAAAATCGAATGAAAAAAAACGCGAAACTGAATATTGTACAAAGCGCCTCGAGTACAAAGCAAACACTGGCGCTCACTCGCACACTTCTCGCAGGAAAAAAGGAGATAAGAGATCACAGTGCGCATGCCCGACTGGCGCAATGGACTTGGCATGGGGAGCATTTCCGTGGTTCAAGCGTCGAAACCGTTAAGAAACCTCGTGGCTCTTACTTTACCGGCCAGCGTTTTCACTTGTTCAGGAATACTGCGTCATTGTTGGTTTGGTGAATACCTTTGTTCTGCGCAGTGCTATTTTCCTAAAATATTGTTACCGTTCAGTGTCCCCATTCAGTTTGTCGGAGAAAATAAAAATGTCGTGCGGAAGTGAGGAGACAATGGGAAAACAAATTCAGCATGGAGGATTAACACGTTTTACTCATGCTCACGCCCAGTACCTCGTGGACAAACACAAAGAAATTGTGAACGTATCACAATCTGTTAATTGCAACTTGTCGACAATCACTGTAGGGAAAACAGTCGAAGTAAATTGGTTCAACCAGCAGAATGGGAAACATGAAATTTACGAAGCATATGTACACTTCATGGGAAGTAAGTATCTCATTTATTTTTGAAACATTGCTTAACTTATTTTAGCTTATTTAATTTCTTCCAATATTTAACGTTCTTTCTGTTCCTTCGAAAATTAAATAATTGGGTCTTTAAAAATAAAAATAGCCTTGTAAATGATGCAAATTTTGTGAATTTGTTGAGTTATAATTCTGAAGGAAAAATTTCTTTATATCGCTTCTCGAAAATTTTAAAACTTAATATAAAAATGTTCATTGAAACATAAAAATATAAGTTTTAACGTGCCTTGCATGCATTAATGTGAAAATATGTATTTTGTAAAAAAAATATGAATTTCCATATCGCCTTATCGAATAAAAAGAAAAAAGGTTCGGAAATATACTTATAACATTTCTTTATAACCAATATTATCAGATACTTACTAAGAAATCTCTAAACGATATTGTCGTTTTCGATTCTGACGATTTTCTAGAGTAACGCTCTGTAACGCTTGCTTAAGTAGTGTGTGTCTGTGTGAGGTACTGTATTTGAAATCAGTGATGCTAACTGAGTCGCCTTTATCTGCGTGTGTTTGAATTGTAATATAGTTGATATGCTGTAGTACGCGCCTGTATTTGAATTCCCAATGAGGACGCGAACTAGAACTAATAAGTGCCATTCAGTCGAATCATGCGCATGGCTAGGTGGTCTTTTCGGGATCACTGTGGGAAATAGTAATCGAATCGAATCGTAGTTCGAGTTCGATAATACGACACGTGTTTTTTCGCATTTAGTAATACGCGGCTCAGTGTTGCCAACCGTTGCATGGTAAAGTCTGTAAAAGGAGCAATACGTGAAATATATTATAAGGGGAGTAATAGAACATAACCAGAATTGTGATTGTAGTCTGTTTTTAAAAATTTTACGCAAACAAGAAATTTTCAAATTAATCATTTTTACGCTCTGTGACTGTGATTTCTATTATAACATAATTATAGATATGATATTAAATATCATTTGTGAAACTCGTGTACTTTTTGGTTTGCACCACAGCAAAGGCGCCTCGGCGGTTCTATCCAGACGAATGTCTGTGGTGCAGACAGGGATCGTCCTAATCCAGGAACCCTGGTAACAGGGAAAGGATTTGCGGCCTGATAGAATGTGGCTCCATATATGGGGGGCCACGCGAAAAAACGCCAAGGGCAAGCATAGCCGTCAAGGGTATGGATGCGATCTTGGTGCCCAAATTCTGTTCCAGAGATCTCACCGTTATTAAGGTGAGACTCAGGGGCAGTAGCGGAGAAAGGCTAGAGGTATTTATTGCCTAGGCTTACTTTCATGGGGATGCCGAGTGATCCACGTCTCCCAGAGAGGTGGAGGCTCTAATTCGGTATTATCAAGAGAACAAGATTCCTCTGCTGTTGGGTTGTGATGCGAACTCTCACCATACGGTGTAGGGAAGCACAAACATCAATGACAGAGGGAGAGATTTAATTGAATACATAGCAGGCACAGAGTTGGAGATTCTGAATCGGGGTGATACTCCCACATTCCTTGAAGCTTGCGGAATTCCCCAACAAGCTATGGTACCATTGATGAGTTGGAGCACGGCGCGGATTTTCGGCAAAGGGCTCTGACAACATTATATGAGAAAAATTGCCCTACAAGCACAATCAAGTCCAGGAAGGAAGCAGAATGGTGGAACACCCACCTGGAGAGACTCCGTAGAAAGACAAGAATGTTGTGCAATAGGGCAAACAGAACTAAATTGCCTTCGGACTGGGACATCTAAAATACGGCCCAGTGCGAATACAATAAAAATATAAGGAAGTATAAGGAGGAAGATTGGAGAGGCTTCTGCGAGGAATCGAAAAACATTCCAGAAACAGCGAAGCTCCACAAGATCCTAGCGAAAAATCCGGAAGCTCGCCTCGGGCTCATAAGGCTCGATAATGGTGAGTTTGCCGAAGATGAAGAAGCAACGCTGAATCACCTGATGGAATTTCACTTCCCGGGTTTTCACCGGATCCGAACCGACCAAGAGGAGGAAGACCGTGACCAGGGGGTGGAGAGGGCCGACTGGAGTTTCGCCGCTAAGGTTGCTGATTACAAAAATATGGAAAGGGCCGTAGGGTCTTTTTCCTCCTTTAAATCATCAGGGGTGGCTGGCATCTATCCAGCAATTTTACAAAAAGGTATGGATTTGGTCGTCCCTCCTTTGACAACATTATTTAGGGCAAGTATATCCCTTAAACACGTGCCCTCGGCATGACAGGATGGCAGAGTGGCCTTCATACCCAAACCTGGGAGAGAGGGTTACACTGCTGCCAAAGATTTACGACCAATCAGCCTAACATCTTTTATCCTGAAGACGCTAGAGAAGCTGATCGAGATATACATTAAGGATGAGGTGCTTTTGGCCTCCCCGCTTCACAGAGGGCAGCATGCTTTTAAGGCAGGCTGCTCGGTAGAAAATGCGCTTCATGCTGTTGTAGCAAAATTGGAGCAGCAGTTGGAACAAAAGGGGTATGCTGTGGGCGCTATCTTGGATATAGAGGGAGCCTTCAGCAATACTCCTCCAGAAGTCATCTGTCGAGAGGCTTTGGGATGTTTCGGGCCGGACCAGCCAGTATGCTGGATAGGAAGAATGCTACACCAAAGAAGACTCGAAACCAGATGGGGTGAAGGCCTAGTAAGGGGGATAGCTCCGCGGGGTTGTCCACAAGGGGGTGTCCTGTCACCCCTCCTGTGGTGCATTGTAGTGGACGGCCTCCTTAGAAGGCTAAATGAAGAAGGGTACTATACCCAAGGATATGCGGACGAGTTTGTAATCCTAGTTAGGAAGGGCTCATCTTGAAACGCTGATGGGTTTTATAAGGTTGGCGCTGCGCATCGTTGAGCTCTTGTGCGATAGCACAGGACTCTCGGAAAATCCGGAAAAGACCAACCTGGTCATTTTCACGAGGAATAATAAAGTTCCCAAAGCTGACGCTCCTGTATTCTGTGGTGGGAAGCTGACGTTTTCAGATTCAGTTAAATATCTAGGAGTAATGCTAGATAGCAAGCTGAGTTGGGCAAAGCAACTGGAGACCCAATGCAGGAAATTTTTCATAACTTTTTGGGTATGCAGGAGAGCCTTTGGGTTCACGTGGGGGCTAGGGCCTAAAATACTTGCATGGCTCTACTCTGCTGTCTTAAAACCCAGGCTCCTACACGCGGCCGTGGTCTGGTAGCCACGAGCGGAATTTAAAACAATACAGGACAGGCTGCGAAGATTACAAACTCTAGCATTCAGGGGTTTGACTGCAGGAATGAGGACCGCTTCCATAGTGGCGATAGGATTAATGCTCTGTGAGGAACCCCTACATGTTGCGATAACCGTCAGCGCGGTTCACGCGATGGGCCGCCTGGCAAGAGCAAATAGATGGACTCCCGGGACTAAACACACTAAACTCCCGAGTGATATCAGCACACTGCCGATTCTACAGATGAGGCAAGATAAAATAACGAAACGCTTCAACTTCACCAAAGCTTTCCGCGTCTGTATCCTAAGCAGGTATTTGTGGAAAGAAAATGGTAACCCGCTCCTCCAGGGGGAAATCTGGTATACGGATGGCTCCAGGGTGAGGGAGGGTCAGGAGCAGGAATTTATGACAGCCAGAGAGGGAGAGGGATAGGGATCACACTTCGGCGACACAACAGACCCTCGGGGCCCATTTTATGGGAACAGAGGTAATCGAAACGCGATCAGTGAATATGTAAGGGTGTGGCACAATAGGCTTTATAGCTTGAGCGCCAGGGGAGTTTTGAAGTTAATCTTCCGTCACATGACAAAAAAATTAATCTTAAATGCGGTCAGTACTATTAGTACCTATAAGTATAGTTTTCAGTAATCTAAGTGAAATTCACTCCAATCTATGCGTTTGAAATTGCAATTTTCAAAATTTCTTATTACTGTTCGATTATTTAATTTTATCATAACTTCAGTCATTGAGTTTTGAATCAAATATGTTTAGCAAGTATTCGAATGAATACATTCCCTCTCCCACATTGCAAAGATGTTCCTTTGGAGATGGTTGAGAATATTTCGGATTTTATTAGAATACTTTTTGTAAGAAAAAAGGCGTATCTGAAAGATTGTAATAATTAATGGTATATGTCATTAACAATATTTGTTTCATTATATCACAAAAATAAAAATTTTGGAACTTTTTCAAAGGAACAAAATTAGCTATCATTACCTAAGATCGAGAAAAGACTATAGCCTGTCTGCAAAACGGAGCAATGCTATTGAGTTTGAGGTTATATTGACTCGAATACACCTGACGAAATAATTGAAAATTTAAAACAAAATTTGAGTTGAAATAACCAAAAATGAATATAATTTTAGATGCTGATTACAGATGAATCGTTCAGCTTACTAACCCCGTTTTTATTATTTATTTTGAATAACAAATATACCTCTACTGAATAACAAATATACCTCTACTGGTCAGAATGTATCATCTAGTCGATATTTAATAATAGAGTCTTCTTAATTAATACAAAAAGCCGTTTTTTACCTTTTTTACCTTTTTCCAAAATAGCTGGCTAAAGGACTTGCGTTTAGTCTGGGACACTAAAAGAGTGTACCAGTGACCAATTCAATCTGTCAATTCTTTCGAAAGTTATCGTGCTGACAGACTAAAAACCGACCCACATACATACACACATACACAGGGGGTCTAATTTTATACAAATCTAATACCTTCTCTGATGTGAATGTAAAAAATGAATCTTCTATTTATCGTTGCAGAATGCAGTTCACAGTTCGACGGAAATCCTCATAGCGAACGTAATACTGGTCCTTCTTCTTCTCCTTTTTCCGGCAAACATTCTTCTCAATGGAATCCTACAGAGGAGCCTTCTTTTCGTGCCAGGTCAAAGTCTCCTGCTAGCAGGCCTCCTTCTTTTAAAATACTTGGATATACGCTTGGAGAGCTTGGATATATTCGGCTAATTCCCCGCACAAATCAGAACCTTCGATTCGAATTTCGAAGATACACTTTTGCAATTGGTACATCAATTAGTTGGAAACCACATGGGAAGAACTATAGTCTCGTGTCAAACAAAGAACATATTGTATTATCAACATCCAATAGTGATATTTGAGCAATATCAGCGGATAGCGAGGTTCTTCGTGGAATATATAGGAGAGATAAAACTCATGCGCGAATAAAAATAAATATGATCATCTTCTGTCACACAACATTCACCTGACCAGGCTTCTTTTCAGCAGCCATCTCGCCGTGCTAGGTCCATATCGCCTCCGGGCAGGCTTCCTTCTCATGAAGTACTTGGATATGCACTTGCAAAACTTGGATATATTCGGCTTATTCCCCGAACAAATCCGAACCAACGATTCGAGTTTCGATGATATGTTTTTCCTGTCAATAAACGAATTCGATTAATTTTAGAACATGGTAAATATGTGCTCGTGCCAACCCGAGAACATATTGTATTATCAACATCCAGTGGTTACGTTTTTGCAATATTGGAGTATAGTGGGATTCTTCGTGGTGTATATTGGCGCGGTAGCAAATATTCGAGAATAAAGGTAAACATGACATCATTAATGCATGTGTATCATTAATTCAATAAAAAAAGATAAACTAAAATATTATATTCTTTGTAATCCGTCTTCGGGTAAAAATTATATTAGAAGATTCAAATCACAATTTATTATAGTTATCAAGGTTTCTTTCCTTCTATCTCTGGCTAACACCCATGTGGTCATTAAAATTTTTATTCTTCGAAATTTCAAAATTCAGAGAGTTACACGTGGTTCAGTTTTCCGAATCGAGTTTTCTGGGAACACCATCTCGCCCGTGTTTGGCGGCGAGAGGCGCGAGAGAGGGAGTTTTCTTGACTGGGTGGAGAAAGATGGAATGTAAAGGGGGAGGAAGGAAGGACGTTTGGTCACTTGTCTCAGTCAGGGGGAGGTCGTGGAACGGGGTTCCGCTGCGCTCGAGATGCCAGCCAGGCACCTAGTCCTTCCATGCCTTGGGCAACATTACGTTGACTAGTGGGGGGGGGGGGTACACCCGCTTGATGTCCCCCTCAATCAACTTTTTCCAGGCGGTCAGGCCGCCCATGGAAGCATAGGCGAAGGGTCAGTATATGCGACGAGTGCGTCGACTTTTCTTTTTATTGTGTTGGGGGGGGGGGGGGAGAAAAGGAAGTGGGAAGGAGAGGGAAGGTGCCCTGAGGCCTAAGTGAGAAGGTGCACGGTTGAGCTCACCGAACCGGAAGGGAGTAGGCCGGTGAGGGTTCGTCCGGTGGCGACCCTCATTTTTTAGTTAGTGAGTAACCGACACGTTAAGAAAACCTACTAGAATTTTAGATTGCTTCTAGAAGAGTCGGCGGCCTTAAAACGCTTCGCAGGCAGAGATTCTAATAGCGAGGCAGAAAAAGTTTCAGGCGTATAATTCGCCGACAGGAAAAGTACATCCGCCGCCTCCTGGATGGCGGATTCCACCGCGATTTTCGGAACGAGCGAAGAGGTAGCCCTGACCACCTCGGCGTCACGAGGAGATCCCGAAGAAGTGGGGGTCCGTGGAAGCGCGATCTCTCTGGGCGATGGCGATTCGCAGCTAGGCGGCACGGGTAGTGCCCACGGGCGTGGTGGAAAATTCAAGCTATCAACGATGATTGGTTCCGTCGATTCCTGTCAAGTCAAGTTTGCGGGTGGAAACTCGTGACGGGGATCACGGATGAATCCTGAAACTCTCAAGATAAGCGGCTTGCTTCGGTCGGCGGCGGGTCTGCGTTGCCTGGGATCCCGGTTTCCTCGGCCACCTCGTCGAATGTCCAGGAGTTGCCACTCGGTACCTTGGATGACAGCCGGTGCTGCTGGGTCGTAACCGATTACGCGGACTGCGTCACGCTTGTGTCTCTCGCATTCTACGTACTCTCGACGCGCTCGCTCCTCTTCGACTCTCCGGGCCTCG
Source organism: Andricus quercusramuli (assembly GCA_932178445.1). NCBI lineage: Eukaryota > Metazoa > Arthropoda > Insecta > Hymenoptera > Cynipidae > Andricus > Andricus quercusramuli. The sequence goes on from CAKNXH010062423.1 coordinate 25,092, forward strand.
TTCGCCCGGCGAACTCGTTCTTCCTCTTCGCGCTGTTGTTCCGCTAATCGTCGCGCATGATTTGTGGCATGCCTGTGGGCCTCGACGACCCGACGCGCCTGTTCCGCGGGAATTTCGTTCGCCCGACGCGCCTCACGGTCCCGGCTTCGCTGGTTACCGCGTGTTCGTCTACCACCCCCTGTCATCAAAGGTGTTGTTGGTGTGAACACGAGAAATTCTTTTCAAAGTCGTACATTTTTCGATTTCGGTAATGTAGTACATGATTTTTCCTCCGCAGCAAATTGGTTACTAACTTTGGAATCGTACATTTTGATATAACATTCAGGTTAAACATCAGATACATAAAAAAATTAGGATTATTTTCAAAATGTTCAAACCACTCAAAATCTTGATATGGCAAATATGCACTCATACCTTTACCGTACTGATTGTTGATGTCAAATTAAAAAATAAATGACTGTGGATCGAAAGGATTAAAATCTTCTTCCATAAATCAATTGTTTCCTTTTGCAAAACTATTTGAGCATTGTGAAACACCATCTCTGATTGCTTTCTGAATTAATAGTAACATTTCTGCATTAGTTAGTAAATGCAGTTTAATTCCTGTGTATTTTAGCATTACATAAAGGAAAGTCTTTTCGCTGTGTAATAGTGCAATGAGTCTAATTTATATCTTTCAAAACCTAAATTTTGCAAATTAAGAGTTTCTCATACTTTGCACGCATGTGGGTTATCTTCATCGGAAATGTGGCAATCATTCAATTTTGAATAGAATGCCTCTTTTGAACGTAGACTCTCTTCTTCCAATTCTGTCCAACTGTCAATGTAGTCATATGGGAGTACACCTTTTCTCCTTAACAGATTGAAATCCCTGTCATTTTTCAAAATTTTCTCGTAATTTTTGTCACTGTCATTAGATATGAGGCCAACTTTTCTAGATTACCTGGCGTGAATTCAAAAGAATCTATAAATCTTAGTTCAACTTAAGTATCTGGAACATCTTCTGTAAATGAGATATATTTTTCTTTATGAATTGACAGTTAAGAGGCATGTCCCGCAAAGCTTGAAGCTAACTCTTTAATGAAAAAGTGTGAGCCGTAGCCAGATAAATTATGGAAAACTACTGGAATCACATGAGAGTCTTTGTAATTGACATTGCAGCTTCCGTGTGCTAGACCGCGGTACTTAGCTGCGAAGTGTCAGTGATCATGATGTTTAACATCATCTTTTTAAAATCATTTTTCGCAAATGTGACATACTGTAGCATTTAGAAAATCTCGTTTTTGCTGTGTTATTCATTTTTAAATTGGTACTGGAATTTGTAAACGAGAATTTACTTTCACTGCTGAATGTTTTAATTCGTTTACAAAGCATTCAATACAGTTTTTTTTTCACGATAAACTTCAGGTTCTGAAGTTGAATCATCAAAACTGCATTGTGTATAATACGCAACACTTGTAGGGATATGCTTCTGATACGCCGCTTGATCTATTTGTGAATATGTAACCGGCTCTAGCAAACATTCAAAGTCTGCGTACAGTTATTTAAATTTTCACAATCAGCTCTGTGGCTTATTAGAGATTTTTCAAGATTAAAGTGGCATAAGCAACTATCGAAAAAGAATATGTAACGTTTTTCTGTCGAAAATTGTGAACTATCTAATCGAAAGAAATTTTTAATCCATGCGAACCGATACACTGGATTACTTTCGCTGCCATCAAAAGCGGTATTTTCAATCATTAAAAGATGAATTGTGGGATATCTCGATTTTCGTTGCTTATATACAGAGGTACAATCTCATCTTTTTTCCTATTTTCTTTATGTTCTATGCCATACAAATTTATACGCAATTCATTTATTTTTTCGAATTTTTTTATATTTCTAAAAGTGATGGGAAAACTGATTGCATCACGTTTCAAGAGTGTATCAAAATGGGGACAGGAAACGACGCGATCTATGTGTTTATCAGCAAGGCAAAGAGTGGCCATTACCGACCAGTGAAAACAGTACTCATCACTGTTCTCAGCATTTACAACTGCTTTTTTGTCTCTAATAAATGCAGGTAATCTCACAAAAGTTGATGAGCCAACTGCAAAAGGTACATACTTATTAATATTTACGTTTAAATTTATTATTTCTTTCGATTTCCATCCAGACTTTGTTTGGTGAAAATCCACTACTTTAGTCAAAAGTTGGTCTTTGACTTTACTCTCAAAATATTCATTCATTTTTGTTGATTCTGAAATTAGTTCATTTTTAGTATTGAAGAATTTGATTGCTTTAATTTCCCGAACCTCTTCTATAGCACTGAATTTTGTGGCAAGAATAACATTCCTGTTTAAACCCCCAACGAAACTTTTCAGAGCATTTCTTAATCTGAAAGTAATCATTGTTTTCGAATCTTCGAAAAAACTATCTAAATCTTAATGAGTTAAGTTTACAATCAAACCTGTTCTCACTCGAATCTTAAAAGCAGGCTTCAGATCTTGCCATCTGATCCTATCTCCTTTCCCATCCAAGCCCTCGTTGACACCAGTTCCACTCTTCTGTTGTTTTTCGAATAGTCTGTTTTTCCATGTTAGTAGGCCAATGGTTGCTTGAAGCTTATTTTTTTCACCCAGAGATTAATGCTGCTTTCCTTGTCAAAAAGGATGGTTAGAAGACAACTGAAAAAAAAACCGCTTTGAAGTGACGCCTACTTGTTGGACCTCGCATGGTATAGAGGCTAGATCTCTTTCCTGCAGCTATCTTCCTAGGAGAATGCCGCAGGGGTGGTCGAGGACGTGTCCGCTGACCTGGATCTTTAGGATGAGCTTCGAGGTGGGCGTCCCACCAGGCTTCCCTCAAACGTTCTTTTATAGGCCTCCGGTTGCTGGATGAGCCCGAGACTAGGGCTCTCCGAAGTTTAGACTAGTCGTGACCCAATAATCGTTGGCCGCTTACGTGGGGAGGGGATAGACGGTCAACCATGGATGGTTCGCCTCCGAGGGCAGGGTTCCGGCTTTCTTCTACGGATAATTCGACGGGTGAGGCCCTTAGTGTCAGGATGTCTCCGTCCTTATTGTCCAGGGAGGCAGAGACTCCACCTGGCTGATCGTGAGTGAGATCACAAGTTTCTGTAGGGCACTGTCTAGTGGGAGTCCGTCGGTAGGACCCAATTCGGATATCAATATGGCGGTAGTAGGTGGACTGGCGGTAAGAAGCGCAGAATCTAAGACCCTTGGGCGAGGATCGGGATGGACCGACTGGGGCTTCTTTCGTCTACGCTTCGGTGGTAGGGGCACATACTTCTCGGAATGTGCTTTGTGCTCCTCCATCGCGCGGCGATAACGGTCCACCCAATGCTTGTGTTGACTCTTCTCCTCTCAACGCCTTCTGGGTGGGGCTGCAGTTCCCTATAGCGGAAAAACTTTGATCCGGGGAGCGAGAGTGACCTAGTCAGGACAGGATTGATTGAACGAGATCCTTCTATGAAGAAGTGACCTACCATGGATAGAACAGGGATGTGCTGTTCGCGCTTGTCAAATTCTTCCGGGGGGGGGGGGCTTAGACAGGATAGTAGTGATTTAAAGAGATCCTTCTATGAAGAAGCGACTTACCAGAGATGAAAGTTATAGAAATAGAAACGTACTATTCGGGGATTTCAGATCCTTCCGAGGGGGGTGGGGGAGTGACCTGGACAGGATAGGAATGGATGAAAGAGATCCTCCTTTGAAGAAGCAGCCTACCAGGGATGAAAGTTATAGGAATAGGAAACGTAAAGGAAACCCTGGTATATGGACACTTGCGGGACTCGAAGTACTCGCTCCGGGCTTGTTTAACGCGGCGACTGCACTGTACAGTAACGGACTGGGGCTTCGCTGGACGTTGACGGCGCAGAGTTACGGCGGACGACAGGGAGCGCTGTTCGGCTGGCGACCCTCCCTGGGCGGTTACTTGATGTGAACTGACTTTTCGAGGGTTCCGGAGCACGATCCGGATTGGGAGGGGGGTAAGGATACCCACACCAGGCGACGGGAGGACCTCTTCGGACGCGATCGCGCAGAGGCACGAGGTCTGACCGGGCTGTTAACCCTCGCTGGGCGACTGTTCGTTGTGAACTGAATGAACGCTGGCAGTAGCTGAACTGGTCGACGGGCCTCGCTCCCCTAGTGCGCTCGTAGCGCTGCGCGTGGAGGAGTGAGGTACCATTGGCACTTGCGCGAACCGTTTGAAACAGGCAAACCTTGTGGACACGGTAAATCCGAAGAAAAGCAACAGATTTCGTTACCCATCGGATTATTACTTAAATTAAGTAATAATCCAATAGGGAGAAAAATCTGCTATCACCTAGAAGATGTTTGCATACAGTTTTTGACCTCTGAATTGAATTATTTAGACAGAAAGCAATAAAATTATCCTCGATTTCAATAAACTATATTACAGAGTAGATTCAGTGGCAAAAGTGCCCTTTCTGAATAAGAGATGACAAAGGTGCTGAAAAACGAGCATATATCTGTGAATAAAAAAGGCACGTGACCTCATATCAAGTGTTTTTAAGAAGAGATAAGTGTCCGACAGTACACTCTTAATATTTATAAGTTAAAGCACGTATGAAAAAGCCTGAAATAAAATGCACGTTGTACTATATATCTCTCTCTCTCTCTTGAGTCTTGAAATTGTTTGCAGTATCTTCATTCATGATACACTTTGAGAGGTTCGTGGGACTAGCATGTGGCAAATAAATGATTATCAAACTTTGTGGGTCGATTAAGAAAGCAAACTTTTTCGAGCAGTAAATAGAACTGATCTCTAGAGGAAGAAATCAGAGTCTAGTGAAATTTATGCAGCTTGAGACTGTCGATGCGAGAATGCTTCTGAAATCACAACTTTTAAACAAGTCCGGACGATATCTCTCTAGTCCTCGCTCGCTACTCGATACCAGAATAAAAGCGATAAGAATGCCGAAAATACGGCCTACCATAAGGAATTCTTTAGACACTTTCTTACCTATATTATTATTCAATTGGCTTAAAATATCTTGTAATTAAATTTTTTTTAATCTTCCTTTTTATCCTTGAGTTCTAGAATGTTCTACGTAATAATCGACACGTTTGGGATATAATTTTCTTGCAAGGCAAGATGTAATGCGTCATTGAAAATAACCTTGAAATTGTTTACCAAAATTCACGAATTATTTGCGCACTAAATAAAGACCGGAATTTTTAGTTGAATATGTTATCTAAATGGAAACAATAAATGAAATTCAGCTAGACAAAACAGGACGTCATGCATAGCCCTTCGTATCAAATTTCATCTGTTCACCAGTACCTTCTTGCGCACTAAATAAATCTGTTATCTCTAAGAAAGGAATAAATCATTCTTATTTTTCTTGCAAGAACTATATGACGCAGTAGAAATTGCCAGAACGAAGCGAAATATAAACTTGAAAGTATTTACGCGACATGCTTGAGATAAGAAATAACCTTGAAGCTATTTGCATGAATTCACAATTGCGCAATATTATACTGTGACGTCATCAGGACCCACCGAGAATGTTCTAGAAGCTTAGCACGGACATGAAACACTACAGATTAGAAGCTTCTCGATGTCGCGACATCGAGTCCAGAAATGGATTTTTGCGGTCAAATTCGTCCAGAGGTCGTACTTTTCAGCCAATTTTAAGTTTGTTTTCAATACTCAGCATTGAATTCACGAAAAACGTAAGGAAAGCGACTTTTCATTCTCTGTTTAAACAAATTTCTGTGATAATAAATGTGGCGAAAAAAAAAAGAAAATTCATATTATTATTTTTCATTGAAGTGCAAACAACGAAACTATACTCTAAATCGTCAAAATTGAAAGCATGAATATTCATCAAATGTAAATAATTTGTTAAATAAACAATAAATTCGTTGTAAACAAATTTTATAAACAAATATGTGGTTTGTCCTTTTTTATCAGCGCAAAAATTTGTTTTGTTACTGAAAACAAAAGAAATTAACACAGAGAACTATATAATACAAAAAAGTAGTAAAAATGAATGTTTATAATTGTTATAAACAAAATACGTCAACATATTGTCAAAATGTACATTTTCCGAACAGAATTTTTTTTTCCAATCACACGATACTATTATGGACAAATGGATATCATAGTGATATGAATTACAACTTTTAATTATTAAATGTAATTCTTATTAACAAATGATATAAGCAAATTGTCCAAATTTGAAGTTTTCTTTTTGAATTTTTTTCATGATCATACAATACTATTCAAGTCTGAGGAATACAAAATTGTTATAAATTTTACATTCAATTGTTCACTGTTATTGTTAATAACAAATTACAGTACTTGTAAAGATTCGGGGATAATAAATTGTTATAAATGTTACCTTTTAATTGTGTACTGTAATTGTTATGCCCAAAATACAATTATAAAAGCACTAAATTAGCAATTTCTGTGACAAAAAGCGGATTTTTTTACAAGCATTTAATGAGATTTGCTGAAGGATGTTGCCAATCATTAGCAATCGATACAAATTTTGTGTACATATTTATTTTAATTGTTATGAGTAAGAATAAAGATGTTTTATTTTCTTAACCGATTAACAAACGATTTAACGAGTGTGAAGTTTGCTCTCCATGCGAAACGAGGAAAAACAAAAAAGCATCGTGAAACAAAACACTGTGAAAGGCTAATACGTATGCTTTTCTTTAGGTTTTTTTTCCTTGTGCAATGTCGAGCATGTCTTTAAAAAACGAAGAATTGTGCAAGTGTAACGGGTCAGAAGAATCACTTTAAATACTTTTTATTGTGCCTGAACTATATCGCAGGACTTCTTTATTGTAAGAGATCTTTGTTGGTCAGGGGTACCAAACGGACTAACTGCCCCGCACAAGGGAAGCAGTGGCAACGGGCCCTTGCTTCTGGGACTCGAAGAGTGGGGAGGATAGAAGATCCTTTGACATTCCTGTTACAATCCCCTTCTTAGATTAGGTTTAGTCTCTAAACTTTTTTGCTAGATTTTATTTTAACATTAGTAGTCTTAATTCTACGATCTACATCTTTTATCTCTGCAGTAGGTGCAGTAGGAGCGACAGTGTAATACACTGTTGGTGTTGCGGTGACCTGGGTTTTTACGCAAAATATACAAATCTTTTTAGGAATGCATTCACGAAGTCGGGCGAAGATTCCACATTTGTAACACATAAAAACTATGATTGCAGCAATTGCTGTATATCCTAAGTACTGCAGCCAACTGGTGGCCTGTTCTGTCCAGGTTCGCGTTCTTCTGTCTCTAGTGACCTTATCTATTGCATTTTCGATGTCGTCGACTGATTGTTTTAAATTATTTAAATTCAGGGGCCTAATTTCTTGTGTCAACGGTATCAGCTTGTCTTTTATAGAATCTAATTGTTTGTCGGTATATGGTAATGAAATATTTTTCCTATAGCTTATTTCTCTTGTTATTGTGTCGGTAGAGCTTAATTTTAATATAATATTTAATCCGTTCAATATACATTTGTCCTTACTAACAATCTTCGTAGGGCCCTGGATTTTAATTTTACTGTCCCATCAATAAGTATTCGTAGTCAGGAATTATGGCAAGGAAAACTGAACCAATTTGTTTGGGAATAGGAATTAAGTGTTTAATTTCATATATTTCGATTTCTGGGATAGGAATGTGGATGGAATAAACAAATCTATTCTTTGTGATAGCCACGTTGACTGTCGAGACGTCGACGATATGCTGGAAGTTTGTCTGTTTTAAAGGGATAGTGTATTTGACGTTGAACTTTTCTTCGAATTCTTTCATCTCCATTATCAGGATTGCTGGTGTTAGGAGCTGAGGATGGACTATTCCGTTTTTCCGTCATTTATCGCATTTATCAGTAAGTTGATATCTTCACCCAATTCATCAACTATCATCATGCAAATCGTAATTTGGTTTGAGATGGCTATATTTTTTGTATTTCTGTTTGTTCCGTTAACTATTTGATTGATGCGATTATTATTTTCTCGACTGTGTATTTCAAGGGTCTTAAAATCGGTAGAGGCTGAATTCAATAATACTTTTATAATCTTAGTTTGATTAGAAATACTTTGTGACATGACTTTGTTGTCATTGAACAGTTTATCTAGCTCTTCGTTGATATATTTCATATCGTTTTCACTTAGAGTACCAAAAAGTGTTTTCGATACATCGCCTATGAAGTTAAAAAACCCTCTTTTAGCTCGCGTTTTGCCTAGAAGTTGGTTTAAAAGATTTCTCTGATTGTTCAAACGCTGTATTCTTGATTTTATTAAATTCAGCTCAAATTGTTCTAAACAGTCATCACATTGATGCGAGACGGATGCGAAAATGTGTTGCAATGACTCATATCGCTCGTCTATTTCGTTGGTCTCTACTCCTAGTATCATATTCCAGGTGTCATGATAGAGTTGAGCCTGCCCTAATTCTTCCGAGTAAATAGTTACCCCGGTTAGGTCAGTTGTGATGACCTCAGCCGATATGATCTTCAATATCCATAATAAGATTAGGGCCATCATCTGAAACATCATTGGTAATAGGGCATCAGTTGATTCGAATGTATTCTAGTTCGCTTGTCGTTAAACAGGATTGTGTAATTATTGTTCTCCTGTCTCTCTGTAATTACTGCTGGGCCTTTCCAGGAGGGAGAAAGTTTGTTCTCTGGATGGTTATTAATAAACTTGACCAGGTCCCCAGGCTCGAAGATACCTTGTGGTATAGAGATTTTTGAATCCTGTAACTTTTTGTATTTGATTTTTTGTATCTCTATTTTTTCTTTTGCCTTTTGGAGATAGTGTTCATGCTTTCTTTTCCATAGATTGAGTAATTCCTCGTACCTGACATTTGGCGTGGTGCTTAACATCGAGGGCAAATTTGCATCTCTCCCAAAGGTCAGTTGAAAGGGGGAGTATCCGGTGCCTTCATGTTTCATAGTATTGTATGCCATACAAATTATTTTTAAATTTTGATCCCATTCAGTGCTATGATCTTCAATGCTGGTTTTCAGTAAATTTTTAATAGTCGAGTGGGCTCTTTCGAGTGCTCCATTGCTTTGTGGATGATAAACTGTGGTTTTTATGTGCTTAATCCTGAATAGATTTTCAAAATTCTGTACCAGTTCAGATACAAAGTTTTGTCCCTGATCTGTTAAGATATTCTTTGGTGCTCCGAATAGATATATGTAGTGATCGAATAACCCTTCTATAATGCTTTCAGATGCCGCATTCTTAAGAGGTATCAAGATTAAGTACTTTGTGAGCATATCTTGGATGCTGAGAATATATTCGTTTCCTGAAAGTGTCAAGGGTAAAGGTCCGAAAATGTCCATGGCTATTTTATCGTTGGGGTTGACAGGCGTGTCTGGAATAATTGCTGGACATTGTCTTTTAATTCTAACCGTTTTTTGTAGTTGACAAACGGGACATCGTTTGATGTAGTGGATGATTTCTTGTTCCATATTTTTCCATTCTCCAAGAGTTCTAGCTCTTTCAATAGTTTTGTTCTCCCCAAAATGTTGTGCCGTAATAGATCCATGAGATTCCTTTATAATTTCCCATTTTTCTTCTTGAGTGAGCTCTGCTCGTGGTGTGTAGCAGGTTTGAAATTGCTGGTCTTCATGCTTTTGGCTCAAGAAGTTGAGATAGTCCCGGATCTTCACCTTTTCTAAAGGGGTAATTGTTGGATCTATGAAGTGGTAACGTGTAATTGTTAGTTTAGAGGCCATGGCCTCTCGGTTTATTCTATCCAATACCTCCAGCCATTTAGCCTCGTTAAATTGAGGTAGTTTATATTGAGATGTATCCTGGATTCCTGTCCTTTCTTTGGATATAGTGCGCCAGAGATTACCTCCGGCGTTAGGTTTAACATTTTCTCTGCTAGGCATTCTGTTTGTGATGTATTTTTTATATTCTCTTAACAAATTTTCTCTCCCATCCGTTAATCCTTCCTCATCTGAGATAAGTTGATCTGCATCCATGCGACGCCGAGGAAACTCTCTGGACGTACCGGCTGCTTCTTGTCCTATTAATTCCTCTTCTCTTTCCACATCCAGCTCAACTTCTTCTGCTGTATTTTGTAGGGAATCTTCTTCTTGTTGAACTGGAAATAGTCTAGATAGACAATCTGCAGCTTTATTTTCCTTTCCTTTTACGTGTTCGACAGTGTAAAGATATTCTTCCAAACGTAATCTCCACCGTAACAATCGTGAAGAGGGATCTTTCACGTTGTGTAGCCATATTAACGCCTGATGGTCCGTTTGGATTGTAAACTCTCTCCCAAGAAGGTACTGTCTTAACCTTTTGCATGCCCAAACTATCGCTAACAATTCCTTTTCCGTTGTATTATAATTGATCTCGGCTTTGTTTAACGTCCTTGATATGTAACAACAGGGATGACCATTTTGGGATAATACTGCGCCTAGTCCATGATTAGATGCGTCTGTCGTTAAAGTGAATTTCTCCTTGTAGTTTGGAAATCTCAAAACCGGTGCTGAGCATAATAGTTCTTTTATTTTGTCAAAGGATTCTTGACAATTCGTTGACCAGTCAAAAGGTGTCTCCTTTTGTGTGAGATTTGTAAGAGGCTTACAAATTTGAGAGAAATTTTTTATAAATTTTCTATAATACCCTGCGAGTCCTAAAAAGCTCTGAACTTGGGTGACATTCTGTGGTGGTTTAAAATCTCGTACTGCCTGTATTTTTGCGGGGTTAGGTTTCACGCCGTCCTCAGTTAACAAATGTCCTAAATATTCGAGTTCTGGGCGTAAATACTCGCACTTGTCAGGTTGAAGTTTTAATCCCGTTTCTCTGAGTCTGTCAAATAGGCTTACTAGGTTCTCGTTGTGTTCCTTTAAAGTTGAACCGAATACGACAATGTCGTCAAGATAAACAAAACATTTGTTTCCTACCACTCCTCTCAGGGCATTGTCCATCATCCTTTGGAAGGTAGCGGGAGCATTTTTGAGTCCAAAGGGCATTCTGTTAAATTCAAAATGACCTTCAGATGTCGAGAAAGCCGTGTATTTCTTTGATGTTTCACTCATTGGGATTTGGTGAAACCCAGAGCTGAGGTCAAAGGCAGAAAAGAATTTTGCATCTCCTAATTGATCTAAAATGTCCTCGATGATGGGTAACGGATATGCATCTTGTTCCGTGTCCTTATTTATCTTTCGAAAATCGATTACTATGCGCCATTTCTTCTTGCCAGAAGCGTCTTCCTTTTTTGGCACCACCCAAATCGGCGAATTAAAGGGTGAATTCGAATCTCGTATGACGCCTTTTTCTTTCAAGTCATGCATTTGTGTTTTTATTTCTTCTTTGTGACATTGGGGAGGACGATAAGATTTAACATTTACTATCTTGCCGGTTTTCAAAATTATTTCATGTTCTACTAAATCGGTACAAGGAAATGGGTCTTCTTCAAGGTTAAAAATGTCACTGTATCCTGCTACCATTTTCCATAAATAAGGACGTTCTTTTTCTTCTATGTGGTCCAATCTCGTTTTGTTTAATAGATCTTGTATCCGTTTTGCCTGATTTCCTTCCGAACTAGTGACACTGACTCTACTTGTTTCTTTAATTTGATCGACTTTATCATACTCCAAACTGCTTGGTATTTTTAAGGGGATATTTCCATAATTATATAAGGGTACAACTAATTCTTGGTTCTCTATTTTGTACACGCCGTCGGGGATTGAGTCGTGATTTTCTATATAGACATCTTGATCCTTTTCTACAACTTTGATCCGAGTTATCTGTGCTGTGTTTCCCGAAACAAATGTTCCGTCCTCATAAAGGGGTAATTTTTTGTTATCAAGGTAAAGGAAATCTTTAGTTATGTGATATTTATCGAATGCATTAAAGAATTGTCGGCCGATGATACCTTCTTCTGGCAAGGGAAAATCATTATCAATTATGTGAAATAAATGCGACTTCCCTAAGTATGGTATTCTTACTGCTTGATAAGAATAATTAATATCTCTCCCCATGGCAAAACGTTTCCTCATCTCAAATGGTGTTCTTTCTATGGGAACTTCAGAATGTTTAATGAGATTAATAGAGGCTCCTGAATCTACTAGTAGTCTATAGGTGCGTCCATCAGAATGCTTTCCATGTATAGATTGCAATCGTCCGCTGATTGCAGAAACTCTGCAGATTCTTCGTAGCGTTCGATTTCGTCCTGTTCCTGTGATGTTACTTCGTAACATTCTAATGGGTCTTGTAGATCTTCCATCTCCTGTATATTCCTGATCTCTGGCGGTCTTCTCTGAGATGTTCCATTGCGAAAACCCTGTTGCTTTGATTTCGCATAGCATTGTTTCTCCAAATGGCCCGGTTTCTTACAGAAGTTACAAGTCATTTGCATCCTTTGTTGTAAAGGTAGTCCGTGGTTCGGACTATCGGAGGGTTGATTTCGCATTTGTGGCTGTTGATTTCGGGCCGCAGGTACCGTTACGTTCCTCATAGGTAGTCTAAGAACATTTGGTTGTACTGGTCGAGGTGTTATGGAAACTTTCGTACGCGTACGTTCTCTGCACCACACTTCTGCTTCCAGAGCTTCCTGTAAAGCTTGGTTCAAACTTTTGGGTTTTAAGGGTCGCACTTGATGGCTAATGTCATCGCGTAAGTTCATAACGTACCTCTTCGTGGCAGATTTTTCCTCCATTTGAAGAGCTAATTTCCGCTCTATTCCGGATGAATATTCCGATTGAATTGTATAAATCAATTCATTATACGCACTTCTAAATCTTTGATTAAAAAACTGAACTGAATCATGATTTTGCCTGATAGTTTCGAGTTTACTACGACACGTTTCCAGAGTGGTTGTAGTAGCTAAATTTGTTTTTAAAGCGCTGTACAGATCATCGTAGCTACTTATAGGGTAGTGCCGGATTGCTCTCTTAGCACTTCCAATTATTTTCTCCGTTAAAATGTAGTCCAGTAGTAAACTAGGTTGGGAACATCTTAACCTCGCGCGTTTCACGGTCTTGATGAAATCGTGTACGCCAACATCATCTTGGCCGTTTAAAACCTCGACCGTGCGGATGATTTCTTTGGCCTGGGAAAGCGGTTCGACGTTCTCCATTCGGTGCATCGCTGGTAGCAATGGGTTGCTTCTCGGAAAAGTGCGATGAGCGGGTGCTGGCAGCCGGTTAGTATACTGCGAGAAGGAATTTGGGACCTGAACACATTGCTGGTCAATGACCTGCGCGGAGAAACTTTGGGGCTGTTCACCTATTCTGCTAGATCTCACAGATTCACGTGGGGATGCCGGCTGTTGGCTAGTACACTGAATGACGGGATTTGGGGGCTGAAGTCGAACACGCGGCTCTGGGTAAGTGTTAGACCACTGGGGGACGGAATGTATGGGCCGAACACTTTGAAACTGGTCACTGCACTGTGTGAAAGAATTTGGGGGAACGCCGGGCGAGATGGGTCTCTCCGGGGGGACGGGGTGTATAGGCCGAACACTTTGAAACTGATCACTTCACTGTGCGAAGGAATTTGGGGGAACGCCGGGCGAGATGAGTCTCTCTGGACCACCTGCTGTTTGGTCGCGATCGTGCGTTTCCTCGTCTGGCGACGATTCCTTTTCGGATGACTCGGAGTGCTGTGGCGACAATGCTTCCTTTTCAGACGACTTGGAATGCTGTGGATGGTCGTTCGATTCATCCTCCGTGACCAAGGCATTGCTAAACTGTGCGAGACTTCTAATTTCGCCCGCTCGCTTCAGGTTTTCTTCGTTCAAAGTCGTGAGGCTAGTTTCGAACCTGTCCTGTTTCTCAACGATTATTTGAAGTTGGTTGAGGATCAGTGTTAGAACATCCTGATCTTGTTTTGACGAATTCTCTGAAGTCATAGTGGGAGCGGTCGTACAGGGCTCAGAGATGGAGCTATCAGAATCTGTGGAAGTGTCTGTATGTGTGGGATAGTGTGTACTTAAATTTTCCCTATATGCGTGGAAAGCCAGTTTTAAACCTGATTGCGAGTGTCGGGTGTAAGTGTCGCGAACGCGTAACAATATGATATTTTATTTGATTTTAAGCACTGCACTTGCGTGATTTCATTACATCTCATTACAAAAGTATAACAACGTCTGAGCACAAATTTTCTAGCTTATTTTCTAAATAATTTATTTTTCAGAAATAAATTCTGCGCTTACGGGGTCGTGCTATGCCAACAGTATACCGACGCCTTAGCAAAAATTTTCTATCTTATTTTTTAAAAACTCGCTTACTTTTTCTTTGTTGAAACTCTGCTTCCTGGTTGTCGGGCTGCACCGTAGTAACAGTCCGGAGTCCTGGATTTATCCCTTGATATTAACCTCCGTAGAGATTTCGTTGCCACTATTGCAAATTCTGTTTCCTGGTTGTCGGGCTGCACCGTAGTAACAGTCCGGAGTTCCTCGATTTTAACCACCGTAGTGATTTCCGCTTTCCAGATTGTCTTCCAAAGATAGGGTCGTTTGATCTCTAAATTGCTCCGTAGAGACAAGATCGTGTACTCCTACCCTGGCAGGATCGCCAATTTTGTAACGGGTCAGAAGAATCACTTTAAATACTTTTTATTGTGCCTGAACTATATCGCAGGACTTCTTTATTGTAAGAGATCTTTGTTGGTCAGGGGTACCAAACGGACTAACTGCCCCGCACAAGGGAAGCAGTGGCAACGGGCCCTTGCTTCTGGGACTCGAAGAGTGGGGAGGATAGAAGATCCTTTGACATTCCTGTTACACAAGCTACTAATTGAAAATAAGGACGTGGATCCGCAAATCTTATTATCCGATTTTGTGAAAAGTAAGTGCAATCTTAGTACAAAAGACCTTGAATCCTTAAACTTAAATTTAACTCGATGGTTTATACCTAATTTCAAAAGAAGATGGAGGTCAGCTTTGTACATAAATGAACAATTTTTGAAGCAAAACGAATTTTTAGTTAAATTCTGATTGGGAAATTCCACATACATCTATTGATGGTCTAGAGCATGCTCAAAGAGTGTAAAAAAATTGGAGGATTGCCCTATTAACATGAACAAAGTTTTCTATACAAATTATAGACAATATTCAACCACATAATCTTGAGGTGAATAATCAATTTATGTACTTAATTGAAACAAGTTAAAATTCAATTTTTATGTAATATATTATCAGGGGAAAATTTATCAGCTAATAATTAATCAATCTATTCACAAAATAAGAAGAATTAAACTATGAGTTTTATTAAAACATTGCAATATTTCATATATTTATACATATATATTTGGTTAAAAATTCGTCTTTCTATGGTAAAAAAATTAATCTTATTGGTTCAAACTTTATCTCTCTGGTGTCAAGTCCATGTGATGAGTGTGTCTCGTGACCAGATTCCTACCTTATCGGCACTTTTTTTATTTGTCAACTTATCTCCACACGAATAGCCATATCGAGTTGAAAATTCGGGATAATAAATAAGAAGCGCTAAGAAAGGCGGCTTTGGTCCTTAATTGTATCAATCATGAGAAAAGCAAAAAAAAATGTACGAAAAAATTTTTTTTCATGATTATTAACTCTTATAACTGATATTATTATAATTATACAACTCGCCTATTCGTGTGAGAGTAAGTTGATAATTAAAGAAAGTGTCAGTAAGGTAGAAATCTAGTCTCGTGATCCACTCGTCACCTGGCCTTAAATTCCACTATTTTGTTGGAAATTAATCTTTTGTAGTCTATTACCATTTTCATTGAGAATTCATCTTTTTGGATAAGAATGAAAAATGTTGTTTTAGTTGAATGCCACTGTTTTTTATATTAAATCAAAATATTTTTTGCTAGAAACATCAATTATAACATTTCCGGTTTAATAGTCATCTTTTTCTGTTAAAAATTATTTTTTCAGTAGAAAAAATCATGTATTTTGTTTAAAATTCGTCTTTTTGGTGAAAATTTATCTTCTTCGTTGCAAATTCATCTCTTTGGTTTCAAATTTACCTATTTTGTTGCGAATTTGTATTTTCGGTTGAATACAACTGTACTTGATTCTAAATTATAATCATCTTTGGTTGGAACTTAAACTATTAGCTTTGTCATTGAGAATTAATCATGTTTTGTTGAAAGTTCAACTACTTTGTTATGAATGTTTTTTTTTTGTGTTGAAAATTCATCTCTTTCGTTGAAAAATTAATTATATTGTTGACATTTTTTTGGGTTAACATTCATTTTTTTACATGAAAATTCATCCATTCCATTTTTGGTTAAAAATGTATATTGTTCAGTTGAAGATTCACCTACATAATTTGCTTTATATATATATATATATATATATATATAATTTTTTTTTAATTTGAAAATGCATGTATTTCTCTGAAGATGCTAGTATTTATTTGAAAATGTCTGTTTCGCTTGAAATTTATAATCTTTTTTTAAAATTCATGTATTTTGTCGAAAATTGAACGTCTACTGAAAAATTTTCTATTGGTCTTAGAATATTTTAAATCTTCTAGAAGTAGAAACCGTGACTAGGCAAATCTAAAGAAACACTTTGAGAAATAAATAAATCATTTCTAGCGCCAAAAAGATTTATGGTTCACTTGTAATCAGTTGTAAATTATGAACGAAGTTTTTTAAAAATTAAATCGGGACATATATTTCTAAAATACAAGAGTAACTGAAAAATTAAGATAGTTACTATTTTAGGAAATGCAACTAAGAAAATGTCACATTTTGAATCGGTAGCGATAACGATAACTAGTTCATTTCTTTGAATTGTATCGGTAACTATAACTAGTTTCTTTCAAAAAGTAACTTATGTTTGTAGATCTTTTTGACATGAATTATTGTATGGGTTATATTTTATCTCATAATAAATAGTTTGGCCGCGAAATAGAATTTTTCATTTGTAAAACGCTTTTCCGATTGATTAAAGAGAACGGGTGGTCAGAAATGTCTGGCTAACAAAATCTTCCGTCCCCTTCAGGCCTTAAAAAGTGTACCAAAGAAAACTCCAATTAGGTCATTTCTTTGAGAATTGTCGGTTTGACGGATAACGAAGTCAGACACAAACCGAAATAAAAATCATTACTTCTCAGTCAATGAGTCTAAAAACGTCGAAATTTGACGAAATGGACCACACAAAATTCTCACATGAAACTAATACCTTCCATTTGAGATAGGAATTTCATCATTAGAATGATCATGATGAGAAACGTGAAACGATATCATTATCTACGAAGGAAAATCTTGACACTAATAATGTCGTTATCTCCCGTATATTATGCATAGATTTGCTCTCTGATGATGCAATGGAAAATTCCTCAGATACAGTTGTTTACCAAATTATTCGCTAAAGCATTAATCAGTTCCTTTTCTACTCTGTGAAAATGAGGATTGTCGCTACATTCGTTTGCACTTTGGTGGGCATCCTTAATTCTATTGGTGAATATAATAATATAATATCTGTAATTCTTATTATATTTTATTTAATACATAAAGGCATGCATGGTGATATTTCCGAGACCTGTGGAGCAAACCCAAGGTCCTACCTTCCAGCGTATGGTCATATATTAGACATTTGTATATTCACACTGTGAAAATTAGAGATTTCTTTTTTTACAGTATCATTTTTTACGTCGTATTTTTGAATATGATAACTTCATGCTGTTATTTTCAATGCAAAATACAGGATTCTGGGATCCCACCAATAGCCTCATTTTTGTACAACTTGAGACACTTTTTGCTGTTTCTCATCATAATAGCTGAAACTAGCCCTGGAATAATACTTTGTTTTTACAGTGATGATGTCAAAAATTATGACATCATCGATATACCTGGCCATTACATGCCTACAAACTTGAAAAGCAGTACTCAAGGTCGGTTCCTACGACTCACACTGAAAACATACACTTATCAATTATGTCCCACTTTTCCTCCTTAGTGCATAACATACTATTAAGCTCAATACCACAAATAAAATTACTTCTTTACAACATAATAGAATTTTCAAGCAAACTCAATTTGCAACCTACAAAGATGCATTCATTCGGAGGTACCTGTAAAACTCTATTTCCTAACTTTCCATCGAATAGTTGAACGTACGGACAAAGAGTTTAATTTTTAATTAAGAGAAAGGAATTTTTAACAATAAAGTTAATTTTTTAATGTAATATTCGAACTTTAAGCAAAGTTGAGAGCAAAGTAGATGAATATTCCAGAAAACATTTCAATTTTTGAACAAAATGAATTATTTTTTAACAATAATTACGGAATCATTGTTCAAGTACGCATCCCAGTGTAAAGTGGTTCTAAGGAAATGTGCAGATACAATTTAGGCAGAAAGTTTGGTTAGATAAGAAGGTATTGCAACTTGCCTCGTTTTCCCGAAAAGTTCTCTTTTTAATTCTAATGTATTTTTGTAAACGAATTTGTAGGTCTTTTGTGTTGCTTTCTTCATCTTCAATGTTATTTTTCACAATTAAAACAAGAACTACGCCTCGTATCAAGAAATGATAAGTCATATGAAATTTATATCTTTTTTTTGGAATAACAACTTTTGTCTTATTGTTTTTTTCTTAGCTTGTGTTATTTTTCCAGAAATGTTATTTTTTTATTTTCAATGCTAACAAACTAATTAGTAAAGGAATACAAAAATACTGTTATTGTAGCTTGCCTCGTTTTTCCAAAGACCTGATTCTTTATTTTGAATGCTATCCTACAAACATTGTGACAAATTTAGAGATATTTTTTGGTTGAACAACTTCTGTCGCTTAATTTTTTTCCGTCTCCAGTGTGGTTTTTCCAAAAAATTAATTATTTTATTTCTTATTCTATTTTACATGATTAAAACAAAAACCAGGCGTCTTGTTAATTGGTGATCGCTAACAGATTTGCAGATCTTTTTAAATGCACAATTTTTGTTGATTTAGCTTCTTTCCTACCTTGCATCCTTTTCCCAAAAATTTGATTCTTCATTGTCAATGTTATTTTCCCCGACTAAAACAAAAACTACGCGTCCTATTGAAAGAATGATAGATGACAAATTTGTAGCTTTTTTTGGGGGGTGAATCAAATTTTATCTTTTAATTTTTTACCTAGCTTATGTCGCTATTTGGAAAATTTAATTTTCATATTTTCAATACAGTTTTTCAAGATTGAATAAAAGCCACGCAACCTATCAAAAAATGACCAATAACAAATATTTAGAACTTTTCTGAATGCACAATTTTTGTCTCCTTATCGGTTTTCGTATCTTGTATATTTTGACCGCAGAATTGAATTTTGGATGAAACATTACTTTTTAGTGCGATGGAAATTCAAATTTTCGATTTTTCCAGAAAATTCAGAAAGCGGTTATAAAAATATTGTAGATTGTTCAAGAATTTCCCAATGGAGAATTCAATCAGTCAATTCTTTTGAAAGTTATCGTGCTGACAGACTCAAAATCTACCAACATACATACACGCGTATACACGGGGTCTAATTTTACAGAAATCTAATACCTTCTCTGATGTGAATGCAGAAAAATGAATCTTTAAATTGTTGTTGCAGAATGCAGTTCACAGGGTGACGGGAATCCTCATAGCGAACGTAATCTTGGTCCTTCTTCTTTTTCTGGTAAACAACATTCGCCTGAACGGACTCCTGCAGATAAGTCTCCTTTTCGTGCCAGGTCAAAATCTCCTGCTAGCAGGCCTTCTTCTTTTAAAGTACTTGGATACACACTTGGAGAGCTTGGATATATTCGACTCGTTTCGCGCACAAATCAGAACCTTCGATTCGAATTTCGAAGATACGCTTTTGCGGTTGGTACATCACTTAGTTGGAAAGCAGATGGAAAGAATTATAGTCTCGTGCCAACGCAAGAACATATTGTATTATCAACATCCAATAGTGACATTTTAGCAATATTAGCAGATAGCGGGGTTCTTCGTGGAATATATAGGAGAGATCAAACTCATGCGCGAATAAAAATCAATATGATAAGCCGCGCAGTTTATAATTTGACTCCAGATGAAATGAGGGACTGTCCATTAGGCAAGAGCCATCCAATCTTCCCACACAGTTTTATTAAAGATTTTTCAAGTTACGATTCGCTACAGTACAAACGGAATTCCAGTGACAACCGAGATCTCGGTTCTTCTTCTGATGCCAGACAACATTCACCTAACTGGTCTTCTTCTCAGGAGCCTCCTGTTCGTGACAGGTCCATGTCTCCTCTGGGCAGGCCTCCTTCTGATCAAGTACTTGGATATGCAATGGAAGAACTTGGATATGTTCGGCTTATTCCCTGTTTAAATCGGAACCAGCAATTCGAATTTCGAAAATACGTTCTTCCTACCGATAAAGGAATTAAATTGTTAACAGAAAATCGTAGGTATTTGCCTGTGCCATTCCGAGAACATATTGTATTATCAACATCCAATGGTGACGTTTTTGCAATATTGGAGTATACAGGGATTCTTCGTGGAATGTATAGTAATAGAGATAAAACTCATGTGCGAATAAAAATAAATATGGTTAGCGGCACAGTTGATAATTTGACTCCAGATGAAATTAGGGATTGTCCAGTAGGAAAAAATCACCCAACCTTCCCAAACAGTTTCATCAAAGCTTTTTCAAATCACGATTCACTGCAGTTCGAACGAAATCCCAGTTTCAAACGAGATCTTGGTTCTTCTTCTTCCGCCAGACAATGTTCACCGGGCCAGACCACTCCTCAGGAGCCTCCTCTTCGTGCAAGGTCCATATCTCCTCCGGGCAGGCCTCCTTCTCATGAAGTACTCGGATATGCTCTTGCAAAACTTGGATATATTCGGCTCATTCCCCGGCAAAATCCGATCCGGAAATTCGAGTTTCGAAGATATGTTTTTCCTGTCAATAAGCGAATTCAATTACTGGTAGAACGTAATAAATATGTGCCCGTGCCAGCCCGAGAACATATTGTTTTATCAACATCCAGTGGTGAGGTTTTTGCAATATTGGAGTATAGTGGGATTCTTCGTGGAACGTATATGTTTGATAGAAAATATTGGAGAATAAAAGTGAACATGATAAGCGGTGCAGTTGAAAAAATGACCACAGAAGAGATGAGCGAATGTCATGTAGGCAAACAGTACCCAATCTTCCCACGTTGGTTTGATGAAGCTGTTTCAAATGAAGATTCTCTACAGAGTGTGTATCATTAATTCGATAGAAAAAAAGATTAACTAGAATATAATATTCTTGATGATCCTTAGTCGGATCAAAATTGAAGTAAAATATTTAGATGCCAATTTATTATGGTCATCAAGGCTTCTTTCCTTTTATCTTTTGGGATCTCCATAAGGGCATTCAAATTTTTCTTTGTTCGAAATTTCATAATTTAGAGAGTTACACAAGTTGGAGTTTTCCAACTCGAAATTTCTAGAAACACCATATCGCCCACATTATTGGTAAACAACTTTCCTACTCTTATTATATTCTAGATTCAATGCGTAGGGCTGTGTGCAAGCAAAAAATGATTGATGGGTGATATCATTTCTTATAGAAATATCATAATATAATATAAAATTGTAATATCATTATAGCTTTTCCGTTTTTAAGACAATATTTTGACGATAAAATTGCTTTATTTCATCGACAGGGTATCTTTCAAGTGATTTATAAAGATTTCGTATGATTTCTCGCGATTTCAGAAGTTTGAAAAGTACTGTCATTTGGTGATTGTGAATTCGCGTTTGTTGAAACTCCTTCGGCATTGACGAATACATCCTCATCACGTATCTCGTACTTTGTACTTGATTTTGTCCAAAAGGTAAACTTATCTACATTGGCTAGGATTGCTTTTTCAAAATTTTGAAAAATAAAGTACAAATTTCATGTATCATGATTTCTTTAATATGTGTTTCCTATTTTGCATACAATTTCATTCTTAGCTACCCTGGAAAGTGTATCATCTCAATAAATTTATATTATGACAATTAATAATATGCATTGGTATGGAATCATACGAATTTTCATTGTCTTGTTTCTACATTTAAGAAGAAAGTGCGCATCTTATAAGAAAAAAAATGTTATTATGAAACATTTTATTGCATTTTATTTACGATTTAAACTAAAAATACGCATCCTAGCGTAAAGTGGTATCGAAAAAGTTTGTAAATATAATTTATTCGCAAAATTTTGTGGAATAAAATGTTATTGTAGCTTGTGTCCTCTTTTCAATAAGGTACTTCTTTCATTTTTGATATATTTTTATAACAAGAAACAAATTTGTAGATCTTTTTTGTTCGAACTTTTGGTCTTCTCAATTTTTTCGGGTGTTGCGTCATTCTTCTAAAAGTTTAATTGTTCTACTTGGGATCTTATTCTTTGCAATCAAAAGAAAATCTACTGGCTCTAGCTAGAAATTTTTCATAACAAATTTGTAAATCATTTTGGGTGAACATCTTTTGTCTTTTAGCTTTTTTCGTACCTTGTATCCTTTCCAAAGATTTTTCTTTTCTCAATCTTATTTTGTCTTTTTAAAACAAAAACGACGCGTGCTGTCAATTAATATTTATTAAAAATTTTTTGATACAACCTGAGCAAACACTTTTGTTAAATAAAATGTTACTGTAGCTTGTGTCCTTTCTCCAAAAATTAACACTCGGATCGCGAAAACAGCGCGTATGGTCGTACATAATTTTCACATCGTTCTCACTGTTTCCCTCTAATAAAAAATGATCTAAAACTTTGTAGAAAAAAATTCTTTGATCCCTATGGAACATTTGTCTCACTAGGAGTTGTCGAAATTTGAAACCTCCCCACAGAACTTTTTCGTTTGTATATATGCATCCATGCTTTCGAATAAAATATTTTGAAACATTCACTTCACGGCCTTGAAATGTTTTTCAAGTTTCGTAAACACTATAACAGTCGTAGAATATGTTGAGAAATTTCACATGAAATTTTCAAGAATAAATGCCACAGCCTTTGAGTTTGGTCACAATACAAAAAAATGCGTATGAAATTCTCTACAAGTATGGACTGTCGGAACTCAAGTTTGAACAATTTTTTTAATTTGCTTCGCGGATAGTACTTCTCCACGTGTTTGAGCGCTAATGTTTTTTTTTTCCTTTTTTCCTGACCAATTTGCAATTTACGCTGACCATTAATAATTGAAGAACAGAATCTTGAACTCTTAAAAATTTTAACCCTAGAATATTTTGTGAACGTAATAACGCAATTTCAAATGAAAATTGAAAATTTCCAAATTCATTCTGCCAGAGAGTTATTTAAAGAAATAGAAATTCGCTCAATTTTGCAAGATTTTTTTCTAAATCCATGACTTTTTCCAGGACAATAAAATTTCTTGAATTTTTTCAAATCGTTGTTGGCTAAGTCTGTTCTTCGCTTGCCATGTTTCGGTAATACGTAGATCAAGATAGTTAATAACATTATTAATCTCGCGTTTTCTGGGTGAAGTTTACACTGTTTGTAATAACTATTTGGTGATATTTATTTTTGATTTTTGAAACCATACTGGTTTTACTATTCTTGTATGAAATATAATTCTTTTAAATGTTCTAAACGGTAATGTTATAATCCTCTCTATTAGCAGCAACCGTTAAGTTACCATTATGAGCCATCACAAAAATTATATCTTTATGATTCTTTTGGAAATTTTCAACTGGTTGAATAGGTTTTCCTAGATTTTTTAAATTTATTATCATCATTGTGAATTAAACCTATTTGAGTGACAGTTTTACGAATGTTAAATTTTAAGTCTTTTTCTGCAATATTTGAAATAGAATTTTCAATATTAGCAACCAACGTATTCATAGGAATTTTAATAACCTGTTTCAGTTTATCATTTCGTTATATTTCAGTTATGTTTCAGACTAGAAAATTCCATACTGATATCGGATTTATGTACTTTTTGATGTTTTGTGTTTCCACTTCAAAAAGGTCCGTCCACCTTGCGCCGCCACCAGGGCAAAATGAAAAATGGGAAACGCCAACTTTTTTTTGTGCTTTTTTTTGCCAATTTTATGCTAAAAAAAATTTGTTTGCTCTTCAAACTTCCGAGATAAGGGTGGCGGCTCTAGCACGATGTCCACTTAGCGCCGCCACCTATGAAAATTGACTAAAGATTATTATAATGAGATACACGATTGGAGTGAATTTTTCTGAATTTTTTCGCTGTCTCATAACATATAATACGTGTTCCAAAAAACTACCCTCGTGGCCAAAAATGTTCTAATTAATATATAGAATTCTTGAAGATAAAACAAGGATTCAACGACAAAATTTGGACAACCACCACAAAATGCTCCTATTGCAATTTCAACGTTTCGGTGCTCACACAGCACTCTTATCAAAGCAAGAAAATGAAAACAGGTGGGAACAGCAACCAAGCGACGATGATATTCATTCGATACCTGAGATCTGAATGTGAGTCAATAGGCCAATCCGTTACAACAAACAAGAAATAAGAGAAAGTCAAGACTCATGAAAACTAAATGTAATGAATCAAACTTGAATAACTTTTGTTTAATCTATCAAAATCAGTTTTTAAATTAATAGATGACTTATTTTGTTTTTTAATATGAGGCATTTCCATGAATTCTCTCTTTGTCTCATTAATTTCACTATGTAAAATTTCAACATTATCCCAGTCAAACTCATGATCAACATCAACAAACCCTCTCGTATGTCTAGCAAGAACACTCTTATAACAACGTGTGAATATAATTTTTCGTTCCCAAAACCTCAGTCATACTTTCTAATTCAAATAAAATTGGTAAGCATTTCGAGAAATATTATTAACAGTTTTAGAAAATAATTTTCTTTGCGAAAATTATCAAACTTTAAAGGTTCGCAATACTTCAAGTTCTTCTATTTTGAGCAGTAAAAATGAAAGTGACTGTTCTGAGTTTTGCACGTTCAAATCCTCAGGCCTTGAAATTAAATTTTTTTTCTCTAAAAGCTGTAAATTAGAACATTTTTGGTTTGCAATTTATTAATGTTTAGATGTTTCGTATTTCAAATATCACAGTGTTGTTGTTTCAGATTCATATATTGCCATTCTTAGGACAACTCACTATCGAATTTTTCAAAAATTTGATATTGAAAGCCTTGATACTCAGTTTATAATTTGAAAAGTTTCGATTTAAATGTTTCAAAAAAGGTGTCTTAATATTCATAGTTGAATTTCAAACAAAATGATAACATTTTCAACAAATTATTAAAATTTGTAACCAAGTAGCTAAATTTTTAATCTACAATGGTGCATTTTCAAAAAAATAATTGAATCGAATAATAGGAATTTTATTAACACTTTTCAGTATATATTATTTCGTCATATTTCAGTTAACCCAAATAATGTGTTTCTAAACAATAATAAAATTTATCAAGTTATTATGAAATAATGTCATATTTTCAGACAAGATCTCAGGATCTAGTAGATTCTTAAATGTAGTCTTGAAGTAAGTGAAGTCTCTTTAATTGATTTTGAGACCTCTAAAATAAATGGATATACAAAATTTAATAAGATCATTCATAATGATGATAATATAGAAGGGGATAATTGATAACTGAATAGTTCAATTTCCAAAGTAAAAAAATTAATTTTCAATAAAACAAAATTTTTCAACAAAATAGTTGAATCTTCGATCAATAAAATAAAGTTTCAGCAAAACACCTATTAGTGGAATCTTCAGCCAAAAAATCTGAATTTTCCATGGAAAATTGTATAGCTCAATTTTTAATTGAAACGATTTTATAGTGTATTTTTAATCTTATTTTATATTGAGAAATTCAAGTGATTTTCTCTCTGAATGACGGTACATATTTTAATTTCATATTCGTCATTAGCAAACATTTTTGTTTTGGGAACGATAATGTTGTAAGCCACCTCTACAGTTCAATTATCAGATGGAAATCATGTGAGCGGAGAATTGGTGAGCAAAACAGAAAAAATTCCAGTCGCAGTTTTCTTCAAGAAGTTTGATTTCTTCCAAAGAAGGCAAAAAAAGTTGCACGATCAAATTCGATTGATTTGAATTTGAATTTGAATATCTTCTTCACTTCAGAAAGAATTTCAAATTTCATTCTAAAGAAAAATGTCCAACTTAAAAGAATTCTTCAATTTTAAAGTCACGATTCTCTGTAGTCGGTATACCATTAAGTCAATTCCAAAATATGTTATCTAAAAATAACATTTTTCTAATACGAAGTCAGATAACAATATTTTTAACAGGTAATTGAATTGAAAAGCCAGTGTATTATGCTTCCCAAGGCTTCTTTCTTTGTGCGTTTTGAAAAAATGGAAAAAAGAAGTACTTATACAAACTGTTTTTAAATTTGATACTATAATAAATTTAAATTTAGAATTTAAAATTTAAAGATTTTTCGGGTTTCAATCGTGTGCGAAACTATGAATGTTGCCGACGTTTTGTGAACATTGCAGTTCACATCTTCAGGGCTGACCTGAAACTTTTAAATTCCCCTGCAATGCGCCCGAACCATGTCCCAATAATAAAAAATAGCAAATGAAATGAAGCAATTACGAGAGAAATATTCGTGTGTTTAGAAAATTCAGAAATTATGTCAACTGTTTCAATTTGTTCAAGCAACATTTTTGCGCTTTAAACTGTAAACATTGATTATTTTCTGATTTTAATGACGAAGATAATGAATGCTAAGAGTAATATTTTTTGTCAAAAGAATTTTCAATCACTTAAAAAATTTAAATAACCTGCTCCTTCCCACAGGAAACTTTGGATAAATTCTAGTTTTGTCGAATGTCTTAAACCATTATTGCCATTATTGCTCACGAACTTGCAAAGCGGTATTCAAGGTCGGTTCTTACATCTCGCACTGAAAACATACACTCATCAATAGTGTCCCGCTTCTCCCGCTTGGTGCACAATATACTATTTTCTATAATTTGCGAAAAAATGCCAGTTTTTCCACCTGTTCTTGGTGCTAAAAGTGACCGATTTTTTTGTCGATGACGTGGCGCATGCGCAGTGCCGACCTTTCCGGGCAACAGTGAAAAAAGTTAACGGATGCAGTGGAAAAAGTAAATGGACGCAGTGACGAAAGGGAGGCACAGTGAAAAAAGTAAATAAAGTGCAAACTACTTCGTGTTACTATGGGTGTGTGCGTGCTGCCTCGGGTGCGCTCGTGCATCGTGCGCAGCCAACTTCATTCTACTTTCCGACTCTGTCCCTAACCTGAAACACCGTCAGTTTCTCCGAAAATACGGTGTTATTGTTGCACTTTTTAAACAAATTATAGAAAAAGTATCGTGTCCCACACATTGAAAAAGCTCAATATACTATATGTTCGAAATATCAGCCATTATATTTTTTGTAAAGAAATCATCTTTTTTTGTTCAAAATTATTTTTTCAATTGGAAAAATCCTGTAATTTGTTGAAAATTCGTATTTTTTGTTAAAAATTATCTTCTAATGCATCTCTTTTGTTTCAAAAGTACCTATTTTTTTTGCAAATTTGTATTTTCGGCTGAGTTAAACTGTACTTGGTTCTAAATAAGAATATTTTTTGGTTGGAAATTGAACTATCACCTTTTCCATTGAGAATAAATCATTTTTGTTTGAAAGTTGAACTACTTTGTTATGAATGTCTTTTTTTGTGTTGAAGATTCATCATTTCAGTTCAAAATTCATCTCTTTTGTTGAAAAATTAACTATATCGTTAACATTTTTTCGGTTGAACATCCATTTTCTTAAATGAAAATTTAACTGTCCATTTTTGGTTCCGAATTTATATCATTCAGTTGAAGATTTTATTACATATATGGATTTATATTTGTGTTTTTTTTATGTTTGAGAATGCATGTATTTTGTTAAAGATGTTAGTATTTAGTTGAAAATATATCTGTTTCGGTTGAAAATTTATAATTTTTAGTTGAAAATTCACGTATTTTGTCGAAATTTTAACGTCGACTAAAAATTTTTTGATTGGTGGTCTTAGAATATTATAAATTTTCTAGATGTGAAAGTCGTAATTAAGTTAATATGAAGAAACATATTTAGAAAGAAATAGTTAGTTTTTAGCGCCAAAGAGATTCATAGTTAACTTGTAACTTATGAATAAAGTTTCGTTAAAATTAAATTGAGATATATATTTTTGAAAAACGAATGTAACTGAAAAAGTAACTATAGTTACTATTTTGAGAAATGCAACTAATAAAAAGTTACATTTTGAATCGGTAACGATAATGATAACTAGTTCTGTTTTTTCGAATTGTCACGGTAACTATAATTATTGTTTTTTTGAATTTATTGAGAAAAAAAGCTCACAGGGCTACAAAGCACCTTTAGGAGCTAAACAGAGTATACACATAGAACAATGTACAAAGATGTGGAGATATATAAATATATAGATGTAGAATCTAGAGTGTAGTGTACATATTTTTAGAACCCCGATTTAATATTAAAAATGTACATTTAACGACATTATCGGTCATATAAAAGAGTAAGTATGTACATGTAAGTATATGCTGTAAGAAGTTACTACAATCTTATATTAAGATGGCACTGTTGGTAAACTTATCTTATGATATAATTAGACAAAAGAAAAAAGAATATCATTAGCACACCTCGTAATAGAAAAAACATAAATGAATTAAAAAAATAGTAATGGTAATGGAAATAGAACTGAATATAGTAGAGAGAGAAAACAAGATACAGGCTAAGTCCACAGAGTTATATCAAATAAAGGTGTACCCATAGATTTGAGAAATTCAGAGAACATCTTTTTAAATGCAAATACTGTGGGCGCATTACGAATATTATTGGGCAGTTTATTCCAAAGCCGCCTCCCTCTAATTACGTAAGATTTTTGCATTAAACATGTTCTATGAGCAGGTATTGCCAGGGTACGACCTCTATCGCGCAGCCCAGGCCGACCTGGAAGGTTCAGATTCTCCCGCAAAAACAATTCCAATAAATATACAGGCTTTTCATTTTTAAAGATCATGTACAGCAAATTACCCATAAAATATTGTCTTCTCTTGGCTTCCAGTTAGAGCGAAGACCATCACTGTTTGCTACACATTGTAAGCGATTACTTAAGTAAGACTCAAACCAATTTATGGCACTGTTAGATATATTAAGGTTTTTTAATTTTTGGATTAAAAGGTCATGGTTTTCCGACTCGAACGCTTTGGAAAGATCAAAAAATACAACAATCGTTACTTCATTTTTATCTATTGCAGCTTTCAAATCAGCAATAAATTTAAGGAAAGCAGTGATGTTACTATGCTTGGCTAATGCACTGAGGATAGAAATAGGAGGAAAATCTGTTAGAGTTGAAGGGTTTGTAATCTTAGGAACAGGGCGAATCAAAGCTTGTTTCCATATATTGGGGAAAATCCCAGGCTGTAGAGAACAATTCTAAATGTGAAGTAGAACAGGAAGTATCACACGGAGAGAAATTTTAACCATTTTAATAGAGATACCATCGATACCGATAGCTCCTGAGGTTATCTTGGCAATTACTGGAAGCAGAGTGTCAGCCCCAATATAAGAGAAGTAGAAGTTAGCATCATCAAAAGGAGGCAATTCACTGGATAACAGAGTAGTATCAATTGGTAAAGGCTCAATCAGGAAACGATTCATGAAGTCATTTACCGGGTAGTTCTGATCAAAGGTTTGACTCTGAGAGGGAATAATACCAAGCCGCCGAAGGACCTTCCAGATATTTTCATCCCTATTCTTGTTAACAATTGCATTATAGTTATATTTATTTTTAGAGTCCCTTATCTTAGTTTGAACCAGATTCCTAAGGATACGGAATTCATTCCATCGTGCCGGGTCATTAGTCCTCCTAGCCTGAGAGTACTTTCTGTCTCTTTCCCTTCTGAGACTTTTACTCTCTTTCGATATCCACGGACAAGTTTTTTTCCCCGCCTGAAAATCATGTACTGGGGCTACTACATCAAATGTTGAAATTAATATATTATTGAGTTTTTCTACCTTTGAATTTAAATTTCTTTTAGAAAATACACTCCGCCAGTCAGCTTCAGAGAGCAGAGTGAACAATCTATCCTCATCAACTTTACTTAGGTTTCTGAATTTTTTAAAACACGGGGCGACATTTATA
Organism: Andricus quercusramuli; assembly: GCA_932178445.1. Lineage (NCBI taxonomy): Eukaryota > Metazoa > Arthropoda > Insecta > Hymenoptera > Cynipidae > Andricus > Andricus quercusramuli. The sequence goes on from CAKNXH010062423.1 coordinate 55,170, forward strand.
CTTGAATTGAAATTGTAATGTATTTGAATTAGATCATGGTTGGACAGGAAAGGAACTGGGTGTTGAGAATAATTTTGTACTCTAGTAAGATCTTCCATAGCCATAAGGTCAATCCATGTACCAGACATTCCGGAGTGGTGCGTAGATCCATGTGGTACTATAGATAAACCAGCTGAATTGACCAAAGACGTGAGGTATTGGGATTGGTTGGAGCGAATATTCAAGTTAGTATTGAAATCCCCTGCAATTATAACCTTATTATAATTAAGCGTATAATTAAAAAGCTCCGTCTCAAATTCATTACCGAAACCAGCATTGGGTGGTTTATATACAACCCCAAAAAGTAAACGTTCACGAGATAGAGAGAGATCAATAAATAAAAATTCAGTGGCCGGGACAGTGGTTTCAGTACTGACGTGTAGGATCTTACACTTAAAATCATTATGGACATATACGCAGACCCCACCACCTCTACGAGACACCCTGTCTTTTCTGAAAAGTGAGTAATTATTAAGGCTGATATTTGAGGAATCAAATTGAGGCTTGAGCCAAGTTTCAGATACAGCTATAATATGAAAGGATCTCTGACCAAAATAATCAGCGAACTCGTCAAAATGAGCAGGCAGGGATTAAGCATTGACGTGACATACATTAAGAAAGGCCATTAAATCTTACAAGAGGGAGACAATACCATAAATAGGGCTACTTACAAAAAAGAGCCCTGCAATAAAAGGTGATTAGCGTAAAAACCTTCCAGTTCCGTAGATCAGACCACATGTTGGAAACAATAATGTTTAGAATGCAGGTGTGAAATGGGTTGTACCAGATATGATAATAACATATAGAAAAGAGTACCAAAAAGTGTACATAAGGAGTGTACCTAAGCAAGAATAACATATGAGAAGTTAAGACTTTTCCTGACTGGAGCATCGTAATCTTATCAGCAGAGTGAATTAATATAGTAAGTAAGCATAAGAGAATCGCGAGAAAAATTAAGTAATCTAACGCTGGAATGTGAAGCATAATCAAAATAAAAAAGATAAATTTTATAATAGTTGCCAAATTTCTAACGACAGCATCAAAACAATATAGAATATGTAGAGTTATAAAATAAATAAAGTTAATAACCATCAGTATGCGAAATAAAATTACTGCAAACCATATTCCCCACGATGTCAATTGGGAATATTTTCTTCTTATGTCGAAATTAACGTAGAGAATCCAAATCCCGAACGTGAGCAAGAAAAACTCTCGGCGCAACATCAGATTTCCGGTAAAAAATCTTGCCCCCAGCAATCCACAGGTATTTTATTTTGTTGTTTCTTCTTAGTTCCAACGCGGCGCTGTAGATCTGCCGATTGGACTTATTGAGCGACTCCCTGATGTATAAGGCTCGATCTTCGCTCCAACCAATAAGTTTAGTCGAAAGACCACGCTTTCTTTTACCAAGTTCCAGAAAGTTCTTACAGGTAGCTTGTGAGTTAAAAGTGACTATTACTATAGGTGGAAGCGAAGGTCTAGCAGCAGTGTAATTTGCAGATTTGAGCCTGTATACTGTTGTCAGATCCGCCTTAGTGAGGGGTACCTCCAAGGTAGAACCGATTTGACAGATGACAGCTGAAAGGTCCTCCCCCTCTTTCTCTGGCAAACCATGGATCTCTAAAGTCTCGGAGAGAGCAGCTTGCTCCAGATTATTGCACTTTAGGGATTCCAGCTGCGATTGTCTATCCTGCAAATTCTTTGACGACGCAAAAATTTTGTTGACATCAGACACATTGGAAGCGGTAGTTTCCTCCAGTACAGAAATGCGCTTAGCATTATTGATGATATCATCCTTCATTTCCTTAATAGAGGTGTCAAGAGATTTATTGAAGGTGGTCTGATCATACTTGAATGATTCAAACAATGCTCTCATCTGTAACAGACCCGCCTCATGACATTTCGTGACCGCTTCGACAATAGCTGCCTCGACTCCGGGCACCAGAACCACTGATGCCGCACCTGACGTACTTCTGGTATCGTCAGCTGTTGAGGAAGTGTTGGACAGTTTTCGAACATGTCGAGAATTAGAAGAATTTTCCGATGTAGTAGTCACAGAGCAGCTGGAACAATACCAAACCTTCTGCTTTTTTTTAATTCTAGAGTGATCTTCACTCGGCAGGTTCATGCAATTCAGGTGCGCCAGGGCACCACACTTTCCACAAGCAAGTGAGTCAGCGACCCCTCGCGTGATCAATTCCTTACACACTGAACAGGCCACCATCTTGAACTTCCAATGTCCACAAAAATAACTAGGAAACACAAAATTAACTGTTTTCTGACTGAAACCCACTCAGAAATGCAACACAATGGAAACCTCAGCACTAAGCACAACCCGTAAGCAAGTTATAAAGACATACACTCACATGAAAACAAAGCAGTTAACCGAAAAAAAAAGAAAAGGTAAAAAAAGGTTCTTTCAAAAGGTAACTTATATTTGTAGATCTTTTTGACATGAATTAGATCATTTCTTTGAGAGTTCTCGTGTTGACGGATAACGATGTCAGACACAACCCGAAATAAAAATCATTACTTCTCAATCAATGAGTCCAAAAACTTCAAAATTCGACGACATCGATGACACTCGATTTTCACACGAAGCCTATATTTTCCACTTGAGATAAGAATTTCATCATTAGAATCATCACAATGAAAAATGTAAAATGATATCATTATCTACGAAGGAACATTTCGAAACTAATAGTGTCGTATTCTCACTTATATTATGTATATATTTGTTCTCCGATGATGCAATGGAATATTCCTAAGATACAGTTACCAACCAAATTATTCACTGAAGCATTAATCAGTTTCTTCTCTACTTTGCGAATATGAGGCTGCTCTATACATACGTTAGCAGTTTGGTGGTCATCCTTAATTCTATTGGTAAATATAATATCATAATATCTATCATTCTTATTATATTTTATTTAATACATGCATGAATGGGGATATTTCTCAGACCTGTGAAGCAGACTCAAGGTCCTCCTTTCGAGCGCATAGTCATATATTAGCAATTTGTATATTTACACTGTAAAAACTAGAATTTTCTTTTTTTCACAGTATCTTTTTTTTTTTGAAAAGCGTTAGTCAAGGTCGGTTCCTACGACTCACACTGAAAACATATACACTTATCAATAATGTCCCTCTTCTCTTCCTTACTGCATAAAATATTATTGAGCCTGATACCACAAATTAAATTACTTTCTAACTTCCCAGTAAATAGTTGAAGTTACGAACAGGGAGTTTAATTTTCAATTAAGGAAGAGGAATTTTGAACAAAACATTTGACTTTTCAATTAAATAGTCGAACTTCAAGCAAAATCAAGAGCAAAATAGTTGAATTTTCCATACGGAAATTCTACAAACATTCCTAGAAACTAATTTTGAACTGAGTTTGACTTCCGCTGATAAACTGCGCTCGCGGAAATCACAATCTGGACACCACAAGCTTGCACCAGGTATGCGAACAACATCATCTTCAAGAAAATTATGCTACCCATATCAAAACCTTGCACCTACTTGCATCTTCTCCGGGAAAGTCTGGATTTTACAGTACTTTAGGGTCCCTGAAGTGAGTTTCTCGAAGACACGAGATTGAACCAATACCACAGGTGTTAAAAACACATCTTCTCCGAGAAAGTCTGAGTATTACAGTACTTTAGGGTCCCTGGAGTGGGTTTCTGAAGGACACAAGATTGAATTGATACCCCAGGTGTAAAAAAAAATCATTTTCAGGGAAATCTCGTTTTTATAGCACTTTAGGGTCCCTGAAGTAAATTTCTCAAGGAAACGAGATTGAACCAGACTTCCCGGAAGGAGATGCGCTTTTCACACCTGAAGCATTAGTTAAATCTCCTGTCGTCGAGGAACCCACTCCAGAGACCCCAAAGTACTGGAAAACCCGGACTTCCCCGGAGAAAATGTGTTTTTTACACCTGGTGCATTGGTTCAATCTTTTGTTTACGAGGAACTTACTCCAGGAACCCTAAAGTACTGTAAAAAATTAGATTTCCCTGGCGAAGGTGTGTTTCTTACACCTGGTGGACTGGTTCAATGTCGTGTCTTCGGAAAACTTACTCCAGGGACCCTAAAGTACTGTAAAAAATCAGACTTCCCCGGAGAAAATGTGTTTCTAACACGTGGTGCATTTTTTCAATCTCTCGTCTTCGAGGAACTCACTTCAGGGACCCTAAAGTACTGAAGAACCCGGAATTCCCCAATAAGATGTGTTTTTTACCCCTGGTGCATTGCTTCAATCTTGTGTCTTCGAGGAACTCACTCCAGGGACCCTAAAGTACTGGAAACCCCGGACTTGCCCGGAGAAGATGTGTTTTTTACACCTGGTGCGTAGTGCCACAATAGGCTTCATAGCTTAAGCGCCAGGGGAGTTCTCCATGGGCTTCCCGCCCGTATTAAAACTAACTGTACCTGGTGCATTGGTTCAATCTTGTGTCTTCGAGGAACTTACTCCAGGGAGCCTGAAGTACTTTAAAAAATCAGACTTCCCCGAAAAAGATGTGTTTCTTACACCTGGTGCATTGGTTCAATATGGTGTCTTCGAGGAACTCACTCCAGCGACCCTAAAATACTGGAAATCCGGGCTTCCCTGGAGAAGATGTGTTTCTTACACCTGGTGCATCTGTTCAATCTCGTGTTTTCGAGGAACTTACTCCAGGGACCCTGAAGTACTGTGAAAAATCAGATTTCCCTGGAGAAGATGAGCTTTTTACACCTGGTACGTTGGTTCAATCTTGTGTCTCCGAGGAACTTACTCTAGGGACGCTAAAGTACTGTAGTAAATCAGACTTCCCCGAAGAAGATTTGTTTTTCACTCCTGGTGCATTAGTTCAATCTCGTGTTCTCGAGGAACTTACTCCAGGGACCAGTTTACAAGGCCTTCGAGGTAAACACTGAGAATTACTCTCCAAACGTAGGTAAAAACAGAAGAACACCCGAGATGTGCGGGTAAAATTTTGATGTACCTACAACTTTTGTAACCATTTTTTTTTCGTAGCTTGAGTCATGTTTCGAAAAATTTTTATTTTTCATCTTCAATGTTAGTTTTCACGATTAAAACAAAAACTAAGCATCATATCAAAAAATGATAAGTGATATAAAATTCATAGCTCTTTTTTAAAATAACAACTTTTGTCTTATTGTTTTTCCTCAGCTTGTGTCGCTTGTCAAGAAATTTTTTATTTTTATTTATTTTTAATGTTTTTTCTGCGAATAAAATAAAAACTACGCGTCCTATCGGAGAGTATCCAAAAACAAATTTTGTATATCTTTTTTCAATACACAATTTTTGTGAATCATTATTTGTCAAATCTTGCACAATTTGATTGAAAATTGAATTTTTCATTCTTTTTGTGCAGTCAAAATTTCAATTTTCGATTAAAAAAAAAAAGATTCGGAAACGTCCGTTATTTGGGTTAAAAATTTCACTGTTTTCTTGTTTTGAATTTTGTAAGTGCCATCACTCTAGTAATTTTTCTTTCATCAAAAAATGTCATTCGGAGCAATTGTGCGCATTTTTAAGAACTACAGTGAAGCGTACGTAGAATTTTTGAATCTTGAAAAAAGTGGTCTCAAAATTTTTGAAAATGCTTTTTGAATTTGCATCCAAGATAGCTGGCTAACGAACCTTACCTTCAGTTTAGGACACTTCTAGAGTATACCAAGGGCCAATCCAAACCGTCAATTCTTCCGAAAGTTATCGGTCCAATAGACAAAAAATCTACAGACACACAGATCACAGGCACAAACTCAGAACACAGCCAGACAGACAAACACATTCGCGAAAACCAGTTTTTCGCGTTCAGGGGGTCTCATAACTTGGTCTTTTAACAAAAGCGCGGGGGGGGGGGGGGGTGTTGTCAAATATTAGACGAATCTAATACCTTCTCTGATGAAAATGTAAAAATTATCAATTTCCTCAAAAATGGATTTGAATATTCCAATTGAATTATTTATAATGATGTTAATATAAAATGGGGAAAATTGAATATGTATATATTATACATTATATTATATTGTATATTCAGAAAATAAAACTCAATAAAGGGGCACAACTGAAAAAGGATCCGAATCTTATTCGCAAATAAGATTTTGTTTTCAGATATTGTTCCTTGACATCAGAATAATTTTAAACCCAAAATGTGACTAAAATTAAGTAAATATGATTGACTTGTATCAATAATGCTTCCGAAGTTTTTTTCATTCGCGATGATTGTTTCGTAACTCTTTTTTGAAAGTAAAAACTGAGTCAAAAGATATTTGCAGAACAATTGGACATACTAAAAACTATTTGTTGCATGGAGTGGGGATTAATCATATTTCAGAATTATTTCGAATGATTTCGACCGAATCATCAGAAAGATACTTTCTGCAAAGAAATTTTGAATTCAGTCCAAGCTGTTAGACATAGATTTTCTGAACAAGAAGAATACAAGCGCGGCTTGTCAGTTTGAGCGTGCCTAGGGCGCGTGGCTGTGGGTGAAGTTGTTCTACAAAAATTTGTAGAACTTTGTAGAAACTTTTATCTCTTCATTTTTTTTTCATCTCTAGTGCGGTTATACCAAAAAATTAATTATTTTATTTCTCATTCTATTTTTGACGATTAAAACAACAAAAACGCGTCCTGTCGAAAAGTGATCGCTAGCGGATTTGCAGATCTTTTTCAAATACACAATTTTTCATGATTCATCTTTATTTATTGTCAAAGTTATTTACCACGATGAAAATAAAAACTGAGCGTTCCAATAACAAAATGATACATTACAAATTTTTAGCTTTTTTGGGGGGTCGGACAAATTTTTGCTGTTTTTTTTTTAATTTGTAGCATTTGTAGAAATTTGTAGGGGAACTTAAAAGTTTGTTATGAGAATATTATAGCGTGTTCGAAAATCAACGATTTTTTAATCCTGACTTTTTTTTTCATATCGTGCGTTGTTTGGCTTACCATTTTCGTTCGTTTTTTTGAATATTGTGAATGCTATAACTCTGGGAATTTTTTTTTTCATAAAAAAATGTCATTAGGATGAATTTTTAGTCTTTATGAGTAATCCAAATAGCCGTAAATAAAATTTTTAAATTAAAAAAAAAATACCGAGAATTAAAAAAATGCATTAACTTTTGGAATTTGTATCCAAAATGGCGAATGGCAAAAGGGGGTCTAATTTTAAACAAATCTAATACCTTCTCTGATGTGAATGTAAAAAATGAATCTCCTATTTATCATTACAGAATTCAGTTTACAGTCTGACGGGAATCCTCATTGCGAACGTAATCTTGGTCCTTCTTCTTCCTTTTCTGGCAAAAAACATTCGCCTGAACGGACTCCTAAAGAGGAGCCTTCTTTTCGTGCCAGGTCAATGTCTCCTGCTAGCAGGCCTCCTTCTTTTAGAGTACTTGGATATACACTTGGAGAGCTTGGATACATTCGGCTTGTTCCCCACACAAATCAGAACATTCGATTCGAATTTCGAAGATACACCTTTGCAGTTGGTACATCAATTAGTTGGAAAACAGAAAAAAATATCTATAGGCTCTTGCCAAGCCAAGAACATATTGTATTATCAGCATCCAATGGTGACATTTTTGCAATATTAGCGGATAGTGGGGTTCTTCGTGGAATGTATAGGAAAGGTACAACTCATGCGCGAATAAAAATAAATATTAACAGCGGTGCAGTTGATAATTTGACTCCAGATGAAATGAGGGATTGCCCATTAGGCAACAGACACCCAATCTTCCCACAAAATTTTATTAAGGTTTTTGCAACCTACGATTCACTACAGTTCGAACAAAAACCTAGTGGTGAACGTATTCTTGGTTCATCTTCTTCTGCCAGGCAACATTCACCTGACCGGACTTATCCTCAGGAGTCTCTACTTCGTGCCAGGTCCATATCTCCTCCGGGCAGGCCTCCCTCTCATGAAGTACTTGGATATGCACGTGCAAAACTTGGATATATTCGGCTTATTCCCCAGACAAATCCGAACCGCCAATTCGAATTTCGAAGATATGTTTTTCCTGCTAATAAAAGAATTAAATTGCTGTCAGAAAATAAAATATATGTGCCCGTGCCAACCAGAGAACATATTGTATTATCAACATCCAGTGGTGTCGCTTTTGCGATATTGGAGTATAGCGGGATTCTTCGTGGAATATATAGGTTTGATAGAAAATATTGGAGAATAAAAATAAATATGATAAGCGGTGCAGTTGAGAAAATGACCGCGGAAGAGATGAGCGAATGTCATATAGGCAAGCAGTACCCAGTCTTCCCACGCTGGTTTCATGAAGCTGTTTCAAATGAAGATTCCCTGCAGTGCGTGTATCATTAATTCAATAAAAAAATATGATCTGAAATGTAGTATTATTTGTAATCCGTAGTCAGATCAAAATTAAATTGTAAGATTTGAGTGAAAATTTATTATGGTTATCAAGGCTTCTTTTCTTTATCTTTTGCTAATCCCCACAAGGACAGTCAAGTTTCAATTCTTTGAATTTTGAGAATTGGAGTTTTCCGACCCGAGTTTCTTGTAAACACCATATCGTCCACACCGCGCATAGAATTTTAATTAGTATTGCAGCTTGAATTTCAATATACGTAAGTTATTGAAACTCATTAAATAAAACGAATTATTTGTTTGATACGATTTGTTTGATTCAAATAAACAATTTCATTAAGTCTAACACAAATTTTGTTTAAACGTCTTATACTTAAATTAAAGAACGTATTCATTTGATTCAAACTTTGATTCACCTATTTGAATGTATCAGCGTGTTTACTCGGAATGTGTGAGCGCCTAAGCGTTAAGAGAAAGCCTAAGCGAAGCTTCGAAAATTTGGAAGTTTCATTGCGCGAGCTGGAAAATTATTATAGATAATATTATATGATATTTCCAGCTGAGGTAGAATTGGGGACATACAATGTCATTCGTAAATTTCTAGTTATAAGAGCAATCTCCCCATGTGAGACATGTGATGGAGATTTTCTGTCATAATATTTTTTTAGGCAAATGATGAAGATCGGTTTATTTTCTATTTGAGAAAACTTATCGTTTCCATACCGACCTCCCACTTCAAAATAGAGGACATGAAAACAGTCATACGGCTTTTGAACAGGGACTGTTTCATATCCGTTATAGGTCTAAGGGATGCCTACCTCATGGTTTTCGTAGCAAAAAAGAATCGCAAGTATCTGCGATTCTCTTTTCAATATGTTGTTTACGAATTCAAGTGCGTACGTTTTGGACATTGTACTACGCCATTTGTTTTTACTAAACTACGCAAACCTGTAATTCAAAAACTAAGAAGTGAAGGCATCGTTTTGTTTATATATTTAGACGATATTATAATAAAATAGCTAATTCCGAGGATCAATGCAAGCAGCATGTCTTAGTAACGCGATTATTGCTAGAATCACTGGGCTTAATTGTGAATGAGGACAAACGTCAACTCACTCCTTCACAAAGATGATAAAGGAGTTAGCGCAATTCATCGGCACTCTGATAGCTGCTTGCTCTGCCGTTAAGTGCGGCTGCTTGTACATGAAAAGACTGAAACGGGAGAAATATTTAGCCTTGAAGGTATCAAAAAATGATTACGATTCAAAAGTTATTCCTTCCAATCTTATTCAATCGGATTTGGAATGGTGGGCGCAGAAGGTAAAGAAGCCAAACAACTCGATTCGAGAACGAAAATTCAAAAAAGAAATTTTCACTGATGCTTCTCTGACAGGGTGGGGATCCTATTGTAACGGCGAGAAAGCTCATGGGTTATGGAGTCTAAAGCAGCAAAAACTTCACATAAATACCTTAGAGCTAAAAGCAGCATTCATAGGTTTAAAATTCTTTACAAGGGAAGATCAAAATTGTAAAATTTTGCTCCGAATAGACAATATGACTTTCATTGCATAGGTCAACAGGATGGGAGGCATACAATACCTCAGACTAACGCACCTCGCACGCCAGATCTGGAATTGATGCGAAGAACGCGATCTATGGATCCATGCGTCCTACTTACAATCAGAGGATAATAAAGATGCGGATGAACTATCCCTTATTTTACCTCACGAAACGAAGTGGGAGTTGGCTGACTCAGCCTTTGATAAAATAGAAAAAGCTTATGAGCAGTTCGATATAGATCTTTTTGCATCTAGGGTTAATGCTAAATGCCCAACTTACGCGTCGTGGCTTAAGACTCAGACTCAGTAGTAATGGATGCATTTAACATGAACTGGCAGGGCCACTTTTTCTACGCTTCTTCTCCGTTTGCTCTTGTAGTGCGAGTATTACAAAAGATACAAGTAGATTAAGCAAAAGCCGTTTTGGTAGTACCTATCTGGCATACACAACCTTGGTATCTTCTATTCATGTCCCTGGCTATCGGTAAGCCGAATGTGTTCAAACCCGCTCATAATCTGTTATCTTCTCGTCATAGGAAGACGCACCCTTTGCATCGGAACCTTTACCTGGCAGCAGCGTACTTATCAGGGAGCCTTCACGAAGAGAGCAGCCACTGAAGAGGCTGCAGAGGTAATACTGAGCTCGGTTTCAAAAGGAACCTTGAAGCAGTACAATAAAACAATTCGATTATGGTGGGAATTTTGCCAGATGAATGTTATCGGGGTTTTCAATAACGAACTCTCGTTTATTCTAAAAATTTTTTCGGAAGCAATGAAGACAACTCGCTCATACAGCACTCTTAATGGGTACAGAGCAGCCATCTCACTCCTGAGGGGTAATGAGATGGGCATGGATGCATGGATTTCTCGGTTTTTCAAGGGAGTAGCTATGATAAAGCCCCCAAAAGCAAAATACGTCACTACGTGGGATCTCAAGTTCGTTTTGGACCATTTATCTACTCTTCACCCGCTTGGAAATCTATCTCTGAAAAATTGACGCCAAAATTGGCGTCTCTTTTAGCCCTGGCCACGGCGCAACGAGTTCAGACGCTGACGGCAATTTAACTTGAAAACATCAATTTAGATAGAGAGCCGATTCAGATAATAATAGCTCAACAGATAAAGACGACGGGCAGAAACAGGTTCCAGCCAAGCAATGAAATTCCGCTTTTCTCAGATCAACCGGAACCGTTTGCAGCATCCGTGTTGCGGACTTACATCGAGGGAACTGCTTCGCTGAGAACTAGGAATAGAAATAAAGGGAGTCTGTTCCTAACATTCAAAAAGCCTTTCCACATAGCATCATCGCAGAACATAAGTCGCTGGATACAGGACATGCTTGAGAAAAGCCGAGTAGACACAGAGATCTTCTCACCTCACAGCACACGTCATGCGGCTACCTCAACTGCAGCTCGACGAGGAACCAGCATCGACGTGATTCATAAGCCTGCTGGATGGACAGCAAGTTCTTCAGTTTTCGCGAAATTTTCTAATCGGCCTGTTGGACAATCAGCTACGTTTGCAACAGCTATTATTAACTGATAATGAGTTTCTTCATCTTCAATTACTCCGTTTTTTGTTCAGTTCTCATTCATTATTAACGAATTCGAAGATGCACTTTTGCAGTTGGCACATCGATTAGTTGGAAAACAGATGGGAAAAGCTTTAGTCTTGTGCCAAACTAATAACATATTGTATTGTCAACATCAAATGTTGACATCTCAGCAATATAATCGGATTATTATTAGCGGGGTTCTTCGTGGAATATATAGGCGAGGTAAAACTCACGCGCGAATAAAAATAATTATGATCAGCCTCGCAGTTTATAATTTGACTCCAGATGAAATGAGGGATTGTCCATTAAGCTACAGCCATTCAATCTTCCCACACAGTTTTATCAAAGATTTTGCAAGTTACGGTGCACTACAGTATGAACGGAATCCTAATGATGAACGTGATCTCGGTTCCTCTTCTTCTGCCAGACAAAGTTCACCTGACCGGACTTCTCCTCAGGAGCCTCCTGTTCGTGTCATGTCCATATCTCCTACATGCAGGCCTCCTTCTCATGAAATACTGGGATATGCACTTTCACTACTCGAATATATTCGGCTTGTTCCTCAAACAAATCCTAACCGGCAATGATTGGAACACGGTATTTGGAAAACTAGAGATCAGGGACAACTTCATCTGGCGCATGACAAAGGCTCTCACCAAACCTTGAACTAACATTCTCCCTCTTGAAAAACCCGCTCGAACCTTTGCACTCTTTCCCAGTAGTAAAGCTAACCCTCTAGCAGAAAGCTATGGAAGTAACTTCGCACCATATGATGAACTATCAGACCCACAACACATCACGGAATATAAAAAAATTGTCTCTGAGTATGTCAAAATCCCAAGTACTGATAATTTCAAGGAAATAACCCATTAGGAACTAACAAAACGAATTAAAACTATAAATAATATATGAAGGTGGTAAAAAATTGACATACTTCAGACCAAAAGTAGATTAAGATGTTGAAAGTCCTTTATAATCTACTGCCAACGTTTCGAAAACTTGTGTCGTTTTCCTCTTCAGGACGTACATTAAATTTCAAATTTCGTCACCTTGGTCAATATTTATAATATAAAAATCCTCTTCCTCATCTTATCACTGTTGAAACTTCATTTTTTACAAAATTTTGTGTTGGAGCAGAAAAGTTGGGGAGTCTCTGACTACTCAATCTAAGTTAACCTGATTATTAAAATTTTTTAAACAAGTATAAGTGTTTTTTAACAAATTTAATAATGAATAGTTCAATTTCCAAAGCACAAAAATTAATTTTCAACCAAAAAAAAAACAATTTTCAACAAAATATTTGAATCTTCAATCAATGAAATAAAGTTTCAGCAAAATATCAATTAGTTGAATCTTCAGCCAAAAAAGATGAATTTTCAATAGAAAAGTTGTTTAGTTGAATTTTTAAATTGAACGATCAATTTGCAAAAGAATTGTTCACCCGAATCAATCAATCAATTAATTTCATTGCTTTTCTAACTATTTTCTAATTATCACCATTCAAATTGTGGTGAAAGGTAGCCACGGACATTTATAGCCCAATATAGGAAAATTGAAATTTCTCACATGCCTTCAGATTGCGAATTTTTTTCTGGAAATTGAACTATTTCAGTAATTTTACTTATTATTTTGATTAAAATTTAATTTTTTGTTTTAAATTTTATTATTTGGTTGAAAATGTAATAATTTGGTTCGAAATTGAACGATTTTGAAAGAAAATCATTTCATTCGGTTGGAAATGTAACCGTTTTGTTGAAAATCAGTTTTTTGGTTGAATGAAACTGTTTTTGATTTGAAATTAATTTTTTCTGTGGAAATATATTAACTATTATATTTTTAAATCAGAATTTATCTTTTTTTGTCAATAATTAATTTTTTCGAATGAAAATCTAACTGTGAAATTCTTGGTTGAAAATTGATCTTATTTAGTTGAAAATTTATATATTTCGTTCAAAATTCGTCTTTTTATGGTAAAAAATTAAACAATCTCGTTACGAATTCGTCTTTTTTGGTTGAAATTTTGTCTATTACATTTTTCATTGAGAATTCATCTTTTGGCATTTTTCGCTTGAAACTTCAATAAGCGGGTTGATATTTTTTCTATCTTGACTGCAAATTGAACTATTTCATTGAAAAATGTTTTTTTGTTCGAAATATCAGCTATTACCTTTTTTGTAAAGAAATCATCCTTTTTCGTTGAAAATTATATTTTCAATTAGAAAAATCCTGTAATTTTTTGAAAACTCGTATTTTTTGGTAAAAAATTATCTTCTTGGTTGAAAATTCATCTCTTTGGTTTCAAACGTACCTATTTTCTTGCCAATTTTTTTCGGTTGAGTTAAACTGTACTTGCTTCTAAATAAAAATATTTTTTGGTTGAAATTTGAACTATCACCTTTTTCATTGAGAATCAATTATGTTTGTTTGAAAGTTAAAGTACTTTGTTATGAATGTTTTTTTTGTGTTGAAGATTCATCATTTCAGTTCTTGGTTAAACATCCACTTTTTTCTAGAAGTGATAGTCGTAACTAGGTAAATATAACGAAACACTTTTAGGAAGAAATAATTAATTTTGAGCGCCAAAGAGATTTATAGTTAACTTGTAATCATTTGTAAGTTATGAATAAGGATTTGAAAAAATTAAATTGGGATACATATTTCTGAAATACCAATGTAACTGAAAAAGGAACTGTAGTTACTATTTTGATAAATGCAACTAATAAAAAGTTACATTTCGAAGCGGTAACGATAATGATAATTAGTTCCTTTTTTCGAATTCTAAAGGTAACTATAACTAGTTTCTTTCAAAAAGTAACTTATATTCGTATATTTTGTTATATGAATTATTTTATGCGTTATATTTTATCTTATATTAAATATTTTGGCCGCGAAATAGAACTTTTTATGTTTTAAAACGCTTTTCCGATTTATTAACGAGAGCGCGTGGTCAAAAACGGTTGGCTAACCAAATCTTCCTTCCTTTTCAGGCCTTAAAGAAGCGTACCAAAGGAAACTTCAATCGGCTCGTTTTTTCGAGAGTTGTCTCGTTGACAGATAACAATGTCAGACAGAAACCGAATTAAAAATCATTACTTCTCAATAAATGAGTCCAAAAACTTCAAAATTTGACGAAATCGACGACACTCAATTTTCAGATGAAGGCAATATCTTCCGTTTGAGATAAGAATTTCATCATTAGAATGATCATAATGAAAAATGTAAAATTGTATCATTATCTACGAAGGAACATCTTGAAACTAACAGTGTCGTTATCTCACTTATATTATGTATATATTTGTTCTCCGATGATGCAATGGAATATTCCTAAGATACAGTTGTTAACCAAATTATTCACTGAAGCACTAATCAGTTTCTTCTCTACTTTGCGAATATGAGGCTACTCTATACATACGTTTGCAGTTTGGTGGTCATCCTCAATTCTATTGGTGAATATAATGATATGATATATCTATAATTCTTATTATATTTTATATAATACATGCATGAATACGCATATTCCTCAGACCTGTGGAGCAAACCCAAGGTCCTCCTTTCAAGCGCATAGTCATATATTAGCAATTTGTATATTTACACTGTAAAAACTAGAAATATCTTTTCTTCAAAGTATCATTTTTTTTGAAAAGCGGTACTGAAGGTCGGTTCCTACGACTCACACTGAAAACATACACTTATCAATAATGTCCCTCTTCTCTTCCTTAATGCATATAAAATACTATTGAGCCTAATACCATCAATGAAATTACCTACTTACAACATAATAGAATTTTTGAGCAAACTTGATTTTCAACCTACAAAGATGAATCTATTCGGAGATACCTATACAACTCTATTTTCTAACTTTCCACCAAATATTTGAGCTTACAAACAGAGAGTTTGATTTTAAATTAAGAGAGAGGAATTTTCGACAAAATAGTTAATTTTTTTATGAATTAATCGAATTGTCAAGCAGGGTCTAGAGCAATGTAGGTGAATCTTCGAGAAAAAGTGAAATTTTTGAACAAAATGAATTACTACGTTCACTTTCAATGTTATTTTCTATGACTTAAACCAAAAATACGCATCCTAGTGTATAGTGGGCTTATAAATTTGTAGGAAGTAAATAAAAACATTGGATAATTTTTTATTCGAAATTTTCTAACTTTTAATATTTGAAATTATTTAATTTTCAATACTTCAAACTTTCTCATGGTCTACTTTTTAAAAATAATAGAACATTATGCGTGCCATGCGCGCATTAATTACACTTCCTTTAGAAAAAGAACTCGGTTCATTTTCCAACATTTTGTTACAGATATATAGCGAGGAAATTCCTCCAGTGAATTCAATATGCATGACAAATTTTTCCACTTACTTACAATTCTTTCTTTTGGTGGAAAATTAGTTTTCTCATTGAAAATAATTTTTTTTTCAACTAAAATGTCAACTCAATTTTGTTTTCAAATTTTTCTATGGACATTTAATCTTTTTGGCAGAGAATTCATATGTACTATTGAAAATGTAAATACTTCTACAAAAATTAAAGTTATTTGTTTAAAACCTTATTTTTCTATCTGAAAATTCAACTAATATATTTTTTGTTGAAAATTTAGCTTTTTCAGTTAAAGATTTATCTATTTGGTTGATAGTTTGTCTTTTTTTGTAAAAAATTAACCTTTTAAGTTAAAATTCATGTATTTAATTTAATTTATTTGGTTAAAAAATAGCTTTTTCTTATTAAAAATTGATATTTTAAACTGAAAATTCAACTCAATTTCTTACCGAGATTCTTTTTCATACAAATTTCATCTTTTTGGTAAAAAATTCAATTGTTCAGTTTAAAATTTTTTAGTTGAAAATTCACCCATTTATTTGAAGACTTATCTTTTCTTCTGGTAGAAAATCAACCTTTTTGGTTGAAGAGGCAACTATTGGGTGGAAAATTCCATTAAAAATAAAAAATGTTGATGGAAAACTCATGTATCTTCTTTAAAATTATTCTTTTTTATTAGAAAATTGATCTTCTTGGTTGAAATTTCCATTTCTACAGTTAAAAATTATTTTTTATATTGAAAATTAATTTTTTTCAATAAAAATTTAAAAATTAATTTTGTCAAATGAAAATTTAAATATACTCCATTTTTAGATTTTTTTAAAAGCCATTACATCTTTTCGGTTGAAAATTTAACTATTTTGTTGAAAATTTATTCTATTTGTTTAAAAACTTATTTCTCCAACTGAAAATTAAACTATTCTATTCTTTGTTTAAAATGTATGTTTTTAATTGAAAATTTGTCTTTTTTTACAGAAATTCTTGTTTTTGGTTGCAAATTCACCTCGAAATTTACGTAATTGGTGATTTTTTTTTTGGTGTGAAGATGCATTATTTTAGTTAAAATTTCATTTCTTCTGTTGAAAATTGAACAAATTTTATTGAAAATATGTTCTTTTTTGTAAAAGATAATTTTTACAACGAAAAAGGTAGCTACTTCATTTTTACTACAAAATTGATATTTTCAAGTTGAAAATTCACATCTTTTGTTAAAAAAATTTCCTCTTTTATGAGAAATTCAATTATTTAGGTAGAAAATTCATATTTTTTCCTTATAAATTCGACCTTGTTTTCAAACATTAGTCTTCGGGGATCTCGCCTCGAAGTTCGAAGTCAGTGGTCTAGTGCCGGCCGATGTTTTTTCATCACCCGTATTTTTGTACGTCAATTTTTAAATACATTTTACTTTCGTTTAGTGACTTGATAAGTATTATTCACTGAGAGAAAAGGATAGTCTATATATTTGAATATTTTCTAAAATTTCACAATGTAGACCGAAGCTTAAAAATATTAGAGTGTCTACGGGGGACTTGGCTTTAAACTTCAGCCCTGGGAATGTTGACGTCCATAGCGACTCTCATTTTACCTTACTGTTGTATAATTCCTCTCCTAATGAAAGTAAAAATCTCTTTAATAATTCTGGAATCTATACTTTCTTTTAAGTGAATCGTTAATATCACACAAAAGTAAACTTTACATCATTCATTTGATGAAAATCTACAATACTTTGCGTTATTTTATAATATACTGGTATGAAAAAAATACAACCCTTATATCAATTATTACATATCAGAATTTTCACTTTTGGACTTGAGTTTTTACATAACTGGTTTGTATTATTTACAGTTATGCTTTGTATTAAATCCTTGAATAATTTTAAGCTTCATCTAAATGCACTAATGCCCTCCATTTACCTAACTAATTTGGGTAAATTTCAATTAACAAATTTTCTCCGTGTAAGTTTGAGCGCGTTTTTCATAACAAAATGTCATTAGGATGAATTTTTAGTCTTTATGAGTAATCCGAATAGCCGTAAATAAAGTTTTTAAACATTAAAAAAAGTAGTCTCAAAAGTTTAAGAAATGCTTTAGCTTTTTTAATTTGTATCCAAAATGGCTGGCTAAACAACTTGACTTCAGTCTCAAAACACTAAAAAAGTGCATAAATGACCAATTCAATCTGTCAATTTTTTCGAAAGTTATCGTGCTGACAGACTAAAAACCTACATACATACACACATACACAGGGGGTCTAATTTTGAACAAATCTAATACCTTCTCTGATGTGAATGTAAAAAATGAATCTTCTATTTCTCGTTGCAGAATGCAGTTCACAGTCTGACGGGAATCCTCATAGCGAACGTAATCTTGGTCCTTCTTCTTCCTTTTCTGGCGAAAAACATTTGCCTGAACGGACTCCAAAAGAGGAGCCTTCTTTTCGTGCCAGGTCAAAGTCTCCTGCTAGCAGGCCTTCTTCTTTTAAAGTACTTGGATATACACTTGCAGAACTTGGATATATTCGGCTCGTTCCCCGCACAAATCAGAACCTTCGATTCGAATTTCGAAGATACACTTTTGCAGTTGGTACATCAATCAATTGCATAACAGATGAAAAGAGATATATTCCTGTGCCAATTCAAGAACATATTGTATTATCAGCATCCAATGGTGACACTTTTGCAATATTAGCGGATAGCGGTGTTCTTCGTGGAATGTATAGGAAAGGTACAACTCATGCGCGAATAAAAATAAATATTAACAGCGGTGAAGTTGATAATTTGACTCCAGATGAACTAAGGGATTGTCCAGTAGGCAAAAATCGCCCAATCTTCCCACAATGTTTTATTAAAGCTTTTTCAGATCACGATTCTCTACGCTTCGAACAAAATCCCAGTGGCGAAGGTATTCTTGGTTCATCTTCTTCAGTAAGACAACAGTCACTTGACCGGACTTTTTCTCAGGAGCCTGCACTTTGTGCCAGGTCCAGGTCTCCTCCGGGCAGGCCTCCTTCTCATGAAGTACTTGGATATACACGTGCAAAACTTGGATTTATTCGGCTTATTCCTCAGAGAAATCCGAACCGGTACTTTGAATTTCGAAGATATGTTTTTCCTGCTAATAAACGAATTAAATTGAGGTTAGAAAATAATATATATGTGCCCGTGCCAACCCGAGAACATATAGTATTATCAACATCCAGTGGTGTCGCTTTTGCAATATTGGAGTATAGCGGGATTCTTCGTGGAATGTATAGGTTTGATAGAAAAAAATATTGGAGAATAAAAGTAAACATGATAAGCGATGAAGTTGACAGTATGACCGCAGAAGAGATGAGCGAATGTCATGTAGGCAACCATCACCCAATCTTCCCACGTTGGTTTGAAGAAGCTGTTTCAAATGAAGATTCTCTACAGTGTGTGTATCATTAATTCAATAGAAAAAAGATGAACTAAAACATAATATTCTTTGTAATCCGTAGTCGAATCAAAATTAAATTAAAAGATTTGTGTGGCAATTTATTATAGTTATCCAGGCTTCTTTTCTTTTATATTTTGCTAATCCCCACAAGGACATTCACATTTTTATTCTTCAAATTTTTAGAGTTCAGAGAGTCACACAAGGAAGGTAAACGGCGACCATGATTCTGTCAGAGTGGTTTATCCGAAATCAAAAAACAAAATTCGATTTTAATCTATAGGTGAATGGCTATCTTCGGAACTAGGATTTTTTCAAAATTTCGAAAATTCAATTTTTTGTATGCTTTTGAACATTAAGACCCAGAATTTCGTGATTTTTTGAGATTATTTTTTTATGAAAAAAAAATGGTTCGATATTTCTCAAAAATCCTAGTTCAGGGGATAGCCGTACGTGTGCTGAATGTACGATTAAAATTTGAAAGCGATCGATGGAACCGTTTTTGAGAAATCACGGTCGCCAGTTTCAAAAATGTAGTTTTGAGAAAAACTCGTTCGAAAGTTCGGGTGATATGGCTGTTACGTCGCTGACTGTAAAGCCAAAACTAAGGCATCGTTACATCCAATTTGAGTTTCAGACTTTGAGGACAGCAGTGCCCCTTTAAATATGTCTGCGTATAGCGTGTAAATAGAATCGGCGTCTAGTACAAATCCGAAGGTACACAATAGCTCTTGTTTTCTGCCCTGTCGAGCGGTCGGCCGCGCACTCTAAATTTCACTTCTCACTGCTGTAACCTTCCAATGACTTCGAATTTCAGAAAATTACTTGATCAGTGTATTCTATACATATTCTAGATTGGATTTATGCGAAAAAAGTATCGATTTTTTGAAACCGTCACACGGAATTCCCCCCTTAATTAGTTTATTTTCAATCTTAATCTTTACGATTTGAAATAAAAATACGCATCCTAGCCTGAAGTGGTTTCAAGAAAATTTGTAAATAAGATTTATTCACAAAATTTTGTTGAATAAAATGTTATTGTAGCTTGTATCCTGTTTTTAAAACGATATTTTTTCATTTTCAATATATTATCATAACAAGAATTCATAACAAATGTGTAGATCTTCTTTGGTCGAACTTGGTACTTTCATTTTTTCCGCCTGTTGTGTCATTTTTCTAAGAGTATAATTTTTTTTACTTTGAATCTTGTTTCTTACAATAAAATGGAAATCTACTTGTTCTATCTGAAAATCATTATTATTCTGAATTTGATATTTTCAAGCAGGAAAAGCTTCATATATGTATATAGAATTCTTTATCAAATTTCAAAGAATTAATTCGAAGAAATAGAGATGCTACAGGAAATTTCTAAAATTTCCAAATATTTTAAGGCTTTTCCTTTCTCAATTGAGGTATTCAAAGGAATTTTTAATAAATTTTAATTGTTTGAAATAAATGTCGGTTTTTTTTCTTAAGGATGTTGACATGTTAGGGCTTTTCTGACAGATTCTACAGATTGATTTAATGGTTCTTCACTGAATTTTGTAATAATATTTTAATCCTTTGTCCCACTGAGAGCAACTGTCATCTAAAAAAAGTCAATAGCCTCCAGCTGAACAGCGGTAAATAACACTTATGGTCACGTCTCACGACCGTGAGATAGGTGGTCACAGAGCACGACGAAATCACAACGACAGGCTGGAGAAACCCTCGCGTGTCTTGAGGACACGAAACGACCCAAAGATGACAGCTTTCTGCATCCTTCTTGCAAGTGCCTTGCCATATTTTTGGCACGCGGGTATGGCCTTAAGGTTAGGAACCAGTGATATTTCCGCACCTCCGAGAGCATCTCTTGAGACCCAAACAACAGTTTATAGTTTCAGTTTCTTTTAAAACTACGTGACAATCTGCACTCGACAAATCCATCGAAATTTACGAACTGTTTACAGCATCTAATTTAGCTTCTTAGGTCGTCTGAAGCTTTTGCCGGGTCAACTTAAGCCTTTCGAAACTCAAGTTATTTACTGAAGTTTCCATTTAGCACCTTTGTTACTCAGTAAGAGCTTACCTAAATGACCTCGAGGTCCTAGAGCCGCTTACCTTTGTACTTGTTCCATTATATGGCTGTCAAATTGCTTTTCCGACTCTGTTGGGCCTTCAGCCCGGATCTGTGTTTTTTCTGGTTATAAAGTAATAACCCTCGAAACGTGCTATCGACTGAAATTTCTATTTCTTACCCCACTATTAAAATTGTCAAACATCGCTCCCACCACCTATACCTGTCGACCATCCCTTCCACTGATTTTTTGACTTCGAGCCCTGGCGAAAACCTGACCACGGACACTCTACTTGTAGAACTCGTTAGATCAACTTCTCTATTGTATTTTGACTCGCGAATATTCTGTAACCAATAAACACACATTACTTGAAATCGTGTTTTACCAATTTCTTACTGAGATCCTTAACATTAACTCTATAATGTAAGGAGTGTTCGAAGACATTCAATTAACGTATAAATTGAGTAAATTAGAACCGCAACGAAAACAGCATCTATCACATAGACAATTACTTGCACCGAATATTTTGGGTACAGTCGTTGCAGCTCTCATTTAAGATTTTGATACCTCTCCTCTTTTTCTTCCTCCTTTGCAGTGATGTTGTATTCGGACGGAGTCGATAATTCGATCACGAGTATAGTTTGTTTCTCGAAGTCTTGAAGAACAATGTCAGGCCTCCAGTGAGCAACGGAGACTGCTGCCCGAAAATCGTAGTTCCAAAAAATTTGGCACTTCTTGTGTCAGACAATTGACTCTATCTCCCTTGGAGCTTTCGGGAGGGCAGGGTTGCGACCAATACCGTAAGAGCAACAAAGATGGTAATAAAGCATTCTTAAGTTTGCTGTACGCAGCGTATGCATGACACTCTCTGCACCTATCCATGGGAACTTCTTGACATAAAATGCGGTCACGGTATGCTACGGTGGAAATGACACCGTCCGGATATGTGAAAATAAAATCCTCTGTACCTGAAATAAGCCCTGATGATTTGAGGAAAGCAAAAGTTTGCCCCTTCGACTAGGTCTGTAATTCTCTGGGTTGGACAAGTAGCCTTTTTTCGGCAGGAGTATAATGCGTCCTAACACCAGCCACTGCGGAATAAAAGTAAACTTCTTCCACCAAAAGTTCTTAATACAATCAGGTCCAGCAGCGGAAAAGTTCTTGGTGCCTCTAGGTCCTTTTTTAAACTCTTCGGCAGTCATTGATTTACATTCCTCCTCAGATTTTATGATGTTGTCGCAAAACTCGTTGAAGCGGATGATATTGCCAGCATCTTCTTTCAGCTTTAGTGTTTTCGGGATCCTGTAAACCTTTCTCCAAAAATTTTCTACCTCCGTGGGCTTGGGTGAATTTTTTACAGAAACCGGGAGATCGCTAAAGAGGCGCGATGGGTCAGCGAGAAACTGTTGATTCTCCCTGATCCACCTCTCCCTCTTCTGTGTTCTCCTTCTTGCGTCAGATAACAATATGTTACTTGATTATCAGCAGCTTTGACTTGTTTAGTGTGTGATTTAAGATCCTTACTTCTTGGGCGAACTTTTAAACCCTTTCCGTGAACGGTCTACCATATGTTATGTAGTCAATCACAAATTGAACACGGGACGCGTTCTGTCTTGCACATCCAATCTTTTTGTTCAGCTGATGCAAGCGTCTTCTGGTCTTTTGATTCATCATCAGTTTTAGCCTTCGATTTGAATTAGCCAAAGCTCTGGCAGCACCATAAACTGAGCACCGAAGGGAGGTATCTATTTTAGCCAGATCTTGGAGCTTAGGAGGAACTTGTATTTTAGTGTTCCTCCTTGTACTGAAATTGCAATCATCTTTCAGAAGGTGCCTGCTTTCTGCGGTTGGTCTTAATGTCGCTTCACCTTCGTCTGCAGCTTGATCAAGCAGCGGTTGGGGAAGCGCTCCGCGTACCTATCCATTTTCCGGAGGTTGTCGGCTTGAATTCGAAAAAACTGATGCGATACGTGCTGAAGCTCTGGGTGTTTCTGGCACCACAGGATGTGCATATATGCCATAAAGCCTCCGCGATCAGGGATAATGCTAGAATCGTAGCAGTCTAGAACGCCATCCCGGAGTTGATCCGTTCACTCAATGTGGGTGTTTCGCCGGTTCGTCGTCGTTTTTCCATCTAAATTATTTTCAGCAGCCCGAAATCTAGGATGATCGGCACTGTTTGCCGACCATTGTGTTGGAGATTCATTATTTTATTCGCAAATTCTATTCTTCCGTTGAAAAATTAACTATATTATTAACATTTTTTCGGTTAGACATCCATTTTTTCAAATGAAAAATTCAACCATTTCATTTTTGGTTCCAAAATATCGATTACTTGAAGATTCTACTACATAGTTGGTTTTATATTTGTGTGTGTTTTTTTTTAATGCATGTATTTTGTTGAAGATGCTAGTATTTAGTTGAAAAAATGTTTGTTTCGGTTGAAAATTATAATTTGCAGTTGAAAATTCATGTATTTTGTCGAAACTTAAACTTCTACTAAAAAATTTTCGATTGGTCTTAGAATATTGTAAATCATCTAGAAGTGAAAGCCGTAACTAGGGAAATATAAAGGAACACTTTTAGAAGAAAATAATGAATTCTTAGCGCCAGAGAGATTTATAGTTAACTTGTAAACACTTGCAAGTTATGATAAACGTTCTGCAGAAATTTAATTGCGATATATATTTCTAAAATACAAGAGTAACTGAAAAGTAACGATAGTTAATATTTTGAGAAATGCAACTAATAACAAGTTACATTTTGAATCGGTAACCATAATGATAACTACTTACTTTTTTCGTAATGTAACGGTAACTATAACTTATATCGGGACAGAAAGTCTTAACACTTGTAAAAAAGTAGCTCTGTCTCAGTGAAAAAAAAATCGCACAGAGTTCGCATTGAGCAAACCTGATTCGAAATCTTTCTACCTGTTGAACGACGTTTCTCGTATCTCGGAGAAAAATTTGTTGTTGTAAGAACAACAAAACCGGAAAAAAACACTGTTGAAAATGCTTGAATTGTTAATGCAAGACAAAATTATCTCCGGGTTGAATGGAGATGTCGACACGAATCAAGATTTAAAAGGAAGAGCTCAGTACACTGATAAACCTGGGACAAATAAAAAAATCGATAAGAATGAATATTTTCCTGTAAAATGAGTTCGCATAATTTGGACCTCAATGAGCTATGCTCAAGTCTCGTGAAGGAGTAGTAGTACAAAAAAAGGGTGACGGGTGTCCATTGCTAAACCGCCCCCAACAGCGAAGACCTGAAGAAAAAAAGGGGTCTGCTTCTGTGCGGATCCCTGCAAAGTATAGGTCAGAGGCTTGGTCCATGACAAGAACTGGCCAAACAGGTTGTAATTTCATTCTTGTCAGCATTTTTTCAGATGTGAGTATTATATATTACACAATTATACACAATACAATTGTATTCTACGTCTATAGTAATGATTAACTTAGAATCACAATTTTGTAAATGGTGTTAAATAAGGCGTAATTTTTTTTAATTATGCCCCCAGCTGTTGAAAATCAACATGAGGGTTTTCAGTGGGAAAATTTTGGTTTTCGAACGGAAGGAAAAAAAGAGGTACTTGTCGTTAACTTTTCGTAAGTTTGGTAACCTCATTAGGAATGTTCAAGGAATAATTTGCACTCAATAAGTTTTGATTTGACTTCAGTTTTGCCACGTTCATGCCAACGACAATATTTTTTCATTTTTACTCTAGTGATTATTCAAATTCGATAAGATTTCAAATTTTTCGAAAACTTTTTATTAATTGTTTAAACAATTTGACTGGTTCAAAACTTTTCTTCGGATGTAGATCATCCAAAAGTTATTCCTTCTCGTGACAATTTATAAACTTGATGAATTTCAGGGAAGATATTTTTTGTTTAGCATATTTGGTAATCGCTTCAAAAATTTTTATGTGCATAGACAATTTTTCTTCTGTAAATCGTACAAAGTTTTCTTCTGGAGTTAATGACACAGTAAACGAATGTAAAAAGTAATATTTTTTACTTAGGATATTTGGCCATTGTTTCAATCATTATTCAAACAATGATATTACTTATCCTTCACCTTTCCTATCAAAAGGCGCAAGTGAATAATTATTAATGGTTTAAATAGTTGGAAAACTGTCTCACGCAATAAATATCTCTTCTAATGTACCTTAACTGCAGCATTGATTCTAAAAAGTAGTAATTTTTATGATATACGGAGGAAAATTTAGTTTTAATAATTGAAAATTGCTGTTATAATTTTGAACTGTCTTTTACACGAAATATAACTCTCAGAATAAATTAACTGCGTTATGCATTCCAGAAAGTTCTAACATTTTCAGATTTGCAGATCACGAAGTTTAAAGAAAAAAAAATAAAATTGTTGAAATAATTGTTAAATAGAGGTAAAGAAATGCACTTCTCTCTACATGCATGAATTGTGTAACTAATTTCAGAAAATAATAACATTCTACGTTTTGCGGATGAAATAATCTTTAATAAAACATTGCTTGGAAGCTAAACACAATTTGGTCTGTGAGACCCGCGATCAGTAAAAAAATCTAATGGCACGAGAAGAAGTTTTTGGATCTTTTCTAGAATGTCAAGCTGCCACCAAAGTGCACAACATTAATTTGACGGTGATCCGTCAGTTGGACGAAACTGAAAATTATTTTGTTTAGGAATTTCAACTAAATAAGAATTACGCTATATATTTTATTTTATTTGCTGTTCACTATAATAGTGATGTGTCCAAAATATCCGACGACTGTGATAATTCGAGAATGTGCGATGACTGTAAAAACGTAAGTGACAAGCAATGTGTTAGTAAGGAATGTGTTTTTGTACAGGAAAGCGGAAGACTGTAAAATCAGCGCAGATGAATAATTTTTCGAAAAAGCACGAGCCTCGGCTTAAGGAATTGAAGTAAAAACGATGATTCTTTGAGCCAGATAGTACCTTGAATCAGAGAAAAATGCAGGCAGAAGTAATGAGGTCAAAAGTTATTGAGAGAAGAGCCCAATGCTTGCAGATATCCATCAGTACTGTTCATCGCATTTGTAACGAGGTAAAAAAAAATGGCAACTTTGTGGAACCCCATTAAAAAAGTGGCAGAACAGCGATTGAGTGTGACGAATTTTTACAAGGTGTAATTCGAAGAAAAATGCATGATTTTTATGCGGAAAAAAGGTACCCTATAGCTGAAGATTTACACACGAAACTAATTGAAGACTTTCCTGATTTACCGACGTATAGTATGAGTACGTTAAAAAAATGTTGACATGCAGTGAACTTCTCTGACAAAAAGTATAAAAATAAGCCTGTCTACATGGAGAGTTACGAAATAGCAGGGAACAGAGCAACATTCCTAAGGGAAATTCAATATTGCAGAGAAACTTAATATCAAATACTTTATACAGATGAAACATGGTGTGGAAAAATCATACAAAACATTTCGCCTGGGTAGAACACATGCTGCAGAAGGGACACAAGTTACGATTATTACAGTCACAGAGTAAAGAAATTGGAAATTTTCGAGGAGTTTTTATCAAACATGCTGTAGCAGGAATCAGACTAATATTTTGTCATATTGGTAGTGAGGAGGGTTTCCTACCAGGAGCAATGGACTGTTTTATTGGAAAAAATGGTAGTCACGATTATCATCATAAAATGGATGGCAAACATAACACAGATTGGTTCTGAAAAGTCGTGCAACGTCTTCCACAAACATCTGCAATAGTCATAGATCAAGCGCGAGACCACACTAGGATTGATCCAGAATTTCGAAATCCGATGACGGCGTAGAGAAAGGTTGAATTGATTGAATGGGCAGTAAAGAGTCAATTTCTCTTGCCCTTCGTTATTAAGACCTTTGAACGATTGACAGTTCAAATGCTCTGCCATTTATGTCAAACCTATAAATAGCCAAAAACCTATCACCTGGCTGAAATATGTGAAGAGGAAGGACGCACTGATGTCAAGTTACTTTGGCTTTCTGTAGCTCACTGCGAGTTTAATGCAATTAAACTCATATGGGCATACGTCAAAGATGTCGTGGCTAAATATGATAATACTTCCAAACTGAAGGATGTTAGGCAATTGTGTATAATAGCGATGGAACGAGTGACTGCAGAATTGTGGACCAATTGTATAAAACACGCCAACACTGAAGAAGATCGATACAGAGCATCTGAAGGAACCTTAAATGATCACCTGCAAAGGTGGTATCAGCAACAAGAACCCTTGATTATTCACGTAGGAGAAGACGACGATGAGAGCGATAGTGAAAATGATAATGAACCTAATGAAAATTATGACAGTGAATAGACGATCACAAACATTGTGAATTATCGCTTCTGCAAGATTCACACTATTGCAATGAGATGATTTTAAAGTAACATGTGCTCATAATCGCTATAAAAAAAACTTCTACGTTTGAACTATTGAGAAATGGTAGAATATTGAAAGGCAATTTAATGAATATCATTATCAGAAAACAAAAAACCTTACGTTTGAAGTTTTTTTTAAATAAAGCAATCGATTGGACACCACATACATCATGTAAAATGATGTCTTTGTTATTTTATCAAAATTGGTCATTCTATGTAGGAAAATAAGAAGTTTTTGACTGCGAAAAGTAAAAATTGAACAACTGAGAAAGAATTGAACACGATCATTGGAAGTAAAGGATTTGAAACCTTGAAGATACAAATGTTTCCATTTGAAGTTATTAAAAGCACATTAAAACACTCTAAGTGAAATAGCTTTGAATTCAAAACTTTTTAAATTACAGCTCAACAATTTTTAAATTAAAACGATCAATAATTTACGCATATAAAATGGAAGCCTGTAACACTTTCTAAATCGGAAAATTTCTTATTAAAAGCCGTCATACTGCAAGATTTTGCATTTTCAACTTGAATAGATTGTACAGTTCAAATATTTAAAAAAAGTAGAAATACAAGCTGTCATTTTCAATGCTATAAATTTAAGAATAAAGAAAAAATTGGTAAATTCTCAAAATTGTGTTACTTAAAGCAATTTTAAGCTAATGAAAATTAATTTATGCATCAGATTTTTCTTGAAATTTTTTTGAATATTCTTTCAAAAATTTAGAAATTTTTTTTCTAACTTTGCCAGGAATCTCAGTAAGAAATTCATTTATAGTATTTGTAGGATACTTCATCAAGTAATGTTCTGCTTTTCAAACCATTCAAAATTGTTGAAAAACCTTATAAATGTTGTTTTGTTTCTGTTTGTTTGTGTTCATGATTCCGAAATATATCCTACACTAACTAAAATTTTCTCCAAATTAATAAGTGTTCAATTCTTATGTATTAATAAAAAAAAATTTTGTTTTCAATATTTTTAAATATTCTTTGAAAATTGATTTTTCAAAATAAAAATATTTTTAAATTTTCTCAGCAATCTTAAAACCCTTTTTCTTGTACTACTATTCCTTCACGAGACTTGAGCATAGCTCATTGAGGTCCAAATTCGTGTCGATATCTCCATTCGATCTGGAAATAATTTTTTCTTGCATTAACCATTCTGGTCTTTTTGACATGAGCAATTGTATGCATTATATTTCATCCTATATCACATAGTTTGATCAAAAAATGGAATTTTTTGTTCTTCAAAGCGCTCCTCCGATTGATTAACTAGAACTGGTGGTCAAAAATGGCTGGCTAACAAAATCTTCCTTTCCTTTTAGGCCTTGAAAAGCGTACCAAAGAAAACCACAATCAGCTCATTTCTTCGAAGGTTGTCGTGTTGACAGATGACGAATTCAGACAGAAACTGAACGAAAGATCATTACTTCTGAATCAATGAATACAAAAACGTAAAAATTCGAAGAAATCAGCGACACTCAATTTTCACATAAAACCGATACCTTCCATTAGAAATGAAAACATAATTATTATGATGATCACAATAATAAATGTGAAATGACATCATTATCTGCGAAGGAAGATCTTGAAATTATTAATTTCGTTATCTTATGTGTATGCGAGATAACGGCTAATTATGTATATGTTTGTTATCTGATGATGCAATGGAAAATTCCTAAGATACGGCTAGTAACCAAGTTATTCACTGAAGCTTTAATCAGTTTCTTTCTACTTTGCGAAGATGAGGCTGGTCTGTACATTTGTCGGCACTTTGGTGGTCATCCTTGATTCTATTGGTAAATATAATGATATGATATAATATAATGTATATAATTCTTATTATATTTTATTCAATACATGCACGAATAGTGATATTTCTCAGGCCTGTGGAGCGAACCCAAGGTCCTCGTTTCCAGCGTATAGTCATAAATTAGCCATTTGTATATAAACATTGTATAGACTAGAGACTTCTTTTTTTATAGTTTCATTTTTACGTCGTATTTTTGAATATGATAATTTCATGCTGTCATTTTCAATGCAAAATAAGTGATTCTGCGATCCCGCCAGTGCAGTGGTCTGATTTTAGTATCACTTGAGATAGTTTTTGCTGGGTCTCATTGAAATACCTGAAACTAGCCCCGGTATATTACTTTGTTTTCACAGTGATGATGTCGCAGATTATGATCTCATCGATAGTTAAATTTCCATAAAGTTACTTTGTTCATTAACAATCTTTTTTGTCAAATTGAACTTGTTACTGTTATTTGCGTCGTTTCCTAATGAAGTTTTTTTTTTTACTTCTAATGTATTCTTGCACAAAAATTTGTAGATCTTTTGTGTTTGAAATATTTTTATCCTTCCATTTTTTCCGTCTTTCGCATCATTTTACCAGCAATTTCTTTCTTCCATCTTCAGTCTTATTTCCTACGGTTGAATTAAAATCTCCTTGTCTCAAAAAATGGACATTTGACAAGAGTCAAGGGATTAGTGGGGGGGGGGTATTACACAAATATAGTACCTGCTCTGATAAAAATGTAAAAATTATCATTTCCTTCGAAAAAAAACTTCTATTTTTCACGATAAAGAAAAAAGTCACGCGTTCTGTCGAAAAATGATCAGTAAAATATTTGTAAAATTTGTAGGAATTTGTAGAAAAATTCCAAAACTTGTTATGATGATATTGTAGCGTCTTAAAAAATCAACGTTTTTTTATTCCTGACTTTTTTGCAGATCGTGCGTTGTTTGGCTCTGAATTTTCGTTTGTTCTTTTTGAATTTTGTAAATGCTATAACTCTGGTAATTTTGTTTTTCAAAAAAGCCATGAGGATAAACTTCCTGTCTTTTTGAGTAATCCAAATAACCTTAAATAAAATTTTGAAATCTTGCAAGAAGTAGTCTCAAAAATTCTAAAAATCCATTAACTTTAAGCATTTCCATCCAAAATGCCTGGCTAAAGATCATGAATGCAGTCTGGGACACTATAAGAGTGTACCAATGATAAATTCAATCTATCAATTCTTCCGAAGGTTATCCTGCTGACAGACTAAAAACCTATCTACATACATACACACATACACAGGGAGTCTATTTTACACACATTTAATACCTTCTCTGATGTAAATGTAAAAAATGAATTTTCTATTTATCGTTGCAGAATGCAGTTCACAGTCCGGTGGGAATACCCATAGGGAACGTAATCTTGGTCCTCATTCTTCCTCTTTTGCTGGCAAACAAGATTCGCCTGAACGGACTCCTACAGAGGAGCCTTCTTTTCGTGCCAGGTCAAAGTCTCCTGCTAGCAGACCTGCTTCTTTTAAAGTACTTGGTTATACACTTGAAGAGCTTGGACATATTCGGCTGGTTCCCCGCACAAATCAAAACCTTCGATTCGAATTTAGAAGATACACTTTTGCAGTTGGTACATCAATGAGCTGGAGAACAGATAAAAAGAGATATAGTCCTGTACCAATCCAAGAACATATTGTATTATCAGCATCCAATGGTGACATTTTTGCAATATTAGCGGATAGCGGGGTTCTTCGTGGAATATATAGGAGAGATAAAACTCATGCGCGAATAAAAATAAATATGATCAGCTGCGCAGCTGATAATTTGACTCCAGATGAAATGAGAGATTGTCCATTAGGCTACAGCTACCCAATCTTCCCAAACAGTTTTATCAAAGCTTTTTCAAATCACGATTCACTAAAGTTCGATCGGAATGCCAGTGGGGAACGTATTCTTGGTTCTTCTTCTTCTTCCAGACAACATTCACCTGCCTGGACTTCTTCTCAGGAGCCTCCTGTTCATGTCAGATCCATATCTCCTCCGGGCAGGCCTCCATCTGATGAAGTACTGGGATATGCACTTTCAAAACTTGGATATATTCGGCTTATTCCCCATACGAATCCAAACCGGCAATTCGAATTTCGGAAGTATGTTTTTCCTGCTAATAAACGAATTAAATTGATGTTAGAACATAGTAAATATATGCTCGTGCCAACCCGAGAACATATAGTATTATCAGCATCCAGTGGTGTCGCTTTTGCAATACTGGAATATAGTGGGATTCTTCGTGGAATGTATAAGTTTGATAGAAAAAAATATCGGAGAATAAAAGTAAACATGATAAGCGGTCAAGTTGACGAAATGACCACAGAAGAGATGAGCGAATGTCATGTAGGCAACCAGTACCCAATCTTCCCACGTTGGTTTGATGAAGCTATCTCAAATGAAGATTCTCTACAGTGTGTGTATCATTAATTCAATAGAGAACAGATAAACTTAAATACAGTATACTGTGTAATCCGTAGTCGGATCAGAATTAAATTAGAAGATTAAAATGGCAATGTATTACATTTATCAAGGCTTCTTTCCTTTAATCTTTTGCTAATCCCCATGATGCCATTCAAATTTTTTCCAATAGAATTTTCAAAATTCAGAGAGTGATAAGGGTTTGAGTTTTCCGATCCGAGATTTCAGGAAACATCATATCGCTCTCAACGCTAACAGAATTTTAATTATTTTTGCAGTTGTAGCGTATAATTTATAGGAATTTGCATGCAATTCAAGAAAAAATGAAAATGGTAAGAGGGAGAGATGAAAATGTTGTTGCGCGGCCTTGTTCTGTTCTTGACGTGTACTCCGTTTCGTCTCGCTCCGTACTCACCATAACTTATTCATTAGGCAATTTTTTATCTTGTAGAGTATCTCAGTGGTTGTATTTATGTTTGGAGTGCAGTTTCTTTGTAGCACTTGGTGATTTTTGGGTGCTTTGGTGCTTAAAATACTATTTTTAAATTTCGGAGGTCGACAGTTCCCGTACAGTTAATACGTATTACAATGGCTACTTGTCCCGAGTGTAACAAGGCAATAACCGGAGGATCAGAAGGTGCTATTTCCCGTATAAATTGTGTTCTATTCAGTCACTTAGCCTGCGTTAATGTCGGTTTTTCGAAAAACGCAATGAAGAGTATTCGCTCTTTCGAAGAGACAGAGACGAGAGAACCGGTGGTGGAGTTTTTTTTCTGCATGATTGTCTGAATGGGACTGTGGTTGGTGTGAGTTCAGTAGCTACTTACCCCACGCCCAAATTTCTCTTTGCTGAAGTTAACTCAACTTCTGATAGAGTTGTAGTGGGAGTTGTTTATAAATCATCCAATGTCTTCTATAGCACAGAGCTGGAGATTTTGATACTTAACAACATTCTACTTCTAATCATTCTAAATATCTAACATCTTTGGTACACTCTGCAGGACTCTCGATTGTACCTCATGATTCTGCTCACCATACTGATCGTTCCAGTACTCTTATTGACTTAATGATTGTAGAGGATATGGGTG
The DNA here is from genome assembly GCA_932178445.1 of Andricus quercusramuli. Classification (NCBI taxonomy): domain Eukaryota; kingdom Metazoa; phylum Arthropoda; class Insecta; order Hymenoptera; family Cynipidae; genus Andricus; species Andricus quercusramuli. The sequence continues at coordinate 88,219 of CAKNXH010062423.1, forward strand.
GGGGTGCATCCTACGAATAACATGATATCCCTTTACAAGTTTTCCTATAATCTGAATCCGAAACCAACCCAAAGACTGGTGCGAAATCTCTCTAAAATTGATGATCCTACATTTCACGAACATCTAATGACTTATGAATGAAAAAAAATATTACTAGATACAGATACAACTAATAAAATCGACGCTCCGACTAATTACCTAGCCTCTGCATTCAATAAATTTTCTCCGCTACACGTTCTCAAAAACTTTGATGGAGCTGCCCACATACGAAATTAAAAATCTGATGAGGGAACGTGATGGCAAGCGCCGACTTGCAAAAAGAACAAAAATAGAGACATAAAAAGGACATTTGGCATATCCTTAGACGTTTACACCTAACCCCGCCCAAGCACCAATTCACAGATAGTAATTTTCCGCCTGATGGCCTTTTAAAGCCTTTATTCACATTCCCAGATACATGTGTATCATCATCATCTTCCACTATCCCTTTTAATTCAAGATTAAATGACTCTGTCTTCTTTTTTGATGACATCACATCTGAAATACTTTTGGAAGAAACACTTGAAATTAAATCGAATGCCACTGGAACTGATGTAATATCAATTGAAATGATGAAATTGCCCTTCCAATTATCTTTCCTATTCTACTGCATATCTATAATGTTTCCCTTTAGCTCGGTATCTCCTCAGATATCTGGAAAAAGGCTGCCCTATCCCCAATTCTGAACATTTCTAAACCTACTTCCCCGAAAAACATCCGGCAAAATTCTATTTTATGTGCACTGTCTAAACGACTTGAAAAAATTTTTCACCTGCAACTTTCTAAATTTTTCGAATCATCTGAGACCATTGACCCGATGCAATCAGGTTTTCAGGCAAAGCATAGCACTCTTACTGCTTCCTTTGAAGTAACGACGGATCTCCAATTAGCAGTGGATATTATGGAGATCACGATTGTTGTTCGGTTGGATTTTTCGAAGGCTTTTGATATAGTCAGCCATAAGTTACTCCAACAAAAGATGAAATCCTTTAACGTATCAAATTCTGTCATAAAGTCGTTTTAATCCTATTTTGATTATCGGTCTCACAGAATTATTAATAGCAGTGGTGATCTTTCTGACAGGTGGGAAGTCAAGAGTGGGGTTCCTCAGGGCTCCATTCTGGCACCCATCCTATTCAATTTGTTCACTTCTGACGTTAAGTACCTGTGTTCGTTTTATCTACAATTTGCCTAAATACGAACACATAACTCCATACCGACTTGAGGCTGGTCTGCTTCATGTTGCCAGGAGAAGATAATTCTCTATGGGTAATTTGCTCTACACTGCATTCCAGAACAAAGCTCCTGAATACCTACTCAACCTATTCCAATGTATAGACTGAGACCTCCCAGCACAGTCTAAGCTTTGTAAAAGATATAAAATCCTAAAGATTCCTTTTCACAGAACGTGTCAGGTTCAAAGATCATTTATGGTAAAGGGGAGCCCGATTATGGAATGAAGTACCATACGATGTTAGAAATTCACCTTTCCTGTATCATTTCTAAAATATATTTTTCAAATAATTTCGCGTCTCTCACTATATATTTTCTTATCTCTGCGAACTCGATCTGAAAGACAACCACCCATAACGAAGATGAGGGTATAAGTTCGGAGAGAGAAGAATACTGACTAGTTATCGACATTTCAATTTTTCATTAGGAAGACTAGTTCACTACGAAAAAAGAAGAATTTAAAACAAGTTATATATTACAAAAAAAACAAGTTAATTGTTAATTAAAATTGATTATCTCCAACCAAGCACACGGACGTTCAAATTATAAAATTATTTTTTGACAAAGTATTCCAACTTTAAGCTTCAAAAATTAGATTTTTTCCGAATAAGTTGAAGAAGTTACACGATCTTAGCAATGTACACTGAGAAAAATGGAGTGTGCCCGGTAATTAAAAATATGTTACCGGGTATAATCTTGAACTATTAACCATGGGACAGCGATCCAGATTATACGAACTAAAATCAACAGATATTAAAGAATAGATAATACCGGATAAAATCTTGGATTATGAGTCGAAAAAGGAGATTTTTAAATTTATAGTCTCAAGATTTTGAAACATAAAATCCAAGATATTAGAATCTGTAATCCAAGATATTAAAATCTATAATCTATGAAGACAGAATTTAATGTCCAGGATATCACGAACTATGATCCAAGGTATTGAATCTACCCCCCTAAAATATTGAAATGACCAAATTGAAAAAAATCTAAAAACCTCATTAGGGTGTCATAAAACCATCTAATATCAAACACATAAATGCTGTAAAAACGTTTCAACTGTCTGAAGATGCGTTTGGGACATTGGACATTTATAAAACAACAGAAAGTTTGACATTCATCGTTCTTAAAACATTCTATCGACGTCTTTGGATTGTTATGCCCGCTATATCGATTCAGTTATTAATATGGCCGAATAATTAACAATTAAATTGTTAAAAAATTGTGAATTCTATATTTATTTAGAAGGTTGAATTACAGTTTCATTTGTAGAACAAATACGTAGATTTAATGAAATTGATATTAAAATTGATATTGATTGAAATTCTCTTGATGAATGGTGGTATGAACAATTTTCTGTGCAAACAAAAATTTTTTTGAATACCAATTTTTAAAAACTGGCTGATGTTCCAACTTCGTTTCCAGGTTCTTGTCGATTTTTCTTCTAGTGTAGTATTATGCTAAAAAAGTACACACGTGCTCTGAACGCACTGTCATATGAAAGTTTTAATGTACGCAAAAAGTTGAGAAGACTTTTTTTACCTCCAGCTATTGAAGAAAAAAATAAAATTTAAAAACTCTCCAAACAAGACATTTCTTAAATGTTATTTTATTTCGAGTGCGGGTATCTAAACTACATGTCCATCAATTCCAAATTAATTATACTTTTTGAAGATTCCAATGCGCTGCACTTTTGCGTTTTAGTGAGTCCCAATTCCCGAATTTATTATTTTCGACCCACTGAATTATTCAGTTTTCATGTATAATATATTCATTTAAGTGTTGAACATACCATTTTCTAGGTCCATCAAGTTAGCACCTCCACAATAGAAATTCCCAAATTTTTTTGTATCAGAATTTTGGGCTTTTTTTGGGCTGTATTGCCGATTTTCGGGCTCCACTACATACAATTTTGAAAAAATTAAAAATCAAAGACGACAGCATTTCGGGTTTTTTTTGGACTCTTAAACGCGCCAACAACCAATTTCCAAAAACAACCCCTAGCGGAAATAAAACTCCCCCCTATATAAAAACACAAACTAGGAAGAAAGATAGTACACCACAATTTTTAAGCTTATTTTGGGCTCTCAAAGTCACAGAAAAAAAATTCAAAAAACCACCCACTATGAGCAAAAAAACTACCCCTTTGTCAAAAATTGAATATGGAAAAAATTGAGTGCGTCATGATTTTTGTCTTGTATTGGGCTCTCGAATGCACCAAACAAAATGGTCAAAAACGACTCCATGCACAAAAAACATCCCCTAAGTAAAAAATCCAACATGGAAAAAACGAAAAAAAACTGTGTTGAGCTTTTGAGAAGCCCAAAAATCACACACTCTATTCACACTGCGAAATTCTGAAAAAGATAATTTATTGACAAAGTCATATCTGCTTGGTGTCAAGGGGGTTAATTTTGAATGTGAAGGATTAGAGCCCAAAAATCGTTGTTGGTATTTTTGAAGAGCCCAAAAATCAGAGACTCTATTTACACTGTGAAATTGTGAAAAAGATCATTTTTTGACAAATTCATATCTGCTGGGTGCCAAGGGGGTTGATTTGACGTTAAGGGTTGGAGCCCAAAAATCAGTGTTGGCATTTTTGAAGAGCCCAAAAATCAGGGACTCTATTTACGCTGTGAAATTATGAAAAAGATAATTTTTTGAACAATTCATATCTGCTTGGTGCCAAGGGGGTTGCTTTTGACGATAGGGTTGTATCCCAAAAATCAGTGTTGGTATGATCTTTTTCATAATTTCATAGAGTAAATAGAGTCCCAGATTTTTGAGCTCTTCAAAAATACCAACACTGATTCTTGGACTCCAACCCTTAAAGTGAAAATGGACCCCCTTGTCACCAAGCAGATATGACTTTCGGAAAAAAATGATCTTTTTTATGATTCCACAGTGTAAATAGAGTCTCTGATTTATAGGCTCTTCAAAAATACCAACACTGATTTCTGTGCTTTAACCCTTAACGTTAAAATCAAGCCCCTCAGAAACCAGCAGATATGATTTTGTCAGAAAATGATCTTTTTCATAATTTCAAAGTATAAATAGAGTCTCTCATTTTTGGGCTCTTCAAAAATACCAACAATGATTTTTGGGCTACAACCCTTAACGTCAAGGTCAACCCCCTTGGCACCAGACAGCTATGACTTTGTCAAAAAAAAGATTTTTTCATAATTTCACAGTGTAAATAGAGTCTCTGATTTTTGGGCTTCTTAAAAGCACAACACAGCTTTTCTTCGTTTTTTTCCTTGTTTGATTTTTTACTTTAGGGATGTTTTTTGTACATGGGGGTGGTTGTTGACAATTTTGTTTGGTGCATTCGAGAGCCCAATATAAGGAAAAACTCATGACGCACCTCATTTTCTTTATATTTAATTTTTTAAAAGGGGGTGGTTTTTGTGCTCATAGGGGATGGTTTTTTCAATTTTTTTTTGTGAATTTGAGAGTCCAAAATAAGCCCAAAATGTAGGTGTACTTTGTTTCTTCCTAGTTTTGTGTTCTTATATAGGGGGTTGTTTTATTTCCACTAGGGGTTGTTTTTGGAAATTGGTTGTTGGCGCATTTAAGAGTAAAAAAAAAATCCCAAAATTCTGTCGTCTTTGATTTTTAATTTTTTCACATCTTTATGTAGTGGAGGTGCTGGCTTGATTTAAGCCAGCACCTCCACACAAAATTTTAATTTTCAAAAAAAGTAGTGGAGCCCAAAATCGACAATACAACACAAAAAAAACAGAATTCTAATACAAAAAAATTTAGGAATTTCTATTGTGGAGGTTGATGGACCTCCACTTTCTTCATTTCCCTCAGCAACATCTTCTTGTGCTTCGCATCCACGCAATTTGACTCCTTGGTTGACATATCCATTCCAAATCTATCCTTTGTTCAACGTTTTAGGAGTATTTTTCGTTTTTGCTTTCCCGAAATAAAATAAACTCGAACTCATTCGGAAGGAAAAGCGAGCAGAATTTCCTTTGCAGCACGCATACAAAATGCCCTTTAATCCTGAAAAAGTTATATTTATTTTTAAATTTATGATTTTAGTGACACAAAAAAATGCCCTATAATCCTAAAAAAGTTATATTTATTTTCAAATTTATAATTTTAATGATAAAAAAACTGATATAGGAATACCTATTTTTCTCGTCTGCGAAATTCGCGAAGAGAAAATCCACCACAATTTCTGGTAATTCCTTCCGATTAGATTCATTAAACACATTTTGTTATAGGCCACTGGCCAAGTTGAGAACCCCGTAACATCGACACTCGCCGGTACGATCTTCCACTTGAATTTTTGAAATAAAATTAAAGTGAAAGGCTCTTGAGGGTAACTGTCGATTTTGCGGTGTTTACAAACGACGAGTTTGCTTCCCCTCATCGAAACATGCTTTGTCCCGGCTCTCTCCCTGTGCCTTCAAGGCCGCCGGTAAAGTTTAGTTAATTCTCCAAACACGTGCCCGGTCACGTCTCCTCCCGCGTTTACGCTCTCTTAGCCGCTTGAAATCTCCGCTTTGTCACGTACGCCGGAACGCTCTCTTATCCCATTGCGCGCTACTCCTTTCTCCTCGATTACCCTCCGTCTCTTTCCTTCCTCCAGGCCTCTCGCTCTGACCTACGTGCACACGGAAAAATGGATCTCAACCGGCGGAGACGGCATTGAAACAAACAACGCTCTTAAATTAGTGTTAATAATTTTCAAATAAATAATGGAGGTTTCAAATTACTTAGATGGAATCAGGAAGAAGAAAGGACGATAAACTTCCAATTTTCAGAGAACCTATCCGATAGAAAAACCGAGGTTACTCAATTTCAACGTTTAGGATTTGCTTATTATTTAGGGACAATACATGAGTGTGTATGAATTTACCGACCCATATATCGACCAGGATGGTTATTAAATAGAGTAAGTTTATTTTCAGCCTTAAACTCATATAAATAAATTCCCACTCAAGTTAGAATAATTTTCTTTTAATTTTTGGTTGAAACGATCGCTCGGGAAGTAGTATAATAGCGAGTTACCGTTTGCGCAGAATTAAAATAA